>JAKOGI010000220.1:400602-698102 GCA_029747015.1 Carnegiea gigantea
TGTTGTAAATTGTATTTGTAGTTATTATACATAGTACAACGAAACATCTAAAAGTTGATAATTACCACAATTGAAAATTCAAAATTTTTCATGCATCGCGTGGGTATGAAAATACTAGTTATTTATAATACTTCACACAATTTTGCTTTAGTATATGGTAGCTTGTTATGTAGGCAAAATGGCCATTATTTTACTTGGTTATACATTAGTTTTCTAAATTTTGAGTAAAAGAAATAAATATAAATTTGTCCCCATCAATCTTTATAAAAGGATTAAAAAAAGGGTTTGGACTTATAAATCTCCAACAATAACTACCAAAACATTAGAGCAAACTCAGGTAATATAATTTCCGAGAATTATAATTGCCCATTATAAATTTCATTATTCCCTTTCGTTATTTTTCTCAAAATGGTTTTATATTGAAGATCATTTTCTCCTTGCATTCTTTTCTTTTCCCTTTAATTTTGCTTTATCTTGCCAATTTTCCTTATCCGTTTCATTTTCACCAGAAAGGTGAGTATAGGTCCTTCAAGGATTGTGATTGTAATCGAGGTCCTTGATGGACAGTAATGAGAGACCCCGAGTCCTTATTAGGGGTGTAAACTCAGTTCAGTAACCATAAAAGCACAAATTGATGGTTGATAGAGTATGCACAGGATTAACTCAATGTATACACTAAATTACCAAACTTATGCTTAAATTCAGAACACTTCCTGGCCACTTTGTCCCCCACCCCCCTCTTTTGGCGCGTGACTCTGTATCTATGGTGAAGAATCGCTATCCATAGAAATCAGAATCACAAACACAAGAAACAAACTCGTTCATCCTTTAGCAAATAATCCAGCTAAAACAATACAAATCATATGTGTGTGTGTGTGTGTGTGTGTGTGTGTGTGTGTGAGAGAGAGAGAGAGAGAGAGAGAGAGAGAGAGAGAGACAGACAGACAGACAGACAGAGAGAGACAGACAGACAGAGAGAGAGAGAGAGAGAGAGAGAGAGAGAGAGGACCGTGAGAAATGCTGGATGATCGCCTGGATTTACAGTAGCCGCAGGTGCTGCAACTCCTTCCAGCATCGTCAACAACGCTCTCGCCTCTTGCGCCACCACTGCTGCTTCCTTCGTTACTCATCATCCCTGACCCCCAATCTTCAAATCTTGAAGTAAAATGAAGATTGTCAGAATCGCTTTCTCTATAAGCTACTCAAAAACCCTAGGAATTCGAAATTCGAGCGCTCGGAATTCGGAGATTCATATATTTCTCCGATTGGAGTCGGAATCTTTGTGGAGTTTGCATTGAATTTGTAAAGGGTGGAGAAGCTGGTCAAGAGGGGGTCGGGGTTGACGAAACGTGAAGACGAGGCTAGCATTCTGAGAAGTTGCCTACTCACTAGTCACTACCAATTTTGGGTTTGTTTATGTTGACCAAGACGAACTTTTGGTTATTGTTTAGTTCGTCAGTCGTAACCGAGGGCAAACGCAACCCAGTAGGGCACATCAGTCGAACTGTTAAAACTGAACCAACTGAAACCCTCGAATCGAGTCAAAACAACCCCAAAATTTAAGGTTTTCGTTTGTCTTTTTTCTAATCAAATTTAAGATAAGTTGGATTTGAAACAACTTTCACATAAATGGGTGTCACTTACGAATTAAAGGTGTTAGGAGTTAAAAAAATATATATTAATTTGACTAGAATATTGTAACAGAAGCAAATAGAAAAGATGTCATTATTAAAGAAATCTAAGAAAGAACGATAATGAATAATGAACATTCAAATTTTACGTGGAAAAACTAAATCAGCAAAAGTCACGGGCGACAATGACAAAGAAATTCATTATAAACAATGAAAGAGTACAATGAATGATATACAAAGCGATGTGCACAACGTGATCAAATAAAGAGAGTACAAAGGATGTCAAACAACATGAAAGTACAACGAAAATCTAAGGAGATTATATTCTCTCACAATAAGAATTTTCTCAAAAGAAACTCTATAAACCTAAAATTGGAATAGTGGAATGGAAGATAAAGATTGCTACGAGTCGAAGATTCAGATGTCAATAGACTCGTAGAACCTTAACATAAGGTGGGATACAAATCAATAGCACAAAATTAGGCTAACACGACTCACTGAAGAACATGGCATATTACCAACCAAAAACAGCCTCAAGGGTCGTTAGTCACAAACATAAGCTTTGGACGCTAACCTTCAACTTTTAAAAGGGAAACTAAGAGTTGCAATGTTAGCCCCACATAAGATCAAGGCCATACTGTCGTGGATCATCACATGGCCCACTCCTGTAGGATGCTTCGTAGTGCAACGCAAGAACTGCAGCATAAGGAGGCCACTTACACAGGTACACAAGCCGTACAACAACAAAACTGTGTGGGATGGTGAATTGGATTAAGGGCATGTTCTTTTCGTGGGTCAATTCACATTTATCAACTTCAATCCTCTTTAACCTACTTCAACCTATTTCAATCCATTTGAAAAAAAAAAATACCAACTTCAATCCACTTCAACCTACCTCAACCTACTTCAACCCACTTCAATCAACTTCAACCCACCCCCTTCATAATTTTAATAATTTGTAAAGTATCATATGGAATTTAAGGCCTGTTGTTTTCATGAGTACATGGGGTAAGGAAAGGGTAAAGTCGGTTGAAGGAGGTTGAGGTAGGCTGAAGTTGGTATTTTTTTTTGAGGTGGGTTAAAATAGATTGAATTAGATTGAAGTGGGTTGATGTAGGTTGAAGTGCATTGAAGTTGGTATATTTTGTATGTGGTGAATTGAAATGGGTTAAAATAATGAGAATGAAACTAATGTGTGATAATTTATGAAGTTATCGAAATTTTGTGAAATTTTTGTTCATTCTTTTTTATTTTTTCTTTTTTCTTTTTTATTTTTTTCTTTTTTCTTTTTCTTTTTTCTTTTTTCTTTTTTAATTTTAATTTTCATTTTTTGAATAAAAAATTAAAAATTAAAAATTAAAAATTAATAAATTACAAAATAATAAATTAAAAAAATAGAAAATAAAAAATAAGAACCAAGAAATTAAAAAAATAAAAAATAAAATAAAAATAAAAAATAAGAAATAAGAAATAAAAAATAAAAATAAAAATAAAAAAATAAAAAATAAAAAATGAAAAATGAAAAATGAAAAATGAAAAAATGAAAAAATGAAAAAATAAAAATGAAAAATGAAAAATGAAAAATAGAAAATGAAAAATGAAAAATGAAAAAATAAAAAATAAAAAATAAAAAAAATAAAAAATAAAAATAAAAAATAAAAAATAAAAAATAAAAATAAAAAATAGAAAAATGAAAAATAAAAATTGAAAAATGAAAAATAAAAAATGAAAATGAAAAATTAAAAATTAAAAATGAAAAATAAAAAATAAAAAGTAAAAAGTAAAAAATAAAAAACTAAAAAATAAAAAATATAAAATATAAAATAAAAATATAAAATATAAAAAATAAAAATAAAAAATAAAAAAATAAAAAATAAAAAAGAATAAACAAAAATTTCACAAAATTTCGATAACTTCATACATTATCACACATTGGTTACATTCTTATTATTTTAACCCACTTCAACCCACCACATAAAAAATATACCAACTTCAACCCACTTCAACCAATATCAACCCACTTCAACCTACTTCAACCTATTTCAACCCACCTCAAAGAAAAATATCAACTTCAACCTACCTCAACCCACCTCAACCTACTTCAACCTACTTCACCCTCTTACCCACCCTATTTACCCACGAAAAGAACAGGCCCTAAGTAAAGGGCTTGAATTTTGGGTTTGACAGGCGAATGTGGGGTATAACTCGAAAAAGGATAATTTATTCTTAATGTTTTATCCTAAGATAGGTTCTAATTGAAATTAGAGCTTCTTTTGAGATTGGCCTTTTAAGGCACAGAGTGTTTAAAAAGATGAATATATTAATTACGTAGGAACAAAAGTTTTAAAATCTATGTAATGTAGGGTTTTATTATAGATTTTAATTTTTAAGTCTGCTTATTCACAATTTTTGCATGATTGTTATTTTTATAATCTCATATAATGTGGTACAAATTAATTTCTTTCTTAAAAGTAATAGTAAAAACTAATCATTTAATTAGTATATTCAATGATAAAAACACTCCACAATTATTATACAACAATAAATTAAATTAACAACAACTCATGAACACTTTTTTTAAAAGAAAGAAAAAAACAAACTCATGAATGTAACATTTAATAGCGGTCTACGATGCGACCCTAAAGCCTAAAAATATATACATATAAATATATATGTGATAATATCAGTCACAATATCCACTTAAAAGAATTTGGCCCTCTTTTCCTCTCTCTAGCTTCTCCAACCTTTATTTTTCCTAGCCAACAATGTTACAACAACCGGATCAGACCAATCAACCAACCAAACCGACCCAGCTAGAAATCAACCATCTCAACAATTCGTTCAGTATTATCAATGAATTGAAATTATCATATATTAAATGCACTACTGTCTTCAACCATAGAATTTTTAGTTTCGTACTAGCATACAACTCTCACACACAACTATCCCCTTTTTTATTTAGAATTTTTAGCTTACAATGTTAAAATCATAAAAATTGAAATATTTAGAATATACAACATTAAAATGAATAATTCAACCTAGATATCCAAATAATTTCTATATGCATTACAATCGAGGCACTATATTCCTTTAATATGTAGCGCTCTGTCGAGCTCATGAGTCACATCTGTTCTAACCAATATAAAGCACACTACATGCTTTGATGAGTTTACCCTTTGCAAGAGTCTTGGACTTGTAGCCTTTGAAAAAAGACTTCAAGAAACAACCATTTAATTTGTCAATGGATACATCTCTTGGTGGTTTTACGTTGATTTTTTGTTTACTTGTTTGTTTAATTAGGTTGATTATTGACTCTTATTCACAAATGTGAAGTTGCTTGTTCTACTAACCCAATTAGGAACAAAATGTACTCACAACACTCAAAATCAACCACAATTTACGGGAAACTTTGTATACATACCTACACACGCATCTATATATATCTATGTGCTGATTGGACTTCATCGGTAAACTTTTTCCATATGGTAATCGTCAGATTCTAGGTGTTATTTCTAGTGTCGTTACTTAACTATCACTTGTCTAGTTATCTTCTAGTTATACTTATACCCACATGAGAGTTCATGCGAACATTGTGATGTATTAAGCAAATAATTGTACATAAATAGTTGGAAAATCGGGATGGAAAATAACATTTTATGCATTTTCTAATTTTGGTGTGTTCTTGGAATTGATTATGTTAGTCGTCAGGAAGCGATGAAGTTGCCAAAATGGAAAAGTGGGAAGTTAAGCAATTTGTTGCTTGTTCATTGTCCCAACTACCTAATTTGTCTTTGGGCAACCCCCAAAAAAAAAAAAAAAACATCAACATTAGACATTTCTTCCTCTAAACAAGATTTTTTTTTTTTGGTGTACAATAATTTCCTTGACTAAACAGGAATCTATTACAATTACGGCCTATGAGAAAAGAATCTTGCCAACTTCCAAGACCCTCGCTGATTTCTTTTTCTTTCTCTTATTTGTTTTCATCAACAATATGACTTGATTAGTTTCCTATCATCTATAAAACATTCTAATGGGAAAGACTTAACAAGAAATGAGAGAACTATTACTTAACTATAAATCGGAAAATAAAGAAAGAAATTTTTGCTCTTGAGTAGTTCTGATTAGGCTTAAATTTCATAAGCAAGGTTCTTTTATGTTATTTTATTTTTTTTGATAGTTTTGTATCACAAGAGTGGATAAGCTTGGGACACAACCCTTTCAATCCAAGGAGGCAATGACATATGTCGTGGACAAAAGACAAACCAAAACAAGATGACCACTGATTTAACTTCAGCCTCCGTCTAATCAAAGGTGGCACTAGCGTTTCTAGTATTCTCTTCTAACAAAAGTGCCACTATTGCTCCAAATTTTCATCCAAATTACAATTTAAAGACTAGCTTCCAAATTCGATCTTCAAGCCCAGAGACCAATTGTAAACTTAATAGTTCAACAATCTCAATTCATCAGAATCACAAAGTCATTTTTTTAAGAGTCGGAAGGATCCTTATCTTCCACGCAAGCCACATGGTAGCATCAAAGTCTAAGCGAAATTAAATAATTGCCACTCCTTATCTTCACAAGCTGCCTTTAGTGGTTATAATATGGTCCAAGCCAACTTATCATTGTACTTACATAATTGCACTTGTGGTTCAAAGTCATGACAAATCATATCATATCACCCTATATATGTATATATTTTTGGATTTTAGAGGTAGGCACTAGGTCATAATTAGGAGAGAAATAAATATTATACCATTAATAAATTCAGTGGTAAATAGCAAAGAATAAATAAGACGAAGTTAATGGGTGCTTTTATTTTTGACTTTTTAAATTTTCTTTAAGGAATACATCTTTAAATTAAATTCACAAACAAAATCTAATTCATGTAGTTATTTATTATGGTACCATCTTGCACATTAAAAAAGTAGCATTTGGTAAAGTTTTCAACAAAATCTTAGTATTTTATATTGTCGAAACGCTAGGGAATGTTAAAAAAAAAAAGTAGCTTATTTTTGGCGTAAATTTCTTTTGCTTGACAGCACGTTCAAAATCACTCACTACCATCATCATCAATTACAGCAAACGGAAAGGAGGAGAAGCTCAAGAGCCCACATCATGAATTAAACAGTTATCCTCCTTCCTTCTATCTCCTATTGCTTTAGAAATTGACAGAATAGATGACATCGTAAATATTTTTATTTTCTTTGGATAAATATTATTGTTGCTTAGCTGTGAAGTTAGGGTTAGGGCTAGCTTGGTTGTATCATTATCTTGTAAAATATAGCTCTTGTATCATACTTAGTCACATGTATCATGCTTAGTCGCGGTCTGATTGAACACCGAAACCATATTTGGTTCCTTGCTTGCATATTTGTCCTTCTTTCTCATCAGGGTATCAAAGTGTTGATCCCTTAAAATTTATTAAAACCTTAAGCAAACAAAGAGCAAGGCTAGATGTTTGATAACAAACCCCCAGAAATTATTATTGATGATCAATCACCTTTACGCCTGGGGCAATCATCACTGCGCTCAAATTCAGCGACAAAAACTAGGAGTTGTGGGAGAAGGCAGTGTTAACCACACTAATAGCAAAGAATAAAGTTTCATTCATCGTACGGAACTATCACGAAACTGAAGATGAAGAAGGGAGTCAATTCAACCAAGGCAAACTCATGGATCATTGTGAACTCCATGGTCACCTTATGGATTTTGAACGTCATAGACCCAGAGCTTCATAGGAGTATAGCCTACGCTGATTCGACTCAAGCCATATGGGAGAACATTCAGAAGAGTACATTGTGCCACATGTGCCTAAGATTCACCAGTTGAAGGTTGAGTTTGCATCATGTAAATAGGGCAACCTAGAAGTTGTTGATTTTTTTCTCAAAACTGTTGGGGTTTTAGAATGAGCTCGCGAACTATGTAAATCATCCAACTTGCACGTATGAAGCCGTAACAAATATGCCAAGATGGTCGAGATGAAGCTGATCAGTTACTGATGGGCTTAGATGATGATGTATATTCAAAGGTACGGCCTCATATTCTTGCATTGAGTCCTCTTCCCTTACTTGGTAAGATATTTAGCATCGTTGAACAAGAAGAGAACCATAAGAAAGTGATGAGTGAGCGAGACCACAAGTATAAAAATCCAGCCACTTTTGCCCCTTTTCACCTTAATAAAGGCGCATGATATGGTGGAGACTGAGTGAATTGCAAACGTTGTGGTAAGCTTCGGCACGAAGAACCTAATTGTTATGAGTTAGTAGTCTATCCAGCCAGGTGGAGCATGAGGGGAGGATGCAATGGATAAGGTAGAGGAAGAAGCAATGGAGAAAGAGGCCACAGAGACTATCCTACTAAGAAGCAAACATATATGGCGCATGTTTAAGAGGGCAGCAACAAGATGGACAGGACCAAGGAATGTCGAGTAGCTTTGTCAAAAACCTCAAATGAGCAAGTATAAAAATTGTTGAGCCTTATAAAGACACCAAAATGCAACTAGAAAGGCTATCTGGAAAGTATGACTGGCTTTTGGATAGTGGCGCTTCATAACACATGGCAGCAAACTTAAGCTTATTAACCAATATAAGCATGATTTCATCTATGCCCGTGGAAATGCTGAATGGAGTCATTATCTTTGCTAATAAACCAGGCTCAGTGAAGCTCAATGAAAAATTGATGTTGAATGATGTTACTTTTTCACCGAGCCTAAATTGTAACTTGATATCAATTGTGCAATTAATTAAGGATCTTTATTGCACTGTAACATATACTCATAAGTTATGCATGATACAGGACTCTACTACAAAGATGTTGATTGGATCAGGTGAGCATAGAAGGGGAGTTTACTTCTACAAGCAAGGTGCAACGCAGAAATCCAAGTCAATAGGTTATGACTCATGATCTACGACATCGAAGTATGGGGTATCCGTTAACCTGGGCATTATTTAATTTATTTATTACTACTTAGGAATTGATACTGGTAGTACTAAAAAAGACTTATGTGATGTATGTTTAAGAGCAAACAAACTCGATTACCTTTTGCTATTGCCTATTAGTGAAAATGAAGCTTTAAAGCCTTTTGATCTCATTCACCATGATATATGGGGTGCTTACCATGTCAAGTCCTTTTATTGTGCTATCTATTTCTTAACTATTTTGGATGATACTAGTCGTTGTATTTGAGTGTATCTCATGAAAGTCAAAAGTGAGACATCTAAACTTGTTAAGGATTTTTGTGTAATGGTTCAAACTCAGCTTAACACAAAATTAAAAACCATTAGGAGTGACAACAGTAGTGAGTTTACATCCAACCCAATGAAGAAATTCATGAGGACCAAGGGTAATTCATGAAATTAGTTGTATTTGATACTCAATAACAAAATGGAAAGGTAGACAGAAAACACCTTCATGTCTTGAATGTTGCTAGAGCTCTCGGTTTGAAGCACATCTCCGAATTGAATTCTGGAGAGAATGTGTGTTAGCTGCAGTCGATTTGGTTAATAGGGCACCCACTAAAGTGCTAGATGGTAAAACCCCTTATGAAGAGTTGTCTAATACAAAACCCACTAATGAGCATCTTAGGGTTTTGGGGTGTTTATGTTGTGCATATAATATCTAAAGAACAAAGGACAAGTTTGGGACAAGAAGCAAAAGCTACATTTTTGTTGGGTATCCTTATGGTAAAAAGGGTTGGAAGCTTTACGATATTTGAGATAGTAGAGATATTTGTTAGTAGAAATGTAATCTTTCATGAAGAGGTTAATCCCTTTGCAAATAATTAGCAAGCAGAAAATAATGTGTTTGGAAACTTGGAGCATAACATGGGATGGTTACCTAATGGAGATGATGATGAGCTTGGAGTTACGAATAGTCTAAAAGTGAGCATGTCTCGGCTCCAATAGCAAGGAACCTGATCAAATGAATGGGCCAACCCAAAAGAACTTGGATGGCTTAGATGAGACAAGTGGCGGGCCTGCGGAAAGGATTATGCCGAGTGAGGAAGGTAGGCCTCGGACTGCTAATGACACTGCTAGGCCTAAGGTTACCAGAAGCGGCCCAACAGCGAGGGGGAGTAATCCAGCTCCTGTTATGGGTCCAGGTGAGCCAACTGTAATGGGGAGCAACCTAACTCCCATGATAAGCCCCTCGCAGGGTCGAAAACAAGCCCGCAAAGCATTGAAATATTTACAAGACTATGTTTGCTACACCACTCACTCTACAAACCCTTCTTCAATTGCAAGCCCTATCCAAAATGTATCTTCAAGTAAAGCATATCCCATAGCTAATTATACTACATGTAATAATTTTTCTAATGCACATAGATATTATTTGGCTTCTATTACCAAAATTATGGAGCCTAGGTTTTTCCATGAGCTTGTTAAAGATCCAAAATGGAGAGAAGTAATGGCAAAGAAAATATAAGCATTGCAGTTGAATTAAACATTGTCTATTATTGACTTATCCCTAGGAAAAAAGCCCATTAACTGCAAGTGGTGTGTAAGGTGAAGTATAACTCTGATGGTAGCATTGAAAGGTATAAAACTTGCTTAGTGATACGAAGAGACAATCAGGTAGAATGGTTGAATTATAATGAGAAGTTTGCTCCCATTACAAAAATGGTGAGTGTGTGATGTTTCTCTCAATTGCAGCTACAAAAGGATAAGAACTGTTTTCTTACATTGGGGCTTAGAAGAAGAAGTTTACATGACATTACTTACTAGTTTTAAGACTACAGCTCTTAACAAGATGTGTCGCCTTCAGAAGTTACTAAATGGTTTGAAACAAGCACCAAGATAGTGGTTTGCAAAGATATCCTCTAAACTCCTTCACTAAGGATTTGTTCGATCTTATGCATACTATGTGCTCTTTACTTATAAAAAGGGAGATAAATTTATGGCTTTGCATGTTTATGTTGATGACTTAGTGTTAACAGGCAATGATAGTGATCTATGTGCAAAGTTCAAAGCCTATCTTATAGTTGCTTCCACAATAAGGATTTAGGACCACTCAAATACTTCTTAGGCATTGAAGTGCTAAGAAATGAAAAGGGCTTGTTTCTATGTCAATGGAGGCATGCACTTGAAATCGTGAAGAGTGTGAATTTCTTAGGGCCAAACTAGCTGAGTTCCTTATAGAGACCAATAACAAAGTGGGGTTAGCAAATGAGAAGTTCATTCAGGACCCCCACACAATATCGACGTCTAGTGGGACAACTCATCTGCCTAACTCTTACTTGACCTAAGTTGAGTTATTCATTTCACATCTTATCTCTTAGTTCATGCAGGAACCCAAAGAAATTCATGTGGAGGTACCTAATCATGTTCTACATTATATCAAGGGAGATCCAAGGCAAGGAATCCTTTTACAAAGTGACTTCAATTTAAGGATTGTTGCTTTTGGTAATTGAGATTGGGGGCATGTCCTATCACCATAATGTCACTTACTAGTTATTTTGTTACATAAGGAGGATCTCCAATATCCTGGAGGACTAAGACGCAAATTACTGCTCCTCAATTGAAGCAGAATATAGAGCCATGGTCATAGTTACTAGTGATTTGATTTGAATTAAATTTTTTCTAGCCTCTATAAGGGCGTCTGTTAAATATCTATGTAGTTGTTTTGTGATAAGTAGGCGACGTTACATATAGCTAAGAATCCAGTGTTTTATGAAAGAACCAAGCGCATTGAGATTGATTGTCACTTCATTAGTGAATGACTTCTATTTGAAAAATTGGTAACTCGGTATATGTCTTCGAAAAATTAAGTGCTAAACATCTTCACCAAGGCCCTGGGCAAGCAACAATTCATCTTTCGATGATCCAAGATAGGCATTTTTAATCCACATGCTCCAACCTAAGGGGAAGCGATATAACATATGATATTATAAATATTTTTTTTTATTTGGATAAATATTATTGTTGCTTAGCCGTGAAGTTAGGGTTAGGGTTAGCTTGGTTTTTATCATTATCTTGTAATATATAGCTCATGCATCATACTCAGTCGCGGTATGAATGAACACTGAAACCAAATTTGATTCTTTGCTTGCCTATCTCTCCTCTTTTCTCATTAGAAATTCACTAGGGCAGACGCATACATCCCATGAATTGATTATAATTATCAAGTTAATAGTGACATAGAAGTAGCTTTGGATAAATTTTAGCATTTGGGAGCTAAGCTGCCCACTTTCGTTTCTATATTCCTGTTACTTATTTTCATTCTATGGTATGTTCTCTTTGATTGTACTTTGGATTTTGATTTCAAGAAGAACTTCACCATGTGAATACTCAATTTTATCGTCAACATTATTTGGTTGTTAAGCTTTGATTCGCAACTGCAATAAAGCAAAAGCTTCAACTTGGCCCTTCATCTATAGCAATCAAGATAACTTCCCCTTTCTCTCATTATCTCGCTTTTGTGTAAAGTTACACAGTTTTGTTTCTTTTATTTTATATTGTAACGTTAGAGTTTTCCGTCTCAATAGTTGCCTCTTGGTTAGAGAAACAAAATAGTTAGGTAGCCTTCTTTTTTAGGATGATTTAGGTTGCGTTTAGCATTTGCATTGGCTGATCATCTTTATTTTATTTTTCCCTTTACTCCTAAAAGAGTTGATGGTGTACTAGAACTAAGATGAATATCAACTTTATTTTTATTTCAAATACATAAAAATGTTAACGAAAGTTTAGTTTATAATTACGTCATCCATTAATTCAGTTCATGTCGATTAAGCCTAAATTGCTATAGTATCAATCGTATGCTTACGATTTTTTGCTCATTTAAATTAAGAATTCAGCAACAATGGCTTCGAAGACTTACACATGATTTTTCAACAAATAGATAGAAAAAAAACTCTATTCTTTTCCCTTTTGGTGAGCTCATAAATTTGTTCATAGGCCGTCTTCCAATTGAACACTTAGTCAACCAAGGCAAAAGGAGAAGAATATTGCAGATGTCATGTAATAGTAATAATAATCCCAATGTCCTATAATTACTATCAGAAGCATCATATTCCCAATATAGAACCGAGGGAGTAATGATTAATGTCAACAATAAGCATGGAATGTGCTTAAAAAACATTTCATCTTCATCTATTTAAATCCCCGGTCCTCCCCTTCTCACCTTAAGAAGAAGATTACTCAAGTTACATCATATATATATATATATATATATATATATATATATATATATATATATATATATATATATATGTGTGTGTGTGTGTGTGTGTGTGTGTGTGTGTATGTGTGTGTATATATGTGTGTGTGTATATGTGTGTGTGTGTGTGTGTGTTATATATATGTATATATTAAGATTTTATTTAAAAATAAAAATTATATGGGATACATGTCCTATTAAAGATTTTATTAAGTTAGTGCGATGTGGTCGTGACACATGTCCTATTAAGTATTTATTAAGATTTTATTTAAAAATAAAAATTTAAATAATATGTAATTTAAAGTCATCATAATAAATAATATCTCTTCAACTACTTCAATGAAGAAAAAAAGAAAATAAATTATAGATACGATAATGTCATTATTTCTAAATATTTAAATTATAAAATCAATTATAATATTTCTAAAAATATTTCAGCTAAGATTTTAAAACAACACGTGCATTGCACGGGTTTAAAGGCCAGTTTCTTTTACTGTATAAGCAAATCAAATCAATAAGAATTATATTAGATCGAGTTTGTTAAAATTCCTTTTACTTAGAAAAGCAATAATCAAAAGTTATTTGTTAAATTGAAACTATGAGACTAACAAAATTTACGAACAAATAGTACCAAAAACTTTTAATGGATAATTTTAGTGAAAATTTTGGTATTTGTGATATTTTGAAAGTTCTGATAAATAGTTAAATTCTTACTTACATTATGGAAAGATTTTTAATTAAAGGTAAAAACTTTTTGCCAATAATTTTAGCATAGGTCGTGCAGCGCACGAGTCTAAATACTATTCGTATATTAAAATCAGAATAGGTTTTGATCACCCTAAATATTTTTCCAAAAATTAACGAATAGTGATATACTTTAATACTGCTTTGAGTGAGTGGTGGATGAATGTTACAGTTAAAACCGCACGCTCAAGGTGTACGTCTAACTAGCAACCAGCGAGTACGGGTCGATCCTAGGAGGAACTCGATTTCAATTACCAAAACTAACTAAATTGCTCAATTTAAGCAATCAAATTTGGAGATTCAATTATCAAATAAGAAAATGATAACAACTAAGAATACGATTCGAAATTCAGAAGTCAAAACACTCAGGTTGCCCAAGCATGCAATATGAATGAATGGATCGTTAATATAGCCCATTCTCTCTCTCTTTCAAGGGTCGAAAACTAATCATGAAACTCTAGTCACCTATTCCAGGTGACTAAGAATCAAAGGATTACAAGATCCACAATCTCAAATCCCCATTAGACCTTCAATTATTGTCATATTGTGATCCTGATTGCTTTCTTAGTCACGCTAGGCAAAGGTTTTGTCCTTCAACGTTCTCCTACATCCGAATAAAAACATATGAATACTCTTTCAAATAATTCATCGAGTATGTGGTGAGCAAAGTAAAATTCACTAACACAAGTATGGAAAAGGTAAGATTTGGGGCTGATTCATGACTCAACTAAGCATAATCGGCGTCAATCCCAAACTAAGTTAGAAGATTTAGCCGACTAAACATAGTGAAAATCACAACCCAATGATCATAACGCATCATACTAACAACTACTAAAAAACTGAAACAATAAACAATAGAGAGAGAGTTTGAGAAAGCAAACTCAAGAATTGATAATTCGAATGAATAAGAATCTCGAATCCAACAATAACAATCTTCAAAAACACTAGAGTATTAATGTGCTAGAATATACTTAGCACCCTAATTAAAAGCCTTCCAAAAAAAGCTAGACCCCCCACAACAAAAACACTGTATATTATTTAAAATAACAGTAGCAGTCAACTTAAGTAGTCATACGACCATGCCAAACAGCACGGAGGCCGTGCAGGTGCTATTGAGAACCCAATTGGTTTTCTAGGGCTATAGCAGCATGGGCATGCCAATTTGCACGACACCCTGTGTCACTGTCTAGAATTGCATCCTGAAAGTTTGCAGGGTTATGGACGGTTGTGCCATTCTGCATGGCATCTAGTGTCGCTCTTTTCAACTTTTGCTTGTCAATATAGGCGTGCATTGGCACTTAGCCCGTGTTGCACCTTTTCCCTTAGTTTCCCACTTGATTTCTTTATTCTCAAGCTCTCATTGGCTTCCTTTACCAAAAATCACCCTCAAATCTCCAAACTAAAGCCAAAATATGTACAAAATAAGAAATTAGGCCAAATTAAGTGATTATAAGGGAAAATAATAAATTTTCTCAATCTAAGGCAAGAAGTGAAGGAATAAAGGAGGATTTAGGCAAGAAAAATCGGTTAAAATATGGGTTTAGCAATCAAAATCTCCCAAGTTAAGTCATTAAACATCAATGCATTCTCTAAGAAAGGATACTCATAAAAGAGTAACATTTTGATCATTGGTTGGTATACCACATAAAAATACAAAGTCAAAGTAAATATAAATAACTACTAAGCATCTGCCTAACTCCTACACTAGTTAACAGGGGGTTAAAAAGGACCTCTTCTAAATTCTAACAAAACAACTAATAAGAGTCTTATATTTCTCAATTGGCTTGAAGCTAAGTAGCAAATTTATGACCTGTTCTCTTCGACTTATTTTTTCTAGAATATTCAGATAATTACAGTTTAGGATAAGTTCAGAATAAGTTCAGTAAACAAATTTAGAATAAGTTTAGCAAATAAGTTTGGAATAAGTTTAGCAAATAAGTTTAGAATAAGTTCAACAAATAAGTTTAGAATAAGTTTAGCAAATAAGTTCAGAATAAGTTCAACAAATAAGTTCGGAATAAGTTCAAATAAATTTAGTTCATACTAAGTCCAGACAAAATAAGTCAAAGAGAACAGAGCCATAGTCATGCATGCTTCCTATTTTTAAGTTATTTACTCAAACTTTTTGTGATTCTTCTAATGGCTACAGTTCCATTGCCAATGACCATGTATCGATCTTTTATCCTATGTGAAGAACCTCCGAGCAATCATCGTTGGTGTAGAAGAATCCTACTTATTTTTGTTTTGCGTCTTTCATTATGCATCAGACATTTATTTGTTTTCGCTATTTCGCTTGTCATCACCTTCATCTTTGGATTTTTAATTGTTCTCTTCTCAATAGCCTGAAAGCTTGATTCAATAGGATTGTAAAAGTCATCTGTAGGGCTTTCAAATTCCTTTATGCGTTTGGTGGAAGAATCAACCTCGCTACATGATTACTTACCCTTTGAGGAGATAATTTTTCAATGTAAATTGAATATTTTTTACATTTCCATTCGGTCAGAAACAGTTTTACCACTATCAAAGTTAACTTGATATTCAGAAACCTCCTCATCGAATGGTTGATTTTTAATATTTTGAAGAATAGTTGCAATTGCATTTCCCAAATGATTATTTGAGCTATCATAAACTTTTCCACTACTTCTTTATTAGCTTCATCTCACCAATTAAGTTGCTAACTTTATTTGGTACACATCTGGTGCCATGATTATTGGGTACCTGGGAAATCCATTACCACTTAGTGTTCCTCTTCCTAGGCCTCTTGTGAAATTTGACTCAATTAAAACTTTCCATCCCCCCTAAAAGCTTTCCAAGGGATACTTGAATTGCCTTTTCTCCATCTTCTCTAGTTTTGAATGTGATAAATTCATACTTTCTTCCACTATTTCTACCAATCCCGTTGGGGACACGAGCATTAATAATTATTTCAAAATTTGCAAAATTCCCCTTCAATAGTAGACAAGATATATTGCATGAAAGGTTATCAATAAAAAAAATGAATGCATCCACTAGTCGCCAGTATCTTTCTCACTCCATTTTACAACAATTAGTACCCTCGGGGTAGTGAAGTAAGAGCTCTGACCGTGCCATGGCTGATGAGGGAGAAAGACCTACCGCGGTTGTCTAGCTTCAAGGACTTTGATAGTACTGCTACCTCCAGTCAGTATCTTTGAGACAGAGAACATCTCTTTACTCCTCTTATTAAAGGAGTAATAATAAGCCTTTTTTTGGAAGAGGAAAAAAGGGTTCAATTATAGGATTTGGATTATGGAATAATTGGAGAAAGGCTTGCAATTTGACACTTTATTCGTCCGTCCAATAGTTGAAAATTTTAATTATTAAAAAATTAACATTAATAGAAAAGCATTTTTGTTTGAAAATTTTCAGCTATTATGTGGGTTACTGTCACTTGATTACATAGTTACTGCCACTTGATTATTAAAGGAGTAATAATAAAAAGTATTTTTGTTTAACTATTAAAAAAATTAACATTAGTAGAAAAACATGTTTACATAGTTACTGCTACTTGATGTATTAGTACTTCCTAGTTCATTCCCTACTACTTATCCTTGGTTTTTCTCCATAAAGTGTTTTCATAAAATCCTTCTTCAATAAAATGTTTTAACAAAATCGTATTTTATGGGTCTCTTGCAATCAACCTCTCTACGGGTAGGAATACAGGTAGAGGTAAGGTTGCCTACATCTGAATCTCCTCAGGCTCCGCGAAAACAGGACCCACATTGGGAGGTGGAGGTGGTGTTGTTATGTGAGTGAATTACAAGTCAAAATCCTCCCATCAACTACAAAAGATGCTTCTGCAATATCCTTCAGTACTCCAATCTTTTCTTCAACCATAAACATTTAACTCTGTCAGTCACTACATTGCATTTTCACCATGCTCGTTACGGTTCAATCTATAACATTAAAAGTTCTCATTTAAGAGAAACTGACCTGTTATGTTATCGAATCAAATAGTTTTTAACTTAATGTATATTTCTCGATCATTTAAGTTTAATCGTACAGCTGGCTAAATTAGATGAAATTCGCGTGTGAATTTAAAAAAATGGAGAAATGAGAAAAACTCCTAGAGTACATGGAAAGGAAAATATTAGGGCAGAGACATTATTGTACTGTGTCATTGATGAAAGTGATTTGGAAAATAGAGTAAGAACTACTTCATGTGGTGAGAAGAAAGAAGTGGCACACCAGTGCAAATTTTGAATCTAAAGACCGAATCCTTCCAAATTAGGATTGGAAGCCAAACAAAATAGAACCCGGGGCAAAGGGCGGCGAGGGCCAGGGGGTCATTTTGTATTAGGAATATTTGGTTTTGGTTACCTGTCGTTTTATCTAAATCTTCTCACCAAATTATTCCTGTAATCAAACAATCTCTTCCTCTTCTCCCTTAAATTAAAATCCAAACAACCCCCCCCCCTCTCTCTCTCTCTCTCTCTCCCCCCCCATTTCATCCTTCATTTCTGTCTTTATTACCATCCTTGCCACTCTCTCTTTCTCGCTCATCTTCAAAAATCTCCCGATCTTCCCCTCTCTCTTCAATGGTGACTCGTTCAAACTGCGGAGCTTGAGCATTCAACCTTGCGATCGCTTGTACGAGCTGCGTTACAACGATATCATTGATTATCTTTGGTTTCAAGCGATTCATTGTGTGGTCAGCTGGTTGCTGTTGACTCTTTGTTCAGTGGTTTTTGAGCTGATTCAGATCAGGCATTTGCCTATTGAGGTCTTCGTGCAGATCTTCGTTCTTGAATATCGGTTTATAGAAAGTTGAGGTTCTGATTTGCTGTATTAGGTGGTGTTTTTTTGTTGAGATTGATGAGAAATTAGGTTTTCTTGGTTGGTGGTTGAGCTTTCTAAATCGTGCTAGGGTTTTGAAGGTATTTTGCGATGAATCGCAGCTTTAGAGGACCGGAAACGCTAATGCCGTCGATAAGGCCGAGAATGTCACAGCTGAAGAGTCTTCAGTCAACGATGAATGCTATGAGAGAGAAAGAAGACGACCTTGCATTGTTCCTTGAAATGCGGAAGCGTGAGAAGGAGAAAGCGGATCTTCTTCTTCTTCAGGACTCCGATGAGTTAGATGAACCTTTAGGTATTGTGATATTTTGTTTTTTGAGTTCCAATGATCTTTAAAGTGTTCGTTGACTTGGGTAGACATGGTGATTTAACGGACGAAACCGATTCTTCAATTTGATTGATTTGATTATGGTTTATGGTGATGGATTTGGCCAATGCGATTTAGAATTTATAATTAATTTGCAGTATCACAACCTGGAAGTTCGCCCCTTTTTGATGTTTCTTCCACAAAGCCTGCAAGGAAACCCGGTGCTGATGATTTTCTGAACTCAGATGGCGAAAAGAATGACTATGACTGGTATGATTGTGTCCTTTGAATTTGCATAGTTCGTTTATCCTCAGAAAAAGGACCACATTAATTAATACTGTTGTAATAAGCTGGACAATGTTAATATGATCAATTATTTGTAAATATTTATGCATTTTGCTAACTCAGTGGTGTTTATACACGCGTATGATGATTGTTAGTAGTTCACCTTACATTGTCTGTGAAGTAATGTGAGTATATGACATTGATTTTAACTGTAGTACACCTTTTAACATCTGTGAAATGTCATGAGCTTAGACAATGTTGGAGTCTGAAGTATGAGCAGTTGTGGGATGAATATCTGAGGCAAGTCACGGATATTATGAGTCCGTTCTTGGAATGTTTTGGTAAATGATGAAATATAGATATAATCACAAATGATAATGGTGGGCGTATTGATCCACCTTTGTGAGTAAAGAGGGATACTCTACTCTTTCTGTTCTACTCTCTGACAACTTTCCATATCTGTATTACATACAAGAAGTGACACCCTTTGTCCCCTAGTTTCTGTGGTTATTACTAGCTAATTCAGGATGAAATGTATTCGTGATTCACCTATGGTGAAATGCAGATAAACGCAAATGATAATGATGAGAGTATTGATCCACCTATGTGACTAATTCGGACAATTTCAGGGCATTGTCAAAGACAATGGATGAAACAAACTAAAGCTTAGCTTTATATTGGTAGAAGGAACTTATTGTTGATGAGTGGTCATCAGTACCAACCAGTGCTAATGAGTGTGGATTAGTGCTGATCATGGCTGAAATTGTGAGTAGGAAATTTGACTAAGTGCTTATAAGTACTGAATGATGATGATTAGTACCTTTGATAAATTGGAAAAAAACGACCCTGAACCTTGTAATAAATCCCAAACGAATGCCACTGGTTGATAGAAGTGAATCTGTGCCCTAATCTCTTTTTCCTTTTGTGAGGATGCTTCATGGGTGAGGTAGGGGCGAACAGTGACTAGTTAATTTGCAGTCTCTATATGTTCCTTGTAAGTCATCATGAAGATTGACAAACTATGCTGGATGAGTTTTACTTCCATATGATTGCTGCCTATGCAGATATTTTATGTCCAGTGCATCCCCTGTCATTCACTCTATATCAGATGAACAGTGTCATAAGATTATGTTGAGCTATAAAAGACACTAGCATGCTGTATAAGCAACCAAAAATATTATTAGATATATGGACAGTTCCATGTTCCAGCTCTTGCGAGTGGCCTCAGTGGGGTGAGATTACTACATTTGGCTCTTTTAGACCTTGCTTCAGTTGGGTCCATACTGGTGGTTGTTGTATGCGTATTATTGATTTTTCTAAATTTGTATAGACATAGGGCCTGTTCTTTTCGTTGGTAAATACACATTTACCAACTTCTACTAATCTTTATCTATTCTTACCAACTTCTATGAACTCTTCCCAACCTTTCCAAAAAAATTCCAATCATTTCTAACTTCTACTAATCTTTACCAACTTCTATCAACTTTTACGGAATCATACAAATCTGTACCTATTCTTACCAATCTCTTCCAAATTTCCTCAATTTGTAAGTTGGAATGTGCAAATTAATTATTTTTTCAACCACAAAAATACTTTGGTTACTTTTTTGGGTTGGTGTATCGAACGAAGGCATGGTTAAGATTGTGTATTTTGTTTGAAATAACTAAAAATTATATGTATAAAAAGCCAAAATTATATGTATAAAAAGCCCCCCAATCCTTGGATAAAAAAAATGTCATCAATATATTAAAATTTGTAAATGTATAAATATTTAGAAAACACTTGTCAAATTATTAAAAGAATATAATCCAGAAATTAGCATATTTTAGTTAGTTTTTTAATTATGAAATATTGACAATAGACACACTAAAAAAAATCCCCACTCTTTTATGTTTCTTACCAATATCTAATTTTCTATCAACATCTTTCAACTCTTACCAACCTCTTCTAATCTTTCTGAACCTTAACCAGTTCTTACCAATCATTTCAGAAAAATACCTATTCTTTCCAACTCCTGCCAACTTCTACTAATCTTTACCAACTTCACCCGTCAATCTCTATTCACCAATGAAAAAAACAGGCTGGTTGTATCATGATCTATGTGTTCCATATATGTTCCATGGACATCCGGCTAGGATAGAACAAGTTATTCTTATAGGAATGTGGTATCATTTGCACCCTGGCATGCTGTCCCTAGGTGATGCTAAACCTGCAGATTCCTCTAGGATTCTCTATATCATAGTGAATATGTGTGCTACTCATACACGATTATTTCCTCCAGGGTTCTTGAAGTTCCTGGAGAAAGGGGTTCAGAGGGAAGAAGAAATATAGGATAGCTGGGGATTTTGACAGTTTAGGCTTTTAGCCTTTGAGCTACTTGTCAGTCTTTGGTATTGTAATATGCACCTGTCCATTTATTATTTTGTATTTTCCTTGTACTTTTTAGATTAAAAAATACGTTAATAGACCCAAGAAGCAGAATATCACTTGAATGACCAGGGTTTCTTAGAAACTGTTTGCCCAAAATTTCAAGACTTGACTCACAACTCAAAAGAACGCCAAACGTGGCTCAAAGAATATACCGATCCCCATAAAAATAGGTTCGAGTGATATTTCGGAAGGAGGCTATGAGGATTTTACCATTCCTGTCAAGACTAAAATTTGTCATAATTGTTGCAAG
The DNA here is from genome assembly GCA_029747015.1 of Carnegiea gigantea. Classification (NCBI taxonomy): domain Eukaryota; kingdom Viridiplantae; phylum Streptophyta; class Magnoliopsida; order Caryophyllales; family Cactaceae; genus Carnegiea; species Carnegiea gigantea. The sequence goes on from JAKOGI010000220.1 coordinate 422,222, forward strand.
AGCACTCACTTCATTTCTGCTTTTCCTCATGCTCTAGTATTTCAGATCCAGCCAAAAACTCCAACGAACTCTATTGCATGCTTTCCTTCAGATACGCCCTAGTGCCCTCTCCTCTTTGCATTCTTAACTGTCTCATTGGGTAACAATGGTATATGCCAGATAGGCCAGCGATTTTTTATGACAAACATGCCAGCCATTTGCAAAAGCACACTACTCCTAATGAATAATATGTGTTGCACAACACTTAAAGTTGTTAAGAGATCTTTTTAGTCAGAATCTCATAAATAATAGCGATCAGATTGATAGTTCTAATATCTTTAACAGTGATAGAACAGTCTTTCATAAGGACAGAGGTAATGAAATGCAATTCATGTTCTTCCATATTTCAAGCATACATTCCCGTGGAAGTAATCAAACTCCACCAGATCAATCACAAAAAGGATTCCATATGCATCTCATTGTGGCAGCCTAGTGGGTTTTAGAGTGGTTAAGATGTGAGCAACAAGGTTGTCAAGCCAGGCAAGCAGCGCTTCTAACTCTAAAATCTTCAAAACAATTGGTGCGCTTCTATTATCCATACTGAATGCCAGTCTTTTTTTAGAATTGTCCTTGAGGGATCTCTCACTTATCCTCCTTCACCAACCACTAGACTTTCCACGATTGGGAAGGAGGGGGGAGGGGTAAAAAGGAAATCAAAATGCTCCTTTATCATCCTTAAAAAAGTCGTAACTTCCTTTCTAATCAAGTCTTAATAAAACCCCTTCCTTGACCACTTGCTTCCTTAAATAAAAACCTCTAGTTCATCACCTTCTTTATGCCTATTTATTTATGTCCTTCTATTTATCCTCACTGTCCGGAAAACCTCCTTTATCAGTAAGCAGTCATTCTCCTTTTCATCAATAACACAATCTCTGATTCCCACTGCGTGCTTCTTCTCAAACCTCTCATCCTGAAGCACCTCCTCTTGAACCTTTTCAACCTTTTCTTCCGAAATTTCACCTCTAAAGTCTAACGAACTTGTCAACCTCTCAACACCTGCATTCTCAATCTCTTCATTGGAAAGAGCTGCTGTGGCATATTTGTCTAATGACAGTCCTTGTTTTTCATATGCTTCCATTGGAGGATGAGGTTGTCCCAAGGATCTCTGGACCGCGCCCAGAGCTTTCTTCTAGTCATCAATTTGGAGAAGCTGAAAGCAAACTTCTGATGAATGCTGAACTTTGGCTGATGAATGACAAGAAGCTGTGGTTCTTATTTGGGCATCTGGTTTATTCATAAAAATGAGCCCTTAGCATTTGTTTTCTATTGCTTAACTGTATTCTCTCACCTGTTTCAGGCTTCTAACACCTCCTGGTACGCCTCTCTTCCCTTCACTGGAGATGGAATCGAGGAAAACTTACATGAGTGAGCTAGAAGCTCCAAAAGCTCAACCAACTGCTCTGAAATCAAGAGTAAGAGTACTGATGTCATTCCTGAGTTAGAATCACATTTGAAAATCTAAAGAGCATGGGTTCTTTTCTTATAATTTGTGCTCTGCCACTTGTGCTGCTTGACTTTAAGCTTAGCCTTTGGAGTTGGAGGGTTTCTGCTCTTCTTGTTGTCAAACTATTAGTTATAGGTATCCTACATAGTTGCGCGTCCAGGTGTTGTAGTCAGCTATTTTTCTGTGCATTTTACATGTTTTTTTGGGCCAAATTAAATTATACAAGTGCTTGTTATAATGCCTGAGGATCGAGTTTCCCAAACAGGTACTAAAAGGTGAAATGACAAGTTTGTGTGATGCATCCCCGAAAATATGGTTTGGAAATTAAGTTCTATCATATAGATCATATTTTACTATACATGTCCTCATGCCAGCCTTCATTCTAGGCTTTCCTTAACAGGCATCTCATGCTGAAATGATAAGTTTATTTGGTATTCATCAAGTATTGTTTGTTATTCCTCTCTAAAGCTGCAGTTTTCTCTTTATCAAGCTTAAGAAATAGGAATTGAACAGAGTAGATGACAAGTTTACACCAAATGTCATGTCCAGCTGCAATACTCCCCCGGTCATGGGAAGGGCCTTCAATTTCATTGGTTAGCCCTATGTTTAATTAGTAGGAAGGACCTATTGCAGCCAATGAAAGGAATGTGCTTGGTCATATCTAATTATCTTGCGTATCAGCCTACTGAGATGTTTGGAAATCTATGCTAAGTCTTTCACAACAGGAATCATTTGGTTTGAAGTTGCTTGCTTTGATTAATTCATGGTGCTTAAAAGGGCATCAGTATCTACTTCTTGAGTGTTGACACCTGAATACAGATGAATTTCCTGGCAGGAGATAAAGTGATCCTTTTTTTGGGGGGGGGGGTTCAAAATTTCCCGATCTTGTGAATTTGCATTCCATGATGCATTGATGCTCATGAGTGATGCTAAGAAATCATCTTTTCAATTGTGGATACAGTTGGCGAATTCTCAGACTGAGCCTGCAGTGAAAAGTAATTTGATTGCAAGGCAGTCAACTGCATCAACTGGGTTAACCTCTTCCGGAATGAGGCGGCCTTCATCAGCAGGTGGTCCAGCATCCAGACCTGCAACACCAGGGGGTGGATCCAGATCTGCAACACCGACTGGTCGTCCCACATTGACTTCTAAATCTTCAAGGCCATCAACGCCAACTTCTCGGGCCACATTGTCTTCTTCCAGGTCGACAGTTCACTCAACATCCAAGCCTGCTGCTACCCTGACATCAACTAGGGCTACAGCTTCTCTGACATCTACCCGGTCTACAGCTTCTGTGACATCTACCAAGTCTACAGTTTCATGTAGGTCCTCAACTCCATCAAGGTCCATGGGAAGACCTTCAGCCCCTTCTAATGGACCTACAAGATCCTCCACTCCATCCAGGTCCACTGCTAGATCGTCGACGCCAACAAGGTCCACTGCAAGATCTTCGACCCCAACAGCTAGGCCAACAGTCCCTGCATCTCGGCCCTCTTCTAGGGCATCAACACCAACTCATAGACCATCAACGCCATCAACTATAGCCAGTTCCACTGCTGCTCTCAACAAGTCCTCATCTTCAATTAGTAGCAAGTCTGGGTCAGTGCCATCAAAGAATCCAGGGCCTTCACGTGGTGCATCCCCGACGGTCAGATCTAGGCCATGGAACCCAGCCGAGATGCCTGGTTTCTCTTTAGATGCTCCTCCAAATCTCAGGACAACCCTGCCCAATAGACCACTATCAGCCACAAGGGGCAGGCCTGCAGCCCCTTCAGCTCGCTCGGCTTCTGTAGAGCCTCCTAGTGATGGAAGACAAAGACGCCAGTCATGTTCTCCTTCTAGAGGAAGAGCACCTAATGGTGGTATCCGCTCGAGTGGAAGCTCTGTCCCTGCAGTGAGTCGTGGGCATTCCAAGGTCAATGATGACGTGAGCCCTGTGGTCATAGGGACAAAGATGGTCGAGAGGGTGATTAACATGCGGAAATTAGCACCGCCGAGGCAGGATGACAGGCACTCGCCTGGCTTATCTGGAAAATCGGCTTCATCTCCGGATAGCTCTGGGTTTGGACGGACACTGTCCAAGAAGTCTCTGGATATGGCTATACGGCATATGGTAGGTTTATCTTTCCTTCTGCCATCTTTTGTGAGACCATTTTCTTTCCTTGAAGGCTTAGATATCTGTACTTCATATGGCTCAGTAGTAGATATGCATAAGAAATCTGGCCATGGATGCTCCCCCATTTAGCTTCTATGACATCTGATGGTTCTTATGGACTGATATTTTCCTTTAATCAAACCAAGCCAAACTAATCCTTACCTAGTGTCAGGGGGCCATTAACCCCCCTAAAAGGCCGGTCTGATATGGTGTGCAGCGCCGTCGCTTATAAGCCTAGGACCATCCCATAACTTTTCTGATGTGGGACTCTTATCCAGACACTCTCCCCCACCCAATCCCGTGACACTCTCGTCACAGATGGGCCCCTTGCCCACCCGCCCATCGGAGCGCTTGGCGGGAGATCGGAGGAGGCTGGGTTAGCTCTGATACCACTTTTCACGGGGTCATTACCCTTTCCCCACAAGGCTTGTTTGATATGGTGTGCATCACCGCCGCTTATAAGCCTAGGACGCTCCCATCATTTTTCCGATGTGGAACTCTTATCCGTGACACTAGGCGATCTGTTGGAGGGGTGTGTCAAGGGTTCGCAAATTTACCTTCTAATTTCAAAGGGTGGTTTCTGTCAGACCCTATATTTTAAAATCATTTATTTACCTAGTAAATACTGCTTACTGCAAGAGTAGGGGATAATTTTGACTGTTTTGTTTGAGTCCACTATGACATAAAGCTGGAAAAATCCCCCAGAAGCAACTTTTCAATTGCCCATGGAAGCAGCAGTCTTATTTGCCTCAAAGCCATGATTATTGATCCAAATGGGCTCATGTTTTGTATTCCCATATTTCGCAGTTCATTGGCTCATCTTTTTTGTTCGTTGGTGTAGGATATAAGGCGAAGTATACCTGGAAACTTACGTCCACTGATGACCAAAATCCCAGCATCTTCCATGTATAGTGTGAGGTCGGGCCCCACAGGGAGCTGGACTGCAAGTGTCTCTGACTCTCCTCTTGCCACTAGCAGTGCAAGTTCTGAGCGGAGTGTGAATAATAACCATGCTGTCATTATGGATGGGCATGGTAGCGAATTGGAGGATGACCTTGTGAGCGAGCGAGGTGGTCATGCTTGCCCAAACATTGTGCACGGCTTGTGACGCCATGTTCATCTACTCCGGTAAATCTTCGAGTTGCGCTTCCTGGTACCTGGATTTTCTTCTCTTCTGGCGAACTGGGGAAGTTTTGGAAACAAAGTGGTTTCTTTGCGAAGTTGTCGGCTGTTATGGTTTGTATAAAGTAGTCAAAGACATCTGGGGAATTTGGGTTTATATTATTAACATCCTTTGTACTAGTGGAGCTCTAATCAGCTGAACCACGTTTGTAACCGGCTTTTAGGCATCTTGTAGAACTACTGATATTGTTATGCTAACTATTAAGGTCATTGATTCACTGCAGCATTTGTCATTGCGGAAGAGGCTGGAAGTTGATTAATCTTGTCTGAGAAGGATCCAAGGCTATGTTATTCAAGGATGATTAGATGTACAGCTGGTATTATCCCTTAATGAAAGGACATATTATGCGTCCTATGGGGTAAAATTGAGCCATTCCTTAATTTCTGTAATCCAGAACTACCTTCAGCTTTTGCAAGGACTTGTAAAACATGATTTACTTGACTGGATTACTTGCGGGAAGGTGACTATCTCCTGGAATCTCTCTCCACTGGTCAAGTCAAGTCACACAGGTGACACTGAAAAAGCAATGAAGAGAAGGGATGATAGAATGAACAAGTGTCCAATGATTTAACCGTAGTAGTGTCGGAGAACCACATACATTTGCAAATAGCATGGCATCTGATACGTATTACATTGGTCCACGTCTTTCCTAACGTAGACCTACACATGACATGAGTCAATCAGGTCAACTCGAGTTCAAACAAAGTGAGAGAAAGGTAGCTGAAATGTTTAGCTGGGATTCAGTTCTTTCGAAGTCACATCATATTCATGGATCTCACATCATACTCAAACTTGCAATTACACACGGAGAAAACACAAACAATACTAATCAACAAATTAGAAGCCGATTTGGTTCAAGCTAGGCTGATATGACATATAAGTCCACAACTCCGAATCAGAATCAAGCCGTGATATTCCGAAGTCTGAACACACTTTTAGACTTCACGTTGTTCATGTCAGGTAATGGAGCAGAATCAAATTTCCAGGGTTTTCATCAAAACGAGTTGAGAGATTTAGAAACACTACCTCTAGGAATTTAGGCGATGCAACCATTGTCACAAACACCAAATGTAATGTAACACACTATATATCTCCATAATAAAGGTCATATTAAAAATCCAAAGTCTAAACACTAGGTACTATCTTTTGCTTTCCCTTTCCCATGAAATTTCTGAAGTTCCTACCAAAGTGCATTAACTAGCAAATCATGCACTCCCAAGTATAGTAAATACTCTGACATTCAGATATACAAAGGCAAAATAAACCATCATGCGGCCACTACAGCTTCTGGTGTAGACGCAACAGCAGCAGCAGGCTTAGAGCGTTCAGCATCCTTGGGTGTGGAGATTGCTGCCGGTGGTGTCAGCTTCAGGTGGGCAGGGGTACTGTGCTTAAGCTTTATGACTATCTGCCTCATCCTCGCAAGGTCAGTTGGCTTCCCGGGCTTTGGTCCTTGGATTACTACAATAGAAGGCTTCTTCTCCTGGTCCTTCTTTCCTCTCTTCTTCTCTATGGCAGGGACCTCATTAGGAATGAGCTCCGCAATGGCCTTCCAGTAATTTTTATCGGCTTCCTTGTGGAACTTCTCCTGGTTAGTCAGAAATAACTGCAAAGGTATTTAGAGGAAACAATTCAGAGGGCATGTCACTGCTAACATCGGAGATGAAGGGTGGTTGATCAGGCTGTCAGGAAATTACAGTTGAGTTTATTCTGGCTAGGTCTATAAAAAGAACACAGTATGAAAACAAAAACTGAAGACCATTTTTGGTACAGGTACACTGCACACATGACGCGTAGAAGCATTGCTGAAGGTGATCTTTGCAATTCTGAAACGTGTAAGATGCATAGAAACACAGCTAAAGTGTTTTATGGATTTTGGAAATAAGAAACAAAAAGGGAACATCGGAAATTGTGAACCAAGTGTCAAAAAATGTTTCAATTTTTGTACGGCTCCCAAAGAAAGAAAAGAAAAGAAAAGAAAAGAGTTGAACTGGCTCATCTGCTGAGATAGCTAGAAACACAATAGAATGAACTATTTGACATGCAATCAAAAGCTTCAAGAAGTAAAAGAAAAAAAAAAATCTCACGACCTTTCCCATCTCTCATGAAGAGCTCACTATCTCTGTGAAGAGACACGAATCCTCATCCGCAATAACTGGTAGCACACTTCAACCAACAGCAATATCCTATTTCTATGGCCATGAAAACACCAAAATAAAAAGGCAGTTCTTTTGATGTTTTTGATTCCTTTTTCTGCCAAATTTCACTGCTGTTTCCTTGTCTTGCTTTTTGTGAAAAGTTCCATGGAACATAGCATTGTACATACAAAATGAGTTAAATCAGTTTCCAACCTCAAACATCTTTAACAGTTCAAATTTAATACGTGAGATAGGAATACAGTGAACTGATGGAAGGCAACAGCAAACAAGCTTGCCATGCCTTGGCCCCCTCCAACAATCAATGGACTTAGCAACGAAAAAGCAAAGGAGAAACAACAGACAAGTCCATATGCTTACATAACATAATTGATAAATGATTGTCAATAGGCAACGGACAGCAGCTATAGACACCAAGAAATGAGCCGTACCTTCTCCTTTTCGCGATTGTTGCTCTTGTTATTCTCACATGTGACCTTTCTCTTCTCATGGAAAGCAGCTTTGTACTCATTTGCTTCCTCAATGATTTGGCTCAGTATTTCTTTCTCTCTCTTCTCCTTCTGCTCCAATAGGATTGCATTTTGCCTTACAAAAGCAATGGACATTATTACAACTTGCCTAATTACATGTTATGATAACCAAATGAAGATCCAACTAACGGCTAGTCCAGAGAGCATACTATGTAGACAAGTTCCAATTCTTAGAAGACCAAGACAGAGCAGTGTTCGTAATAGATTGACAAGGCATCACGAAAACAGTTCACAACTACATGAACAGATTAATAGCACAAGAGGAGCAGAAACAGTAAGTACAGAAGCAGTATATACAAAATCGAAGACAGAAAAATCCAAATCAAACCCAAAGCCCAAAGTTCTACCTATGGCGGTGCACAGTGCATGTTAGTATGTAATTTCTTCAACATGATTCCAATCTGCATGAAATGGTATATACTCCAAGAAAGAAGGCTTGAAGACAGTGGGTATTCATGAACTCCATGGGCAGTGCCTTACGAGCTAGGACAATTGAACCGCTTGCAGCCAAGAGCTACAGCTTCACAGACTTCACCATAGATTAGAGAATGGCCACATACAGCGGCTTAGTGTCCCTTATACCACATGTCTCTAAGAGACAGAAGCGGAGCACAAACAGCTATCTAAACAAATGAACCACAGTTGAATGCCAACTCCCAACACCAAGAAGTACCAGCAAGAAAAACTACATAATCAGAAGCTCAGGACTAGTTAAGTATCCTGGAATCCAACTTCAAGGTGTTTTTGACGCCCAAAAGATAACCATATCGCTCATTTAGACCATCCCAAAAAGGGGATCACATTTTAACTCAAAACTGAAAAATTTTGGCTCTACTTTCCCAGAAAATACACTAGGGGCGATCTCCCAAAGAAGTAGCTCATTTTGATTCCGTAATATTTCTTTTATGATAGAATGTAAATTATGGGATTGATTGATACAAATAACTACTACTGAAAATGAGTCTGGACAAGAGGTGAGTATTTCAGATTCCCCCCGCCCCCAAAGCATTTCGATATCCAACTGGGCTAATGTGGATAACTAAATTACTCTGACCAAATCAAATTCTTATAAAATCTATAAAGATGTTCGCATCAAAGTGTCATTCCCTCTCAATTCTCCCACTTTGGGTAGATCCATGTTCACTCTAATAGTTCTAAAACTAGAGTTTGAGAAAGCCGGTTGTTTCAAAATTTGTACACGTAATTCTGCAATTGAGGCAATCAGAACATAGATGAACAAGACCAAAATCCCTCCAGTCGAATAGATGAATCACCAAATTTTGGAGAAGACAAAGTCTACACCTCACATTTCCCTATGACAAAGGAATCAATTTGACGCAAATACACGGTCCAACATCCAGGATTTCTTTCCATAAAACTGAATTGTATAATTAGGTCTTCAATTAAATCCTCTTTGCACATAAGATCTCACAAAAAATGACATGGAATTACGCAAAAATGAGAGCAATTACACTCACCTCCGCCATTCCAGAAGAGCAACCCCTTCCTCCTGCATCTCGGAAGGTGGCGGCAAAATCGGGCCGTCCGAATCGACGAAAACTCCATTCTCGGCCGGATCACCGTTGGATTCGAAGCCGTAGATCGGATCCGAAGCGAAGACGCCATCGCCGGTGTTGTTGAAGATCACCGAGTCATCCGCCGATTCCACGGGATCGGCGAAATCGGAGTAAGGAGGGGGAATGTAGCCGTTATCATCGTCGAAGGGGCGAGTCGACTCGGCAGCGTACGAGGCGGGGCCGAATTCGTCGAAAGAGTCAGGGAAGGAAGACATCGTCGCGTTCAGTTGAGTTGAGTTGACTCACCGGGTCACTAACCGATTCAAACAACTGGGAGGAAGATCGAGAAAAGCGAACTGAGAATTGCGGACTGGGGTTTCCGAGTCCGATATGCGATGACTGATGACTGATGACTGATGACTGATGAGAGAAGGAGGGAGAGAGAGCGAGACGTGTTTTGCGGTTAATAGTTTGCGAATTTGATACTGTAAAATTTTTTAGGTATTTAGGTATTTCATTTTTATGTATATGCATGTATACATATACATACGTGTATATATATATATATATATATATATATATATATGTATATATCTATACATTCATATATACACACACATATATATACACACACGTATATATATATATATATATATATATATATATATATATATATATATATATACACACACACACACACACACACACACACATACATATATACACACACACACACACACACATATACACACATATATATATATATGTGTATATATTCATGCATGTATATATATATATATATACATACATATATATACATATATATATACACACACACATATATATATATATGTGTGTGTGTGTGTGTGTGTATATATATGTGTGTGTGTGTGTGTGTATCTATATATATATATATATATATATATATATATATATATATATATATATTTATATGGGTTTTTAAGGGGAGCTTTCAACATGCGGGTCTTTAAAGTTGAGTTAAAAAGTTTATTTGGATGCAGATAATTATTATGTACATTTGGGATCTACTATTATTTGTCTTCCCACAATTTAAAAAAATGTATTCTCTTGATAAGAGACTATTTTTATTTGAAATTTTTGTAAAAAATTGTGTCAAGTCTCATACGTTGTGAAATTTTGTCTATCTTATTAATTGATTCTCTATTTACTAAATTTATTATTGAATATTAGCGCACATATAATGCAACTGTAAGAAAAATAGCACACTATACAATGCTAAATAACTTTTATGTACGCAATAGCAAAGCAAAAGTTGAATTTAATAAGCAAGCATGGAGATAATATCATACATAAACTAGAATAGACACGTCATTTTAAAGTTGGCCGTACATAATACGGGCTTAAGGCTTGGTGAATTGAGATTTTTGGGCTCCTATTTCACGGGTGGACTGTTGATAACATTTCCAAAACTGCTGAGTTATTGGGTGATGTAATATACTTGGATAAAGATAGTGTGGACATTGCTTTTTCAAAGATTACGACTGTTTGGAGTAAAGTCCTTGAATCGAGAATCCCTACTCATATGTTCTCTTTTGGTATGAAGTGTCAAGGAAGCCCTCAGTAGACATTGATGATTATAATGATGAGAATACCTTGTCTAATTCCGTTTTTGTTTTGGGGTGGTGGCATGAAGGCTTAAAGTGATCATGATAAAGTAGATGCCATGGTTGAAAGTCCTTTACACCTGGGAAGAAAGTCCAAAGCCCTCCCAATAATCATGCTAATTTCAAGAATATTGATCATTGTCAATTATTAGCCATAGGGAAGTCGTGCAATCATCCAGCAGCTGTATATGGTTTAGGGATGGCAATGAAGCAGGTTGGGATGAGGGCATATCCCCATTCCCATCTAAGCTTAGCTTCCCGCCCCTCGTTCCCTGTTGCAGGGAAGAAATCTTCCCTACCCTAGTGTAGATTTAATCCCCAATGGGACACTGTACCAACAGGGATTTTCACCCGCAATTTTTTTTCCCTCCTATGTGAAAACTATATTATAAGTTGAATCTTGGGTGAAAGGCCAAGTTGTCCGGCGGACCTCTAGGTCCATGCAACCAAAGTATAACCAACTTCATCAAAGTTTACAATCCAACCTAAATTAAAGTTTAACAAGTTCATGCAACATAAGTTTAATATCAATGCACAAATTATACAGTCCAACTAAAGTCTAAATAGTTAAACATAACCCAACCAAAGTCTAAGAAGGAAAAGATGGATTATATAGTTATGATTTTTTCAAGTAATTATACTTATTTAATCGTAATCTTATGTGCATAAATGCAGAATATTGATCTTTTAATACATTGATCTATCTGTCATTGATTTTTTTGGGTCTCACTTTTTTGGCTTAATCTTTTAGTATCTTGAGCTATGAATTTTTGATTTTTTGCTACCTTCAGAAAACCTGTATTAATTTAATACCTCTCGTACTCTTTTCTTTTTCACTTTTGCTCCCAAAACTCTTAGAAATTGTAGAAACACCCTCAAAATTGGGTGAAATATACAAATAAGCTATTTTTAGATTTTTTCAAGAAATATACTTATTTTAAACGATTAAACTACTTATAATGACTTTATTGGTACTATTATCACAATCTACTACTTATATCTTAGATATTATACTTTCTATGGTTATAGACCCACCATGTTTAGCAAAATAATTAAAACTTAATTAGAGAGTTTCTGCCATTACCTGAACTTAGTCGGCATTGGATCCTGACGTTCTTCTAACTTCCAGTTTACAGAAATTGCTAATCTCAACTACACCTTCCTTAGATCAGTCACATCACAGATCTGTTTTGTTTTCTACCTCGGACCGTTGTTACTAATCAAATTTTATCTATTTTAAAGGATAGTGAGACTTTAATCAAGAAATTATAATATGTAGGATATAAGGTTCGATTGAATAAAGTTCCATACTGGAAAACCTCTTTTATTGAAAGCTTGAAAGTGGAAATATTACAATGAAAGATTTGAAGAGGAACTTACGCTAAGATCATTAGAGATGCTTGCTCATAGAGAAATAGAGAATTTCGACTTCTCATTTGCTTAAGAACACTCAAATGACTGTGTCCTTTCTCAGTACTCGACCTCTCCTTTTATAGAGGGTTGAGGGTACATAGGATGTCCTAATGACTATAGTACACAATGATTTTTCACATAGCTATAGTATGCTGTTTTATTTTACAGACCAGATACTTGTCAAAATAGTACAATCATGGAGCAACTACTTTTCAATCTTTTTAATAATGGAAAGACTAGCCATCATCATTGAGGTTCTGCATGTCTTTATCTCTAGTTATATCTTCCAGACCATAATTATTTCGATAATCATCAAATTCTTCATCTAATTAAAGATGCTCTGGATCCTATTTCTCGAATAATTCAGGAATATATTTCTTTTCTTTTTCTGAGAAGAATTTTTTAGCTCCAACATCAAAGAAATAATCAAAAACATCTTCTGAAGTCGCTCCTTCTACCTTTATACATTTGTTAAACTCATTATGATAAGCGAATGTAGTATTTCCGTAATGCATTAGTGTTTTTTCTCATTCAATTAATCTCCAACTCTGTTGATAAATGTTGAAAAATCCAATTGCTCTTACTAAAGTAGGATCAGAAACTAATTCTCAACGTTCTGGATTCCATTCTTATCGTCGATTTTCGGACTCGTCGAAATCAACTATCTGAACAAGATAATGAGTCGGTTTGACTTTTTCATTTTCATACTCGATTAGTGCACAATATACCTCCACATATAGATATCTATTATTTGGGATCTTTGTTGGATCATCAGGAGATGTAAGAATCCAATGAATCTTCTTGAACATGCATTGTTGAAATTTAGTTAGTGTTGAGAAAAATGGAACTTCGGATATGGGAATTCCATAAATAAACTACTATCTCATACTCCCAAGCTTTCATGATAGGGTCATTTGGAGAAATTGAATTCGTTGGGCAACTAACACCACCAACTCCAGACCTATCAGGGAAGTAAATCGTTGTACTCCAAGACTCCCGAATATTATAGGAATAATTGTGATAATAGTCAACGCAGGTTGCGTACCACTTATTGAACCATTTTTCTTAAACATGAGAACTTATTTTTTCTTGGATATTGTAACGCCCTCAATCCCTAATACCTAATTAGTCTAACCTAATTATTCCCAAATTAGGGATTAATAGCGGAAGTCCTTTAATTCGAGGCATTACCGTCGTTCCGTAATGGAACAAGGCTAACTGAAACTACGGGAATCATTAAGTTGCCCATTTAATCACCCGACTCATGACAACTTGAAGTAACATACATTTAACCATTTATATAAGCTGTGATGCACCTGCAACTCAATATACGGTTACAATGTACTAGTAATTGGCGATGTTCAAAAGATTACACAACCCTTAGCTACTTAAGGTGCTAGCCTATGAATCACTGTGAGCTCTTGACTAGCGAAACTCCAACAAAAAGAAATTGGGCTCTACTTCACTTCTTGCTATTCTCTGGCTTGCCAGGAGGACTGTTCACTGATCCCTTACCTAAAACAGAAAATATAAAAACATTCAAAATATTAGCCGAAGCTCAGCACACACATTTCTATGCAGTAAAGCAAACCTTGGGTTGAATTAGTTGGGCGCTCGCATTTCAAATCGTTTTGTTTGGCAAACAGGAGAGAGAGAATGTATGAGTAAAATTAATTTGCAGGTTATTATCTGGAAGTGGACCCCTGTTGGCGTCTTTAGCGATCTTAAGATAGGTGCACACGTCCCAGGCTGATCGGAGAGCCTGAGTTGAAGCCGTGTAGATAAATTGAAGGGCATAAGCGCTGATGATTGATAATTGATGGAGCCACTTGATTATGTGACAAAACATTGCATAAATTGATTCCTTATATGATTATCGTTGTGATTTTGCATAGTTTGAGAAAACATGTGAGTTTTCGAAGAGCACAGGCAATGTACGTACCTAGTTTTTGAGAATCTCTCTCCCTTTTATTGAAAATCGTTGCTCGCAACTTGAAGCGACCGATGTGGCCTCACTTCTGCTCTAAATACTTAATTTTTCCTGATTAGTGAAAGATTTAGAAATTTTATCATCTTTATTATCTCAATGAATAATTTAAAATTTTGTGCCTTTGCCTTTTCTTTTTATTATTATGTAATAATCATTATTAACTTAATTGGGTTCCATTTCATTTTGTTTTTATTCCTCTTCCTCCCATGACTAATAATCTTTTAATACATATAATAATGACATATCTTGAGTTTGCTACTAATGTCGTCATCGATCATTATTATTATTAACATTATCATTATTGTTGTTACCATTATTATCATCACTATTATTATTATAGCTATCTTTACCATAATTACGATTATTGATATTATTATGGCTGTCGTTTTCCTCTTTAACGATTCACTGCTTGCGATACGGTTTATGATGGTTTAAACTTTATGAATTTGGGCTCATGTTCATGTTGAATTCCAATTATAACATTACCTATTAGCGAAATAGAATTGTAAAAACACATTACTTGGTAGCTCCAAATCCGCAACTATTCAATCCTTCCCATTTTCCTTTAGTAATAAAAAATAATCAAAACTTAGAATCTCACCAAGCTTCTTACTTAGGTCATGACCTTCCAACCCTTAATACCACTACATCTCCTTCCATTTCCAATTGACACCTAATTCCTATCCACACAACCCCTCATGCACCTATTTTCCCCCTTGATTTGCATACTTAACCTATTTAAACACAAAGAGGCAATATAATTAAAATGGGCATAATCAAGGTAAATGTTAACCAAGAACCTAAATCACCATGTCCATGATTATACATTTCCAATTCATGCACAAACCATTAACTCCATTCAAATACCTCTTAGTATTAATTAAACATAATTAAAACACCATAAAGTAGTTCAATTTCTCATCTACATCTCAAACTTTCGCTTTATTTACTAATTTATGATAGCACATACCCAACTTTAATCACCCAATTCTCATTACTCTCACTCAAATATTCATTATATTTTGCTTAATCCACCAATTAACCCAAAATTCACCTTTTATCTTCATTTAAATCACAACTCTCAATTACTTGGTTGGGGTCAAAACATAACCTTCGTTATCCTCATGTATATATATATATACTTATGTTCCTCTTTTTAATCATCAATGAACTAACTTAAACATTAATAGTCCATACAATTAACTCAAATATCTCCAAGCCATAAAACCCCAATCCTCCAATTCATAATTACAACATTACAAACATAATTCATATATGGAATTCATAAATTCTCTCAAATTCTTCATGAAACCAATCTAATAATCATCATCATCATCATGATCAAACTAAAATCAAGCATCATCTTCAACCCTCACCTATTACTTCCTCCACCTCCAATTCAATCCAACCATCCAAAATAACTCAAGAGGTTCACAAATATATACTTATAAATGATAAATACACCATTTACAATCAAAATTTCAGCATAAAGGATCAAAATTGAATGAAGTGGGAGTTAGGGTTCTCACCTATCAACCCACTAAAATCACTCAAAGACACACAAAGGAGGGGAGAGGGAGGCCGACTAGCTGCGGCGGGTCGACGACGGAGGACGGCGACGCTGGAGCGCCGGTGAACACGACAGGCAGCAGGGGGCGATGCAAAACAGAGCAAGGCAGGGGAGGGGGTGTCGAGTACAGGCCGAAGCAAGGGGGGTTTTGGGATTTTTGGGTTTAATTGATTTACTAGGCTTGGTTTGATAATCTTAAGTTATTTAGTTTAAATTATGTTTAATAACTCTTTTTTTTTTTCCTTCTTTTTACTTCTTGACGCATACCCCTTTTCTAGAGTTTTCTTTGTATTTGTCCAAACTTTATTTTTATTTTATTCATTACATTCACATGTATAAATTTAGGTGTAATTGTAATGTATAAATTTAGGCGTAATTGTAATTTTATATATATATATATATATATATATATATATATATATATATATATATATAGAGTTGAAGTAATAATTTAGCTAGAATTAATAAATTTGAATTTACATCCTCGAGATATAAATTTGGGAGAAGACATTCTCATTTCCTTTTTATTATTATTACTATGTTTGTTCATTTATTCTTATTCTGATTACCTCAAAATTTATTTGTTTTATTTATTTATTTATTTAGTATTACTATGTGGGCGTTCAAATATTAATTAGAACTTGAAGGAATTATTTAAAGAGCATTACAAGGTTCCTGCCGGGATCACGTCGTCGTTTCAACCTGCGACTCATAAATATATATACATAAAATGATAAATTGAAATATATATATATAAAATAATAAATTGAAACGCAAGATTAAAATGCGGCGCCTAGCTTAATTAATTTACGATTAGGGTAGTGTGAAATAATTAAAAAGAACTTTAGGTTCGGGCTGTTACAGCCTTCCCCCCTTAAAAGAAGTTTTGTCCTCGAAACTTGCAGTTTAAAAGAAACATTGTCCGTACCTCAAATAGATATGGATACTTGCTTCTTATGTCCTCCTCAGTTTCCCATGTAGCCTCAGAAGAGTTATGGTTGGCCTACAGAACCTTAACCAGAGGGATGCTTTTGTTTCAAAGTTGCTTAACCCTATAGTGTAATATTTGTACGGGATGCTTCTCGTACGTTAAGTTCTCAGCAATTTCCACTGACTCTGTTATGATGGCATGATTCGGATCTGGAACATATTTTTGGAGCTGTGAAATGTAAAAAACGTTGTGTACATGCTCAAGTTCTGTGGGTAAATCAAATCTGTAAGCCACCGAATTTAATTTCTCGAGAATTTCATAAGGCCCGATATACCTAGGGCTTAGTTTACCTCTGAGATTGAATCTCCTGACTCCTTTAACCAGGGACACCTTTAAAAACACCTTATCTCCCACTTGAAGCTCTAACGGTCTTCTCCTTCTGTCTGCATAACTTTTCTATTTGCTTTGAGCTGCTTTGATATGTTCTTGAATTTTTCTTATCATTTCAGTGGTTTCTTGAATCAGCTCAGGCCCTAAAGTTAATGCCTCGTCAAGCTCACTCCAACACAATGGAGTTTTGCATTTTCTTCCATATAATGCTTCGAAATGGGCCATTTTAATAGTGGATTGATAACTATTATTGTAGGAGAATTCCACTAAAGGTAGACAGTCTTCCCACTTCCCTTGGAAGTCAAGTACACATGCCCTAAGCATATCTTCTAGGATTTGATTCACCCTCTCAGTTTGTCCATCAGTCTCAGGGTGGTATGAACTACTAAAATTCAACTTAGTGCCAAAAGCCTCTTGCAAAGCTTGACAAAATCGAGCCTGAAATCTTTGGTCTCGATCCAACATTATATACTTTGGTATGCCGTGCAGTCGAACTATATCTTTGACATATAACTATGCTAGTTTCTCTACGCCTCAAGTGTCATAAATGGGTATAAAATGGACAGATTTGGTAGTCTGTCCACGATCAGCCAAATAGCATTCTTTTTCGAAGCAGAAAGGGGCAAACTCATAACAAAATCCATTGAAATTGAATCCCATTTCTAGGTAGATATTTCTAGAGGTCTCAGTTCGCCTACCGGGCGCTGGTGTTCAGCTTTCACTTTTTGATACGTCAAACATTTATCTACATATTCTGCGATCTCTTTTTTCATGTTTTCCCACCAGAAAAATTATCTCAGATCCCCATACATTTTTGTTCCTCCTGGGTGCATTGAGTATCGAGTGTTATGGGCTTCCTCTAGAATTCTTCTCTTCAACTCTTCTTTATTTGGCACGCACAATCTGTTTTGAAATCTCAAGGTCCCATCTTTCTGTATTACGAAACCAGGCGATTTTCCTTGAGCAACATTGCACCTAATCCTTTCTAGCTTTGCATCCTCTTTTTGACTCGCCTTAATTTCTTCTATTATGGAAGGTTGCACCTCTAGTGCTGTCAATAATTTAGTTGTCATCTAGACTGCATTAGCTCGACACCCATGGTTTCGAGGTCCCTCAAAATTTCAGGTTGAGTATGCATCATAGCATTCAAACCATATTGGGTCTTTCTACTGAGTGCATCTGCTATTACATTGGCCTTTCCAGGGTAATATTGAATTTGCAAGTCATAATTCTTGAGCAACTCCAACCACCGTCGTTGCCTTAAATTAATCTTCTTCTGTGTAAAGATATACTTTAGACTTTGGTGATCAGTGTAGATCTTGCACGACACTCTATACAGGTAGTGTTGCTAAATTTTTAAGGCAAAAACTACCGCAGCTAGCTCTAAATCATGAGTGGGGTAGTTCTTTTCATAGGGTTTGAGTTGCCTAGAGGCGTAAGCTATTACCTTGTCATCCTGCATTAGGACATAGCCTAACTCATTCTCAGAAGCGTCACTATAGATAGTGTACTCTTTTCCTTCTTCAGGCAAGGTAAGGATAGGCGCTGTTGTTAAGCGTCTCTTTAATTCTTGAAATGCCTTTTCACATTTGTCTGACCACTCGAATTTAGTGGTTTTCTTCAACAGGTTAGTGAGTGGGGATGCAATCTTCGAGAAATCTTTCATAAACCTTCTGTAATATCCCGCCAAACCCAGAAAGCTCCTTACTTCTGTACATTGGTGGGTCTAGGACACTCAACTACTGCATTTATCTTCTGAGGATCAACTTTGATTCCTTCCTTAGTGACTATATGTCCCAAAAATGTCACTTCGGCTAGCCAAAACTTACACTTTTTCAATTTGGCATACAACTAGTGTTCCCTCAAGGTTTGTAACATAATCCTCAAATGATTCGCATGTTCCTCCTTATCTTTGGAGTATATCAGAATGTCATCTATGAAAACCACCATAAACATATCCAGATAAGGTCTGAAAACTCTATTCATGGGATCCATGAATGCAGCAAGAGCATTTGTTAGCCCAAAAGGCATTACAGTAAACTCATAGTGGCCATATCTAGTCCTGAAGGCCGTTTTGGGAATATCCTCTGGCTTAATTCTAAGCTGGTGATAGCCAGACCTCAAATCAATTTTTGAAAGTACCCCGGCTCCTTGCAATTGATCAATGAGATCATCTATCCGAGGCAAATGGTACTTGTTCTTAATACTTATCTTATTCAACTCTCGATAATTTATGCACAACCTTAAGGTTTCATCATTTTTCTTCACAAACAACACTGAAGCTCCCCATGGTGAAACACTTGGCCTGATAAATCCTTTTTGCGACAACTCGTCCAACTGGGTTTTCAACTCATTGAGTTCAGTTGGTGCCATCCTATATGGGGCTTTTGAAATGGGTTGCGCACCAGGAACTAACTCAATCTCAAAGTCAATCTCTGTTTTAGGAGGGAGGTCTGATAATTCTTCAAGGAAGACATCAGGAAACTCACAAACTACCAGAATATCTTCTATTTTTATCTCCTCTTCTTTAACCCCAGTGACATAACCCAAGTATCCTATGCATCCCTGTCTCAGCATCTTGCTTGCTTTCATGATTGAAATTATAGAATACTCCTTAAATCTTTCCCCATAAAAACATACTTCTTGACCTTCTGCGTCCCTTAAAGTGACTTTAAGATCCTTACAGTCTATGTTCGCCCCATAATTAGTCAACCAATCCTTTCCTAAGATTATATCAAATTCTGACATATCAAATTGAAGCAAGTCCCCAGGGAACTCAAGCTCAGTGATTACAATAGGGACATGCTTATACAGGATAAGACATTCTATTGATTCCCGTTTGGCAAACTAATTGTATAGTTTGCCTGCTCCTTATATCGTTTCAAATTCAATCGTAATGTAGTTTGAATGGATATAAATGAATGAGTTGCCCCCGAATCAAATAAAACACAAAATGGGTTCGAATTTAAAAAGAGAGTTCCAGTGACAACCGTACCAGAAACTGTAGCTTCCTTTCTGCTGATTATGTAGGCTCGTCCTGTCGTTGGGGGCTTCGAGGGCAGGCTCCCTTGGCGTGGGAGTGGTACTGGCTTTGCAACTCCCTTTTCCATAGCCTTCTGTCTTCTGGGGCAGTTAGCAATTGAATGTTCTGGGCTTCCGCACCACATACACTTATTAGTACCTATACGACACTCAGCTGTAGTATGGTTTGTTTGCCCACAGCTGGCACAAGGCCCCTTTGATGTCACTGGACGACCCTTGTCAGGGCCAGTAGCGGGTTTCTTCTGTGCAACACTCTCGGTTGACATACCGTAATCATTCCACTTCCTCTTCTGATTTCCTGGATTCAAAACTCTTAACTCGCCCTTCACTTTCTCCACCTTAGCAGCTCTTTCATATAGTTCTTGATAAGTTTGAATTGGCTGGCATGCCAATTGATTCATAATATAAAAGGCTAAATCTTCCTCAAACCTTCTCATTTTCAACCTTTCAGTTGCCACAAAATCCGGAGCGAACCTTGACAACTCTCTAAACTTACGGGCATATTGCATTACTGTCATATTTCCACTCATCTTTAATTCCATGAATTCTTTCTCCTTTTGTCATTGGACTGTGAGTGGATAAAACTTAGCCCTAAGTTCCTGAAGAAATTTAGCCCAAGTGAGTTCAGGTCCCTGTAATTTATCCCTCACAGTACTCCACCAGATGTCTGCTTCACCAGTTAAATAGAAAGTCCCTACATTTACCTTTTTCTCTTCAGGCACCTCAACGACCGCAAATATCTTTTCCATTTCCCTAATCCAGTCCTCCAGCTCTACGGGGTCAAGGTTTCCATCATAAACGTTAGGGTTACGTCGAGTGACCCTGTCAGCTAATTTGTCAGACTTTGAAGAGTTTTCTGCAGGTACAAGGGGTGTAGGCGATGCATGAGGGATCCTTTTCATCAGATCAATTATCAGATTCTTCTAATAATTCGGGTCCTCCACATTACTAAACACTTCTAAAGCCACTGTTAGGTCTCCACTAGGGTTCTACTGAGGGTCCTCATTTACCCGGTTACTGGAACCCTGGGGTTCATCTTCCTTGTTATTTTGATTGTCGTTCACAGGCTCTGACATACTGTAACACTAAATCACATAAGCAACACTAATTATCTCAATTTGCATAACGTTATCACAAAGCAGTAATCATTCAGAATCAAAACACAACTTAACTCAAACATTGCCTTTATTACATACACATATACATACATACATACATACATACATACATATATATATATATATATACACACACACACACACACACACACACACACACACACACACACACACACATCTAAAAAGTTCATACAAGATCAAAAGAATATTACAGTACTTCATGATAACCTTTCCCGCCTCCTAACTGAGGCTCCTAATCTAATCACTGACTGAAGTTGTCTTGTCAAGTCAATTCTGCTCCGAACCCAAAAGAAGGGCGGAAACCTTGTCGCAGCTGGTTAAGTCAACCTACCTTTTTACACCATATATACATGCCATTAACAAAAGAGTATCACATTGTACCAGCTGCCGGAAACAAAATAAGCAAAAAAAAAAAACCTAACCCATAAACAGGGGTAGGGCTATGCCTAACGATCCTGAGAGGGATCGTAATCCGGGTTAGAGGAATCGTCATCCTCCTCCCCTGAGTCAAAATCCTGCATCTCGGAGTCCTCTTCCTCTGGATCACTCTCGTCACCACTGCCTCTTCCTCTAAAGGCTCATTCTCTCCCACTTCCTCCTCAGGCTCTTGCTCATCCTGGTCTAGCTCCATCTCCCCCTCACCCGAGCTCACTTCTATGATCTCTGGAGAGCTCGGTACATCCTCGACTATATGGACCTCATCCTCTGAGCGAGCCTACGGAGGGACAGGTGGTGGCTGAACTAGAGACTGCGAGGGCAGTGGCCCCTGAGCCGGTGGGGGTGGGGGTGGAACAATAGGCGGATGCACGTCCAGTATAGGAAATATGCATAGAAGGATATCATAAGAAATGCCCTGCAACTCAAACTCCTCTCGCAGCAACAGCTCCCTCGTAATCACATACCAAGCCCCTACAATCTGAAATCTCTTCGCATTGGGCCCTAGGTCTTCAGTAACCATAAAGTCATGGTATCGTAATCTGAACTCATGCCAGGGTGCAACGAGGGGTAGGGACCACAATAATCTACGTGTACGGGCCAACACATCGTGAAATTCTGAAAGTGGGTCCGCCTGTATATGGGCCGCTGTGGCCGCATGCAGGATAGAGATATGAGTTGCCACTAAAGTCTGCGATGCCATGTGAATGTTATACGAGTCCATAGGCACTCCTGGATGAGCCATCTAAACATAAAAAGAACAGGAAGAGAGTATAAGCCATATTTACACATAAATTTCCCTTAGAGAACTCAATTTACTTACACTATTATCACAAACACATACATCCTAGTTTTTCAAGCATCCTATGCTCACAGTGATTCCAAACCTAGCTCTGATACCACCATTGTAACGCCCCCAATCCCTAATACCTAATTAGTCTAACCTAATTATTCCCAAATTAGGGATTAACAGCGGAAGTCCTTTGATTCGGGGCGTTACCGTCGTTCCGTAACGGAACAAGGCTAACTGAAACTACGGGAATCATTAAGTTGCCCATTTAATCACCCGACTCATGACAACTTGAAGTAACATACATTTAACCATTTATATAAGCTGTGATGCACTTGCAACTCAATATACGGTTACAATGTACTAGTAATTGGCAATGTTCAAAAGATTACACAACCCTTAGCTACTTAAGGTGCTAGCCTATGAATCACTGTGAGCTCTTGGCTAGCGAAACTCCAACAAAAAGAAATTGAGCTCTACTTCACTTCTTGCTATTCTCTGGCTTGCCTGGAGGACTGTTCACTGATCTATTTCCTAAAATAGAAAACATAAAAATATTCAAAATATGAGCTGAAGCTCAGCACATATATTCCTATGCAGTAAAGCAAACCTTGGGTTAAATTAGTTGAGCGCCCGCATTTTAAATCGTTTTGTTTGGCAAACGGGAGAGAGAGAATGTATGAGTAAAACTGATTTGTAGGTTATTTTCTGGAAGTAGACCCCTATTGACGTCTGTAGCGATCTTGAGATAGGTGCACTCCTCCCAGGCTGATCGGAGAGCCTGAGTTGAAGCCGCATAGATAAATTGAAGGGCATAAGCCCTGATGATTGATAATTGATGGGACCACTTGCTGATGTGACAAAACATTGTATAAATTAATTCATTATGTGATTATCATTGCGATTTTGCATAGTTTGAGAAAACATGTGAGTTTTCGAAGAGCACAGGCAATGTACGTACCTGGTTTTTGAGAATCTCTCTTCCTTTTATTGAAAATCATTGTTGGTAGCTTGAAGCGACTGATGTGGCCTCACTTCTGCTCTAAAAACGTAATTTTCCCTGATTAGTGAAAGATTTAGAAATTTTATCATCTTTATTACATCAACGAATAATTTAAAATTTTGTGCCTTTGCCTTTTCTTTTTATTATTACGTAATAATCATTATTAACTTAATTGGGTTCCATTTCATTTTGTTTTTGTTCCTCTTCCTCCCATGACTAATAATCTTTGAATACATATAATAATGACAAAATAGTATGGTTTATCTTGAGTTTGTTACTAATGGCGTCATCGATCATTATTATTGTTAACATTACCATTATCATTGTTACCATTATTATTATCACTGTTATTATTATAGCCATCTTTACCATAATTACGATTACTGATATTATTATGGCTGTCCTTTTCCTCTTTAACGATTCACTGCTTGCGATACGATTTAGGATGGTTTAAACTTTATGAATTTGGGCTCATGTTCATGTTGAATTCCAATTATAACATTACCTATTAGCGAAATAGAATTGTAAAAACACATTACTTGGTAGCTCCAAATTCGCAACTATTCAATCCTTCCCATTTTCCTTTAGTAATAAAAAATAATCAAAACTTAGAATCTCACCAAGGTTCTTACTTAGTTCATGACCTTCCAACCCTTAATACCACTACATCTCCTTCCATTTCCAATTGACACCTAATTCCTATCCACACAACCCCTCATGCACCTATTTTCCCCTTTGATTTGCATACTTAACCTATTTAAACACAAAGAGGCAATATAATTAAAATGGGCATAATCAAGGTAAATGTTAACCAAGAACCTAAATCACCATGTCCATGATTATACATTTCCAATACATGTACAAACCATTAACTCCATTCAATGACCTCTTGGTCTTAATTAAACATAATTAAAACACGATAAAGTAGTTCAATTTCTCATCTGCATCTCAAACTTTCACCTTATTTACTAATTTATGATAGCACACACCCAACTTTAATCACCCAATTCTCATTACTCTCACTCAAATATTTATTATATTTTGCTTAATCCAACAATTAACCCAAAATTCTCCTTATATCCTCATTTAAATCACAACTCTCAGTTACTTGGTTGAAGTCAAAACATAACATTCGTTATCCTCATGTATATATATACTTATGTTTCTCTTTTTAATCACTAATTAACTAACTTAAACACTAATAGTCCATACAATTAACTCAAATATACTCCAAGCCATACAACCCCAATCCTCCAATTCATAATTAGAACATTACAAACATAATTCATATGTGGAATTCACAAATTCTCTCAAATTCTTCATGAAACCAATCTAATAATAATAATAATCATCATCATCATCATCAAACTAAAACCAAGCATCATCTTCAACCCTCACCTATTACTTCCTCCACCTCTAATTCAATCCAACCATCCAAAATAACTCAAGAGGTTCACAAATATATACTTATCAATGATAAATACACCATTTACAATCAAAATTTCAGCATAAAGGATCAAAATTGAATGAAGTGAGAGTTAGGGTTCTCACTGTTAAGCCAAAAATCATGCATGATTTTAATAATTATTGTGATTATATTATACATATTATTGCGTCTAATTTACTGTATTTTATATATTTTCCAGGTTAGGCATTAATAAAATAAAAATGAGAAGATAAGACGTCGAAGCTCTGATTTTACACGATTTGCTGAAAAGACGGTCTAATAAATAATTTATGGAAAATATTATTTCCATAATTATTTAATTGGGCTAGGGTTCCAAGAGTTGGAGGAAAGTTAGAAGTCTTGAGGGAGAAGAAGTCTAAGGAAGCAAGAGATCCTGAAGCACGACAATCACACGGCTAACCCTAAAAAGCCACCTCATCCCCCCCTCACACACCAACCCCACGGCTACCATATAAACCCACGCATGCTTCCTCCTCAGATCATCATCTTCTTCAGCCAGCACCATTATCACGTTCCTCTTCTTCTTCTTGAATCTTCAATCACGATCATCATCTTCTTCATCTCTCCTTCAATTCCCTCCTCATCTTCAATCTCTCATCTCCACACACAGAAGCCACGCAGCCTTCACTAACCCACGACACCTCCCCTCCAAATCCATCATCTTCATCTCATCGTCATCTCTTGATCACCATCATAATCCTCTAATCATCATCACCATCAATCCACGCTTCACCCCATCTTACCGCATCATAATCATCATCATCCTCCTCCATCACGCATCCCCTATCACAAAGCAAAGTAGTATTATCTTATTTCTCTTTCTCTTTGTCTTTACTTTATTTTGTTTTATTTTATTTTTATTTTATTTTATTTTTTTGGTTTAGTTTATTATTAAACATGAACCCTTTGGTTATTTGTGATTTTAATTTTAATATGAGTGAGTAATTCCTTTTTACTTAGTATAATCTTCTTGAAGCCATGCTAAATTTACTATTTTGAAATAAGTCTTATACTTTATCGCCTAGTTGATTTATATTCATGATTCTATAGCGATTAGCGTTTATCGTTTATGATATTTGTGTTAAATCGATTAGAATGCATGCTAGTTGATTAAATACAATTTCGATTAATAGTTTAGAAGACTATAATACGTAAAAGTTATAGTCTTTTAGGCTTAAGTATCACCCTAATTAATCATGGATGGCTCAAACCCATCTCTTTTAATTATGTAATCGTTGTAGATCTTTGTTAAATCGATTTGCTAGTAAATTAGTTACAAAGCGTTAGATGATATTTTTTTAGTACGTAATGCTCTGGTTTGATTAAATTTTTGCGCTGGTGTAAGGGTTATCAAATTATTAGGATTTACATTAGGGCTGGACCTAATTAAACTAGAATCGAAGGAAAAACCGGAAAGAACCGCTGGTGGATGTCTTCTACAGTTTAACTCATGAATGAAATTAACTTGTGTGTTAATGATAAATATTAATTTGCATGGTGGATTGAGATTATACTAAGTATCCTTCATAAATTTGATATCTTTGGATAATTATTTGTTGCTTTTAGTAAATTTGATTAGGTTGTTAGTTTTTGTTCTATTTTTTTTAGCTTCAATATAATTTCAATCAACCCCTCCCAAAAGTATAGTCTGTTAGGACTGTCTAGGTAATTTTAGATAGTTTAGATTTTGATTTTTAGAGTGGTTATAATTTTAGATTGATTTATATTCAGTTTTAGTATTTAATTACTGCTTTGTTAGAAATTAGACTAAAAATAGTTATTTTTGTTATTTTTCAATTTTTATCAGTTCCTAGGGTTTATATAGTGTCCTAGTCTGCCCATATTTAATTTCGTAATTTTTGGAAGTTATTTGATAATTTTTCAGAATTATTTTGTGAAATTGATATGTGCAGGTTTTTAGGTTATTAACTCTGAAAATTTCGATTTTATTTGTTAAATCACGATTATTAGGTATTTTTAAGTCCAGAAAATTGTGTCCTAGAATTAGGGTAATTGTCTTGATTATTTTTGTATTTATATTTTTGTAGATTATTTTGTTTCTAATTTCAGATTTAATATTCTGCATTGATATTTTGTGGTAATTTTCTGATTTGATTTTTCTGGAATTATTTGGATACAATTGAGGAGTTATAAGCTTATATACCTGAAGGATAATATTTTAGGTTACTGTTTGATATTTTTAATATTTATTTTCTGATTATTATTTGTTGTTTTGTATTTTAATTAGAATTTCAGTTACCATTCTGATTTTATTTTTCTAGATTATTTAGGAAAGCTTTTTATTGTTTTCTTTCCAGAATATAATCCAAAATATTTAGGAACATCATTGGGTGTTTTTCCAGATTTTTATTCATTAGATTTTAATTATTTTAGAATCATTAAGATTAGATTTAATAAATTAGATTAGTAAAATCATTTAGGATTAAGCTAGCCTTTTTAAAATAATCTTTCCTCATGGATCGATCCCTACTTCCCTATGCTATAAAAAGTATTTAATAACTGAAGTAGTGGTTAAATTTGTAGCTCTCGATAGGCTTTACAAATTTTGGCACCGTTGCTGGGGAAAGAAAATTAAATTGCTAGTTTACTTCTATTTAATTTTGCTACTTTTGTTTGTTTTGTTATAACTCTAGTTTTTTGATTTTATTCTTTTTAGATTTCAAGGAGTGTATGAAATTAAGGAGTGGTAAGAAAATTGGAGAGAACAAGGAACAAGCATTGAAAGCTGAAAACAAAGAGAGTCAGTCTAACCCAGTAAGTTTTAGGGTTAAAGAGGTAAGTATGTCTACTCTTTGGGAACTTGCTGCTCCTAACTTAGAAACCCAACCAATGTCCATTACTTATGCCGTTTTAGATAAGCTTTTGAAATTAAACTCAGAATTTATTAATTTATTACCTAAGTTTCATGGATTGGCTGGAGAGGATCCCTATTGACACATTAGTGAATTCCTTATTATCTGCTCTGCTATGGTGCCTGAAGGAATTCCTGAAGACCAAATTAGACTAAGAGTTTTTCCCTTTTCTTTGCTTGGTAGTACTAAGGACTGGTTATATTATATGCCTACTGGATCTTTTTCTATATAGACTGCACTGCATAAATCGTTTCTAGAAAAGTTTTTTCCTGCATCTCGTATTGGATCTATTAGGAAAGAAATATGTGGAATCAAACAAATGAATAGGGAAACCTTTTGTGAGTATTGAGAAAGATTTAATAAGTTATGTACTAGTTGTCCACAACATCAAATAACTGAACAACTATTGATTTAATATTTTTATGAGGGTTTACTTCCTATGGACCGTAATATGGTTGATGCTGCTAGTGGGGAGGCTCTGGTTAATAAAACCCCAGCTGATGCTAGAAATCTATTTAATTTAATGGCCCAAAACACTCAGCAGTTTGGTGCTATGGACTCACAAGTTAAAAGGGTAAATGAGATAGGTTCTAGTTCATCTCAAGAGAATCAGTTATCTCACATTACTACTATGTTAAATAAGATTGTTACTGGGGGTATTCAAAAAGTAGTAATATGTGGTATTTGTTGTCTAGAGGGGCATCCTACTGATGCATGTCCTATTCTACAAGAAGGTAATGTTAATGCTCTTTACTCTAACGAAAATCAAAGGAGGTATGATCCCTATTCGAATACTTATAATGAAGGATGGAGAGACCACCCTAACCTTAGGTATGGCCCTAAGCCTAATCTACCTGGTTTTGATCAACCCTCTCATCAACCTTCTAGTCAAGATAGGACCAATTTCCTCCTAGAATAAGTCCTTACGAAAATGGATGATAGGTTCCAAAGTATGGAAACCACCCTTAAGCAGGTTCAAGAGAGACAAACAGCGATTGATACCATAGTTAGCAACTTGCAAGCCCAACTACAAAATAGGTTACCATCTTAACCTTACCCTAACCCCAAGGAGAATGTTAGTGCCATGACACTTAGAAGTGGGAAAGAGTTAAAGGAACCTATGAAGAAGAGATAAGTGGAACCTGAGTCAGAAGTGAAAGGGGCTGAACCAGAATTAGATACAGAGTCTAATCAAACTTCTAAGGAATTAGTAGAAAAGAAAAGAGAATCTTACAAGCCAATTCCACCTTTCCCTAGTAGATTTAGGACCTCTGCATCTAAGGTACATGAAGCTAACCAAGAAATTTTAGAGACTTTTAGGAAGGTAGAAATTAATATACCTCTCCTTGATGCCATTAAACAGGTGCCTCATTATGCTAAGTTCTTAAAAGAATTATGCACTACCAAGAGGAAGCTCATTGGTAATGAGAAGATAAGTGTGGGGGAAAATGTGTCAGCTATTTTTCAAAGAAAACTTCCCCCTAAGTGTCAAGATCCTGGTGTGTTTTCTGTTCCTTGTAAAATAGGAAACCTTTGCTTTGATAAAGCTATGCTTGATTTAGGTGCCTCTATTAATGTTATGCTTAGATCTGTTTATAACAAATTGAATCTAGGCAAATTAAAGAAAACTGGCATAGTAATTTAATTAGCTGATAGGAGCAACACTTATCCTGATGGAGTGTTAGAGGATGTTGTGGTTCAAGTGAATGAACTAGTGTTTCTTGCTGACTTTTATGTAATGAACATGGGTGAAGCATGTCATGATATTCCCATCTTGCTTGGCAGGCCCTTTTTAAAAACTGCTAGGACTAAAATTGACGTGCACGAAGGGGCACTAACCATGGAATTTGATGGTGAGGTTATAAAGTTCAATATTTTTGATGCCATGAGATTTCCTTCTGATGTTAACTATCTATATGCACTTGATGTTTTTGATGAGTTATCTCAAGATGTCTATGACTTGTCCCATGAGGATGAGCTATTTACTATGCTTATGAAGAGTCTTGATCATACTGAGTCTCAGAAAGTGCCATATCAAGTTAATGATAATTTAGATGAGGTGATAAGTTCTTTGTCTTACTTGCAAGAGCATAATGGACCTAACAAACTTGAACTGTCTGAAAAGCATGCTAAGTTACTTCTCTCGAGCATCTCACCCCCTAAATTGGAATTGAAACCTTTACCTGAAAATTTGAAATATGCTTATTTAGGGGACAATAAAACTTTGCCTGTAATCATCTCTAGTACACTCACTTTGGACCAGGAGGAAAAACTTATTAAAGTGCTTAGAGAACATAGCGAAGTTATAGGGTGGACTTTAGCAGACCTCAAAGGCCTTAGCCCTACCTTGTGCTCATATACTACTACCTTAGAAAAAGATGCTAAGCCTAAGAGGGACCCTCAGAGGAGACTTAATCCACCTATGATGGAGGTAGTCCAAAAAGAAATTCTTAAGTGGTTAGATAATGGGGTGATCTACCCCATTGCTGATTCTGAGTGGGTTAGTCCTATTTATGTGATTCCTAAAAAGGGGGGAACAATAGTAGTGTAAAACAATGAAGGAGAGTTGATACCCACTAGAGTCCAGAGTGGTTGGAGAGTGTGTATTGACTATAGAAAGCTTAACAAGGCCACTAAGAAGGACCATTTTTCATTGCCTTTCATGGACCAAATGTTAGAGAGACTAGCTGGGAGGTCACATTATTGTTTTTTAGATGGCTATTCAGGTTATATTCAGGTCCCTATAGCTCCTGCGGATCAGGAGAAGACTACCTTTACTTGTCCTTTTGGCACTTACGCTTTTAGACGTATGCCTTTTGGTTTATGTAATGCACCTGCTACCTTTCAAAGATGTATGATGAGTATCTTTTCTAATTTTATCACTAAGATTATGGAGGTTTTTATGGATGATTTTACTGTACATGATGATTCATTTGATGAGTGCTTGCATCATCTTAGTCTTATGCTTAGGCATTGCATTGAGACCAATTTGGTTTTGAATTTTGAAAAGTGCCATTTCATGGTTGAGTATGGGGTAGTACTAGGATATGTAGTGTCATCAAAGGGATTAGAGGTAGATAGAGCTAAAGTTGACATCATCCAGTCTCTACCCTATCCACAGTGTGTCAAAGATGTGAGCTCATTCTTAGGACATGTAGGGTTCTATAGGAGGTTCATCAAAGATTTTTCTAAGATTGCTTCTCCTTTATGTACCTTGCTTGCAAAGGATGTCTCTGTTGATTTTAATGATGACTGTATGAGGGCTTTTGATCAGTTGAAGTTAACATTAACTTCTCCTCCTATTGTGCAACCCCCAAATTGGGCCTTACCTTTTGAGTTAATGTGTGATGCTAGTGATAAAGCAGTGGGGGCAGTTCTAAGTCAAAGAGTTGGGAAGGTACCTCATGTAATATATTATGCTTCTAGAACTCTTGACCCTGCACAGTGTAACTACACTACTACAGAAAAGGAGATGTATGCTGTTGTTTTTATGCTTGAAAATTTCCGTCCTTATTTGTTGGGTGTTAAAGTTACTGTTTATTCTGATCACTCTGCTCTCAAACATTTATTGAAGAAGAAAGATTCTAAGCTGAGGTTAATTAGATGGATGTTATTCTTGCAAGAATTTCAAATAGAAATTAGAGATAAGCCTGGAGCTAAGAATTTAGTTGCTGACTATCTAAGTAGATTAGAAACAGGGGAGAGTGGCAGCCCTTTTACTGATTGTTTTCCTAATGAGACTCTGTATGCTATGGCTAGTAGATTGCCTTGATATGCTGATATTGTAAATTATATAGTCACTAAAACTTTTCCCATTGAGTTGACTAGAGCTGAAAAAGAAAAAATAAGAGCTCAATCCAAATATTATGTTTAGGATGACCCATATCTATGGAAGTTTTGTGGTGACCAGATTATAAGGCGATGCGTAGATGATAGTGAAATTCATTCTATTCTAACCTTCTGTCATTCTTCAGAAAGTGGGGACGCTTTGGACCTAAAAGAACATCACATAAAGTGCTTGAGTGTGGTTTTTATTGGCCCACTATTTCTAGTGATACTTATAAATTTTGTAAAAGATGTGAAGTGTGCCAAAAGACTGGAAACTTATCAAGAAGGAATCAAATGCCCTTATATAATGTTTATGTTTGTGAAATTTTTGATGTATAGGGCATTGATTTCATGAGACCCTTTCCCCCTTCTTTTGGATATACCTATATTCTTGTGATTGTTGATTATGTATCCAAATGGATAGAAGCTGTGGCCACTAGGACTGATGATGCTAAGACTGTGGTGAAACATGTTAAATCCCTAATTTTGCATAGATATGGAGTGCCAAGGGCGATCATCAGTGATAGAGGAACTCATTTTTGTAATAGAACTTTAGGTGCCTTGTTAGCTATATATCATATAGCTCATAAGGTATCTACTTGTTGTCACCCCCAGATTAATGGCCAAGTTGAAATTTCTAATAAAGAGATTAAGGGCATCCTTGAAAAGGTGGTTAGGCCAGACAAGAAAGATTGGAGTCTTTGGTTAGATGAGGCTCTTCGGGCTTATAGGACTGCATATAAGACTCTTATTGGTATGTCACCTTATAGATTAGTCTTTGGGAAGCCATGTCATCTCCCTGTTGAGATAGAACATAAATCATATTGGGCTGTAAAACAATGTAATCTTGATTATGAGTTAGCAGGGAAAGAGCGTAAATTGCAGTTGCAGGAACTAGAAGAGATACGCTTAGAAGCCTACGACAATTCAGTCATCTACAAGGGTAAGGCCAAAGCTTTTTGCGATGCCAAACTTATTAGGAAAGAATTTCAGGTAGGTGAGAAAGTGCTCTTATTTAATTCTAAACTGAGACTTTTTCCTGGTAAATTAAACTCTAGATGGCTAGGACCTTTTATGGTAGTAAAGACTTATCCACATGGTGCTATAGAGATCAAATCTTTTGCTACTAACAAGATTTTCAAAGTGAATGGTCACAGGCTAAAACATTTCTATGAGGGAGACCAGGTATGTTTAATAGAAGAGATCCGACTTGAGGATCCATGAGTTTCATGAAGTCGAGCCAACGACTGTAAACAAACGCGCTGGTTGGGAGGTAACCCAACGTTTTCAGGGAAGTTTACTTTTGCTTTTGTTTTCATTATTTCTTTTTTTTTGCATGCATTAGGGACAATGCATGAATTAAGTGTGGGGGGGTGCATCCCGCATTTAATTCTTGCAAGTTTTATTCTTAAAAAAAAAGTAGAAAAAAAAACACAAACAAAATTTGTTTCTTTTATTTTCTTATAAATAATGCATGATATGAGTTTATGCTAGGCTTGCTTGTTTAAAATTTTTTTGGTTTTATTAGCTATTTTGTAGTTTATTTTTTTATAAGTGAAGACTTCTAAGCATGATAGTTATTCTTTAGAGAAGTTTGAGTTGATCCTCATGCATCTTTTTAATGAGTAACTCTCTTGATTATCCATCTTATTTAGTCATATAATATATTTGATTCAGAGGCAATAAAATGACCTGTCCCATCTCCTAGACTATTGAATTAGTTGAATAATTCATTAAAATTGTAATTTTACTTATCTATTTTTCATACAATGGCCCAAAATAAAAAGGAGAGTCAAAGTTGGGAATGACAAGTACCCCTTTGCGGTATGCGCTATTGGGTGCTAACTTTTGAGGCAATACTGCCACTGGAAAGCTTGCTTCCCACACTAATGAGCCATTAAAATAAATAAAAGTAATGATGAAAATAAAATGTTTGCTCCAGCACCTCTTTTCGGATGAGTGTGAGACAGGGAGTGTTTAATTTCTAAGATCCTATATGGGTCTCGAATATGTGCGCAAATGAAGTTGAAAAAAAAAAAATAAAATGAAAGAGAAATAAGTACAAGGCAAGTTTAGAATAAATTCAATGAGTTATTCTACCTAGTTCAATTGTCTCTATAGCCATACCGTGCCTCAATTTTTCTGTCATAAATTTTTAGACCTCTTAATCGGTGTATGCATATCTAAAAGGGATGGATAATTATTGATCTTGTTACTTCATTATGAAAATGTTGTGAGGTTGATGAATAAACTCTCTAAGGATAGTTGGATGTTTAGCAGGTATTCACTTATTGAAGGAGAAACTAATTTATTCAATAACACTGTTTTTCTTAAGCAAGCCCAGACCTAGTATGAATATCATAAGTATGCATGATTTTATAAGAAAAGAAAGGGTAAGTTTTAGATCGAGTCTAAGATTTCTTTGCACGAGGGCGTCCAAAGTTTAAGTGTGGGGGAATTTGTTAAGCCAAAAATCATGCATGATTTTAATAATTATTGTGATTATATTATACACATTATTGCGTCTAATTTACTGTATTTTATATATTTTCCAGGTTAGGCATTAATAAAATAAAAATGAGAAGATAAGACGTCGAAGCTCTGATTTTACACGATTTGCTGAAAAGACGGTCCAATAAATAATTTATGGAAAATATTGTTTCCATAATTATTTAATTGGGTTAGGATTTCAAGAGTTGGAGGAAAGTTAGAAGTCTTGAGGGAGAAGAAGTCTAAGGAAGCAAGAGATCCTGAAGCACGGCAATCACACGGCTAACCCTAAAAAGCTACCTCATCCCCCCCTCACCCACCAACCCGACGGCTACCATATAAACCCAGGCATGCTTCCTCCTCAGATCATCATCTTCTTCAGCCAGCACCATTATCACGTTCCTCTTCTTCTTCTTGAATCTTCAATCATGATCATCATCTTCTTCATCTCTCCTTCAATTCCCTCCTCATCTTCAATCTCTCATCTCCACACACAGAAGCCATGCAGCCTTCACCAACCCACGGCACCTCCCCTCCAAATCCATCATCTTCATCTCATCGTCATCTCTCGATCACCATCATAATCCTCTTATCATCATCACCATCAATCCACGCTTCACCCCATCTTACCGCACCATAATCATCATCATCCTCCTCCATCACGCATCCCCTATCACAAAGCAAAGTATTATTATCTTATTTCTCTTTCTCTTTCTCTTTACTTTATTTTGTTTTATTTTATTTTTATTTTATTTTATTTTTTTGGTTTAGTTTATTATTAAACATGAACCCTTTGGTTATTTGTGATTTTAATTTTAATATGAGTGAGTAATTCCTTTTTACTTAGTATAATCTTCTTGAAGCCATGCTAAATTTACTATTTTGAAATAAGTCTTATGCTTTATTGCCTAGTTGATTTATATTCATGATTCTATAGCGATTAGCGTTTATCATTTATGATATTTGTATTAAATCGATTAGAATGCATGCTAGTTGATTAAATACAATTTCGATTGATAGTTTAGAAGACTATAATACGTAAAAGTTATAGTCTTTTAGGCTTAGGTATCACCTTAATTAATCATGGATGGTTCAAACCCATCTCTTTTAATTAGGTAATCGTTGTAAATCTTTGTTAAATCGATTTGCTGGTAAATTGGTTACAAAGTATTAGATGATGTTTTTCTAGTACGTAATGCTCTGATTTGATTAAATTCTTGCGCTGGTGTAAGGGTTATCAAATTAGTAGGGTTTACATTAGGGCTGGACCTAATTAAACTAGAATTTAAGGAAAAACGGAAAAGAACCGCTGGTGGATGTCTTCTACAGTTTAACCCATGAATAAAATTAACTTGTGTGTTAATGATAAATATTAATTTGCATGGTAGATTGAGATTATACTAAGTATCCTTCATAAATTTGATATCTTTGGATAATTATTTGTTGCTTTTAGTAAATTTGATTAGGTTGTTAATTTTTGTTCTATTTTTATTAGCTTCAATATAATTTCAATCAACCCCCCCCAAAAGTATAGTCTTTTAGGAGTGTCTAGGTAATTTTAGATAGTTTAGATTTTGATTTTTAGAGTGGTTATAATTTTAGATTGATTTATATTCAGTTTTAGTATTTAATTACCGGTTTGTTAGAAATTAGACTAAAAATAGTTATTTTTGTTCTTTTTCAATTTTTATCAGTTCCTAGGGTTTATATAGTGTCCTAGTCTGCCCATATTTAATTTCGTAATTTTTGGAAGTTATTTGATAATTTTTCAGAATTATTTTGTGAAATTGATATGTGCAGGTTTTTAGGTTATTAATTCTGAAAATTTCGATTTTATTTGTTAAATCACGATTATTAGGTATTTTTAAGTCCAGAAAATTGTGTCCTAGAATTAGGGTAATTGTCTTGATTATTTTTGTATTTATATTTTTGTAGATTATTTTGTTTCTAATTTCAGATTTAATATTCTGCATTGATATTTTGTGGTAATTTTCTGATTTGATTTTTCTGGAATTATTTGGATGCAATTGAGGAGTTATAAGCTTATATACCTGAAGGATAATATTTTAGGTTACTGTTTGATATTTTTAATATTTATTTTCTGATTATTATTTGTTGTTTTGTATTTTAATTAGAATTTCAGTTACTATTCTGATTTTATTTTTCTAGATTATTTAGGAAAGCTTTTTATTGTTTTCTTTCCAGAATATAATCCAAAATATTTAGGAACATCATTGGGTGTTTTTCCAGATTTTTATTCATTAGATTTTAATTATTTTAGAATCATTAAGATTAGATTTAATAAATTAGATTAGTAAAATCATTTAGGATTAAGCTAGCCTTTTTAAAATAATCTTTCCTCATGGATCGATCCCTACTTCCCTATGCTATAAAAAGTATTTAATAACTGAAGTAGTGGTTAAATTTGTAGCTCTCGATAGGCTTTACAAATTTTGGCACCGTTGCTGGGGAAAGAAAATTAAATTGCTAGTTTACTTCTATTTAATTTTGCTACTTTTGTTTGTTTTGTTATAACTCTAGTTTTTTGATTTTATTCTTTTTAGATTTCAAGGAGTGTATGAAATTAAGGAGTGGTAAGAAAATTGGAGAGAACAAGGAACAAGCATTGAAAGCTGAAAACAAAGAGAGTCAGTCTAACCCAGTAAGTTTTAGGGTTAAAGAGGTAAGTATGTCTACTCTTTGGGAACTTGCTGCTCCTAACTTAGAAACCCAACCAATGTCCATTACTTATGCCGTTTTAGATAAGCTTTTGAAATTAAACTCAGAATTTATTAATTTATTACCTAAGTTTCATGGATTGGCTGGAGAGGATCCCTATTGACACATTAGTGAATTCCTTATTATCTGCTCTGCTATGGTGCCTGAAGGAATTCCTGAAGACCAAATTAGACTAAGAGTTTT
Organism: Carnegiea gigantea; assembly: GCA_029747015.1. Lineage (NCBI taxonomy): Eukaryota > Viridiplantae > Streptophyta > Magnoliopsida > Caryophyllales > Cactaceae > Carnegiea > Carnegiea gigantea. Next base: position 459,176 of record JAKOGI010000220.1, read on the forward strand.
TCCCTTTTCTTTGCTTGGTAGTACTAAGGACTGGTTATATTATATGCCTACTGGATCTTTTTCTATATAGACTGCACTGCATAAATCGTTTCTAGAAAAGTTTTTTCCTGCATCTCGTATTGGATCTATTAGGAAAGAAATATGTGGAATCAAACAAATGAATAGGGAAACCTTTTGTGAGTATTGAGAAAGATTTAATAAGTTATGTACTAGTTGTCCACAACATCAAATAACTGAACAACTATTGATTTAATATTTTTATGAGGGTTTACTTCCTATGGACCGTAATATGGTTGATGCTGCTAGTGGGGAGGCTCTGGTTAATAAAACCCCAGCTGATGCTAGAAATCTATTTAATTTAATGGCCCAAAACACTCAGCAGTTTGGTGCTATGGACTCACAAGTTAAAAGGGTAAATGAGATAGGTTCTAGTTCATCTCAAGAGAATCAGTTATCTCACATTACTACTATGTTAAATAAGATTGTTACTGGGGGTATTCAAAAAGTAGTAATATGTGGTATTTGTTGTCTAGAGGGGCATCCTACTGATGCATGTCCTATTCTACAAGAAGGTAATGTTAATGCTCTTTACTCTAACGAAAATCAAAGGAGGTATGATCCCTATTCGAATACTTATAATGAAGGATGGAGAGACCACCCTAACCTTAGGTATGGCCCTAAGCCTAATCTACCTGGTTTTGATCAACCCTCTCATCAACCTTCTAGTCAAGATAGGACCAATTTCCTCCTAGAATAAGTCCTTACGAAAATGGATGATAGGTTCCAAAGTATGGAAACCACCCTTAAGCAGGTTCAAGAGAGACAAACAGCGATTGATACCATAGTTAGCAACTTGCAAGCCCAACTACAAAATAGGTTACCATCTCAACCTTACCCTAACCCCAAGGAGAATGTTAGTGCCATGACACTTAGAAGTGGGAAAGAGTTAAAGGAACCTATGAAGAAGAGAGAAGTGGAACCTGAGTCAGAAGTGAAAGGGGCTGAACCAGAATTAGATACAGAGTCTAATCAAACTTCTAAGGAATTAGTAGAAAAGAAAAGAGAATCTTACAAGCCAATTCCACCTTTCCCTAGTAGATTTAGGACCTCTGCATCTAAGGTAAATGAAGCTAACCAAGAAATTTTAGAGACTTTTAGGAAGGTAGAAATTAATATACCTCTCCTTGATGCCATTAAACAGGTGCCTCATTATGCTAAGTTCTTAAAAGAATTATGCACTACCAAGAGGAAGCTCATTGGTAATGAGAAGATAAGTGTGGGGGAAAATGTGTCAGCTATTTTTCAAAGAAAACTTCCCCCTAAGTGTCAAGATCCTGGTGTGTTTTCTGTTCCTTGTAAAATAGGAAACCTTTGCTTTGATAAAGCTATGCTTGATTTAGGTGCCTCTATTAATGTTATGCTTAGATCTGTTTATAACAAATTGAATCTAGGCAAATTAAAGAAAACTGGCATAGTAATTTAATTAGTTGATAGGAGCAACACTTATCCTGATGGAGTGTTAGAGGATGTTGTGGTTCAAGTGAATGAACTAGTGTTTCTTGCTGACTTTTATGTAATGAACATGGGTGAAGCATGTCATGATATTCCCATCTTGCTTGGCAGGCCCTTTTTAAAAACTGCTAGGACTAAAATTGACGTGCACGAAGGGGCACTAACCATGGAATTTGATGGTGAGGTTATAAAGTTCAATATTTTTGATGCCATGAGATTTCCTTCTGATGTTAACTATCTATATGCACTTGATGTTTTTGATGAGTTATCTCAAGATGTCTATGACTTGTCCCATGAGGATGAGCTATTTACTATGCTTATGAAGAGTCTTGATCATACTGAGTCTCAGAAAGTGCCATATCAAGTTAATGATAATTTAGATGAGGTGATAAGTTCTTTGTCTTACTTGCAAGAGCATAATGGACCTAACAAACTTGAACTGTCTGAAAAGCATGCTAAGTTACTTCTCTCGAGCATCTCACCCCCTAAATTGGAATTGAAACCTTTACCTGAAAATTTGAAATATGCTTATTTAGGGGACAATAAAACTTTGCCTGTAATCATCTCTAGTACACTCACTTTGGACCAGGAGGAAAAACTTATTAAAGTGCTTAGAGAACATAGCGAAGTTATAGGGTGGACTTTAGCAGACCTCAAAGGCCTTAGCCCTACCTTGTGCTCATATACTACTACCTTAGAAAAAGATGCTAAGCCTAAGAGGGACCCTCAGAGGAGACTTAATCCACCTATGATGGAGGTAGTCCAAAAAGAAATTCTTAAGTGGTTAGATAATGGGGTGATCTACCCCATTGCTGATTCTGAGTGGGTTAGTCCTATTTATGTGATTCCTAAAAAGGGGGGAACAATAGTAGTGTAAAACAATGAAGGAGAGTTGATACCCACTAGAGTCCAGAGTGGTTGGAGAGTGTGTATTGACTATAGAAAGCTTAACAAGGCCACTAAGAAGGACCATTTTTCATTGCCTTTCATGGACCAAATGTTAGAGAGACTAGCTGGGAGGTCACATTATTGTTTTTTAGATGGCTATTCAGGTTATATTCAGGTCCCTATAGCTCCTGCGGATCAGGAGAAGACTACCTTTACTTGTCCTTTTGGCACTTACGCTTTTAGACGTATGCCTTTTGGTTTATGTAATGCACCTGCTACCTTTCAAAGATGTATGATGAGTATCTTTTCTAATTTTATCACTAAGATTATGGAGGTTTTTATGGATGATTTTACTGTACATGATGATTCATTTGATGAGTGCTTGCATCATCTTAGTCTTATGCTTAGGCATTGCATTGAGACCAATTTGGTTTTGAATTTTGAAAAGTGCCATTTCATGGTTGAGTATGGGGTAGTACTAGGATATGTAGTGTCATCAAAGGGATTAGAGGTAGATAGAGCTAAAGTTGACATCATCCAGTCTCTACCCTATCCACAGTGTGTCAAAGATGTGAGCTCATTCTTAGGACATGTAGGGTTCTATAGGAGGTTCATCAAAGATTTTTCTAAGATTGCTTCTCCTTTATGTACCTTGCTTGCAAAGGATGTCTCTGTTGATTTTAATGATGACTGTATGAGGGCTTTTGATCAGTTGAAGTTAACATTGACTTCTCCTCCTATTGTGCAACCCCCAAATTGGGCCTTACCTTTTGAGTTAATGTGTGATGCTAGTGATAAAGCAGTGGGGGCAGTTCTAAGTCAAAGAGTTGGAAAGGTACCTCATGTAATATATTATGCTTCTAGAACTCTTGACCCTGCACAGTGTAACTACACTACTACAGAAAAGGAGATGTATGCTGTTGTTTTTATGCTTGAAAATTTCCGTCCTTATTTGTTGGGTGTTAAAGTTACTGTTTATTCTGATCACTCTGCTCTCAAACATTTATTGAAGAAGAAAGATTCTAAGCTGAGGTTAATTAGATGGATGTTATTCTTGCAAGAATTTCAAATAGAAATTAGAGATAAGCCTGGAGCTAAGAATTTAGTTGCTGACTATCTAAGTAGATTAGAAACAGGGGAGAGTGGCAGCCCTTTTACTGATTGTTTTCCTGATGAGACTCTGTATGCTATGGCTAGTAGATTGCCTTGATATGCTGATATTGTAAATTATATAGTCACTAAAACTTTTCCCATTGAGTTGACTACAGCTGAAAAAGAAAAAATAAGAGCTCAATCCAAATATTATGTTTAGGATGAGCCATATCTATGGAAGTTTTGTGGTGACCAGATTATAAGGCGATGCGTAGATGATAGTGAAATTCATTCTATTCTAACCTTCTGTCATTCTTCAGAAAGTGGGGACGCTTTGGACCTAAAAGAACATCACATAAAGTGCTTGAGTGTGGTTTTTATTGGCCCACTATTTCTAGTGATACTTATAAATTTTGTAAAAGATGTGAAGTGTGCCAAAAGACTGGAAACTTATCAAGAAGGAATCAAATGCCCTTATATAATGTTTATGTTTGTGAAATTTTTGATGTATAGGGCATTGATTTCATGAGACCCTTTCCCCCTTCTTTTGGATATACCTATATTCTTGTGATTGTTGATTATGTATCCAAATGGATAGAAGCTGTGGCCACTAGGACTGATGATGCTAAGACTGTGGTGAAACATTTTAAATCCCTAATTTTGCATAGATATGGAGTGCCAAGGGCGATCATCAGTGATAGAGGAACTCATTTTTGTAATAGAACTTTAGGTGCCTTGTTAGCTATATATCATATAGCTCATAAGGTATCTACTAGTTGTCACCCCCAGACTAATGGCCAAGCTGAAATTTCTAATAAAGAGATTAAGGGCATCCTTGAAAAGGTGGTTAGGCCAGACAAGAAAGATTGGAGTCTTTGGTTAGATGAGGCTCTTCGGGCTTATAGGACTGCATATAAGACTCTTATTGGTATGTCACCTTCTAGATTAGTCTTTGGGAAGCCATGTCATCTCCCTGTTGAGATAGAACATAAATCATATTGGGCTGTAAAACAATGTAATCTTGATTATGAGTTAGCAGGGAAAGAGCGTAAATTGCAGTTGCAGGAACTAGAAGAGATACGCTTAGAAGCCTACGACAATTCAGTCATCTACAAGGGTAAGGCCAAAGCTTTTTGCGATGCCAAACTTATTAGGAAAGAATTTCAGGTAGGTGAGAAAGTGCTCTTATTTAATTCTAAACTGAGACTTTTTCCTGGTAAATTAAACTCTAGATGGCTAGGACCTTTTATGGTAGTAAAGACTTATCCACATGGTGCTATAGAGATCAAATCTTTTGCTACTAACAAGATTTTCAAAGTGAATGGTCACAGGCTAAAACATTTCTATGAGGGAGACCAGGTATGTTTAATAGAAGAGATCCGACTTGAGGATCCATGAGTTTCATGAAGTCGAGCCAACGACTGTAAACAAACGCGCTGGTTGGGAGGTAACCCAACGTTTTCAGGGAAGTTTACTTTTGCTTTTGTTTTCATTATTTCTTTTTTTTTGCATGCATTAGGGACAATGCATGAATTAAGTGTGGGGGGGTGCATCCCGCATTTAATTCTTGCAAGTTTTATTCTTAAAAAAAAAGTAGAAAAAAAAACACAAACAAAATTTGTTTCTTTTATTTTCTTATAAATAATGCATGATATGAGTTTATGCTAGGCTTGCTTGTTTAAAATTTTTTTGGTTTTATTAGCTATTTTGTAGTTTATTTTTTTATAAGTGAAGACTTCTAAGCATGATAGTTATTCTTTAGAGAAGTTTGAGTTGATCCTCATGCATCTTTTTAATGAGTAACTCTCTTGATTATCCATCTTATTTAGTCATATAATATATTTGATTCAGAGGCAATAAAATGACCTGTCCCATCTCCTAGACTATTGAATTAGTTGAATAATTCATTAAAATTGTGATTTTACTTATCTATTTTTCATACAATGACCCAAAATAAAAAGGAGAGTCAAAGTTGGGAATGACAAGTACCCCTTTGCGGTATGCGCTATTGGGTGCTAACTTTTGAGGCAATACTGCCACTGGAAAGCTTGCTTCCCACACTAATGAGCCATTAAAATAAATAAAAGTAATGATGAAAATAAAATGTTTGCTCCAGCACCTCTTTTCGGATGAGTGTGAGACAGGGAGTGTTTAATTTCTAAGATCCTATATGGGTCTCGAATATGTGCGCAAGTGAAGTTGAAAAAAAAAAAATAAAATGAAAGAGAAATAAGTACAAGGCAAGTTTAGAATAAATTCAATGAGTTATTCTACCTAGTTCAATTGTCTCTATAGCCATACCGTGCCTCAATTTTTCTGTCATAAATTTTTAGACCTCTTAATCGGTGTATGCACATCTAAAAGGGATGGATAATTATTGATCTTGTTACTTCATTATGAAAATGTTGTGAGGTTGATGAATAAACTCTCTAAGGATAGTTGGATGTTTAGCAGGTATTCACTTATTGAAGGAGAAACTAATTTATTCAATAACACTGTTTTTCTTAAGCAAGCCCAGACCTAGTATGAATATCATAAGTATGCATGATTTTATAAGAAAAGAAAGGGTAAGTTTTAGATCGAGTCTAAGATTTCTTTGCACGAGGGCGTCCAAAGTTTAAGTGTGGGGGAATTTGTTAAGCCAAAAATCATGCATGATTTTAATAATTATTGTGATTATATTATACACATTATTGCGTCTAATTTACTGTATTTTATATATTTTCCAGGTTAGGCATTAATAAAATAAAAATGAGAAGATAAGACGTCGAAGCTCTGATTTTACACGATTTGCTGAAAAGACGGTCCAATAAATAATTTATGGAAAATATTGTTTCCATAATTATTTAATTGGGTTAGGATTTCAAGAGTTGGAGGAAAGTTAGAAGTCTTGAGGGAGAAGAAGTCTAAGGAAGCAAGAGATCCTGAAGCACGGCAATCACACGGCTAACCCTAAAAAGCTACCTCATCCCCCCCTCACCCACCAACCCGACGGCTACCATATAAACCCAGGCATGCTTCCTCCTCAGATCATCATCTTCTTCAGCCAGCACCATTATCACGTTCCTCTTCTTCTTCTTGAATCTTCAATCATGATCATCATCTTCTTCATCTCTCCTTCAATTCCCTCCTCATCTTCAATCTCTCATCTCCACACACAGAAGCCATGCAGCCTTCACCAACCCACGGCACCTCCCCTCCAAATCCATCATCTTCATCTCATCGTCATCTCTTGATCACCATCATAATCCTCTAATCATCATCACCATAAATCCACGCTTCACCCCATCTTACCGCACCATAATCATCATCATCCTCCTCCATCACGCATCCCCTATCACAAAGCAAAGTATTATTATCTTATTTCTCTTTCTCTTTGTCTTTACTTTATTTTGTTTTATTTTATTTTTATTTTATTTTATTTTTTTGGTTTAGTTTATTATTAAACATGAACCCTTTGGTTATTTGTGATTTTAATTTTAATATGAGTGAGTAATTCCTTTTTACTTAGTATAATCTTCTTGAAGCCATGCTAAATTTACTATTTTGAAATAAGTCTTATGCTTTATTGCCTAGTTGATTCATATTCATGATTCTATAGCGATTAGCATTTATCGTTTATGATATTTGTATTAAATCGATTAGAATGCATGCTAGTTGATTAAATACAATTTCGATTGATAGTTTAGAAGACTATAATACGTAAAAGTTATAGTCTTTTAGGCTTAGGTATCACCCTAATTAATCATGGATTGTTCAAACCCATCTCTTTTAATTAGGTAATCGTTGTAAATCTTTGTTAAATCGATTTGCTGGTAAATTGGTTACAAAGTATTAGATGATGTTTTTCTAGTACGTAATGCTCTGATTTGATTAAATTCTTGCGCTGGTGTAAGGGTTATCAAATTAGTAGGGTTTACATTAGGGCTGGACCTAATTAAACTAGAATTTAAGGAAAAACGGAAAAGAACCGCTGGTGGATGTCTTCTACAGTTTAACCCATGAATAAAATTAACTTGTGTGTTAATGATAAATATTAATTTGCATGGTGGATTGAGATTATACTAAGTATCCTTCATAAATTTGATATCTTTGGATAATTATTTGTTGCTTTTAGTAAATTTGATTAGGTTGTTAATTTTTGTTCTATTTTTTTTAGCTTCAATATAATTTCAATCAACCCCTCCCAAAAGTATAGTCTGTTAGGACTGTCTAGGTAATTTTAGATAGTTTAGATTTTGATTTTTAGAGTGGTTATAATTTTAGATTGATTTATATTCAGTTTTAGTATTTAATTACCGCTTTGTTAGAAATTAGACTAAAAATAGTTATTTTTGTTCTTTTTCAATTTTTATCAGTTCCTAGGGTTTATATAGTGTCCTAGTCTGCCCATATTTAATTTCGTAATTTTTGGAAGTTATTTGATAATTTTTCAGAATTATTTTGTGAAATTGATATGTGCAGGTTTTTAGGTTATTAATTCTGAAAATTTCGATTTTATTTGTTAAATCACGATTATTAGGTATTTTTAAGTCCAGAAAATTGTGTCCTAGAATTAGGGTAATTGTCTTGATTATTTTTGTATTTATATTTTTGTAGATTATTTTGTTTCTAATTTCAGATTTAATATTCTGCATTGATATTTTGTGGTAATTTTCTGATTTGATTTTTCTGGAATTATTTGGATGCAATTGAGGAGTTATAAGCTTATATACCTGAAGGATAATATTTTAGGTTACTGTTTGATATTTTTAATATTTATTTTCTGATTATTATTTGCTGTTTTGTATTTTAATTAGAATTTCAGTTACTATTCTGATTTTATTTTTCTAGATTATTTAGGAAAGCTTTTTATTGTTTTCTTTCCAGAATATAATCCAAAATATTTAGGAACATCATTGGGTGTTTTTCCAGATTTTTATTCATTAGATTTTAATTATTTTAGAATCATTAAGATTAGATTTAATAAATTGGATTAGTAAAATCATTTAGGATTAAGCTAGACTTTTTAAAACAATCTTTCCTCGTGGATTGATCCCTACTTCCCTATACTATAAAAAGTATTTAATAACCGAAGTAGTGGTTAAATTTATAGCTCTCGACAGGTTTTACACTCGCCTATCTACCCGCTAGAATCACTCAAAAACACACAAAGGAGGGGAGAGGGAGGCCGGCTGCTGGCGGCGTTGGGGGGTGGCGTCGGCGATGGAGGACAGTGATGCTGGAGCACCGGTGAACACGACAGGTAGCAGGGGAGCGACGCAAAACAAAGCAAGGTAGGGGAGGGGGTGTCGGCTATAGGCCGAAGTAGGGGGATTTTGGGATTTTTGGGTTTAATTGATTTATGAGGCTTGGTTTGATATTGTTAAGTTATCTAGTTTCAATTATGTTTAATAACTCTTTTTTTTTTCCTTCTTTTTACTTCTTGACACATACCCCTTTTTTAGAGTTTTCTTTGTATTTGTCCAAACTTCATTTTTATTTTGTTCATTGCATTCATATGTATAAATTTAGGTGTAATGGGAATGTATAAATTTAGGTGTAATTGTAACTCTATATATATATATATATATATATATATATATATATATATATATATATATATATATATATATATATATATATAGAGTTGAAGTAATAATCTAGCTAGAATTAATAAATTTGAATTTACATCCTTGAGATATAAATTTGGGAGAAGACATTCTCATTTCCTTTTTATTATTATTACTATGTTTGTTCATTTATTCTTATTCTTATTACCTCAAAATTTATTTGTTTTATTTATTTATTTATTTATATTACTATGCGGGCATTCAAATATTAATTAGAATTTGAAGGAATTATTTAAGGAGCATTACAAGGTTCATGTGGGGGTCACGTCATCGTTTCAACCTGCGACTCATAAATATATATACATAAAATGATAAATTGAAATATATACATATAAAATGATAAATTGAAACGCAAGATTAAAATGCGGCGCCCAACTTAATTAATTTACGATTAGGGTAGTGTGAAATAATTAAAAAGAACTTTAGGTTTGGGTCGTTACAGCCTTCCCCCCTTAAAAGAAGTTTTGTCCTCGAAACTTGCAGTTTAAAAGAAACATTTTCCGTACCTCAAATAGATATGGATACTTACTTCTCAAGTCCTCCTTAGTTTCCCATGTAGCCTGAGAAGAGTTATGGTTAGCCGACAGAACCTTAACCAGAGGGATGCTTTTGTTTCGATGTTGCTTAACCCTATAGTCTAATATTTGTACGGAATGCTACTCGGGTTAAGTTCTCAGCAATTTCCACTAGCTCTGTTATGGTGGTATGATTCGGATCTGGAACATATTTTTGGAGCTGTGAAATGTGAAAAACATTGTGCACGTGCTCAAGTTCTATGGGTAAATCAAATCTGTAAGCCACCGGATTTAATTTCTCGAGAATTTCATAAGGCTCGATATACCTAGGGCTTAGTTTACCTCTGAGGTTGAATCTCCTGACTCCTTTAACCAGGGACACCTTTAAAAACACCTTATCTCCCACTTGAAGCTCTAACGGTCTTCTCCTTCTGTCTGCATAACTTTTCTGTCTGCTTTGAGCTGCTTTGATATGTTCTTAAATTTTTCTTATCATTTCAGTGGTTTCTTGAATCAGCTCAGGCCCTAAAGTTAATGCCTCGTCAAGCTCACTCCAACACAATGGAGTTTTGCATTTTCTTCCATATAATGCTTCGAAATGGGCCATTTTAATGGTGGATTGATAACTATTATTGTAGGAGAATTCCACTAAAGGTAGATAGCCTTCCCACTTCCTTTGGAAGTCAAGTACACATGCCCTAAGCATATCTTCTAGGATTTGATTCACCCTCTCAGTTTGTCCATCAGTCTCAGGATGGTATGAACTACTAAAATTCAACTTAGTGCCAAAAGCCTTTTGCAAAGCTTGCCAAAATCGAGCCTGAAATCTTTGGTCCCGATCTGAAACTATATCCTTTGGTATGCCGTGCAGTCGAACTATTTCTTTGACATATAACTGTGCTGGTCTCTCTATGCCCCAAGTGTCATGAATAGGTATAAAATGGGCAGATTTGGTAAGTCTTTCCACGATCAGCCAAATAGCATTCTTCTTCAAAGTAGAAAGGGGCAAACTCATAACAAAATCTATTGAAATTGAATCCCATTTCTAGGTAGGGATTTCTAGAGGTCTCAGTTCGCCTACTGGGCGCTAGTGTTCAGCTTTCACTTCTTGACACGTCAAACATTTATCTACATATTCTGCGATCTCTTTTTTCATGTTTTCCCACCAGAAAAATTATCTCAGATCCCTATACATTTTTGTTCCTCCTGGGTGCACTGAGTATCGAGTTTTATGGGCTTCCTCTAGAATTCTTCTCTTCAACTCTTTTTTATTAGGCACGCACAGTCTATTTTGAAACCTCAATGTCCCATCTTTCTGTATTACAAAATCAGGCGATTTTTCTTGAGCAACATTACACCTAATCCTTTCTAGCTTTGCATCCTCTTTTTGGCTCGCCTTAATTTCTTCTATTATGGAAGGTTGTACCTCTAGTGCTGTCAATAGTCCAGTTGTCATCCAGACTGCACTCGCTCGACACCCATGGTTTCGAGCTTCCCCAAAATTTCAGGTTGAGTATACATCATAGCATTCAAACCATGTTGGGTCTTTCTACTGAGTGCATCCGCTACTACATTCGCCTTCCCAAGGTGATATTGAATTTGCAAGTCATAATTCTTGAGCAACTCCAACCACCGTCGTTGCCTTAAATTAATCTCCTTTTGTGTAAAGATATATTTTAAACTTTGGTGATCAGTGTAGATCTTGCACGGCACTCTATACAGGTAGTGTTGCTAAATTTTTAAGGCAAAAACTACCGCAGCTAGCTCTAAATAATGAGTGCAGTAGTTCTTTTCATAAGGTTTGAGTTACCTAGAGGCGTAAGCTATTGCCTTATCATCCTGCATTAGGACCCATCCTAACTCATTCTTAGAAGCATCACTATAGATAGTGTACTCTTTTCCTTCTTCAGGCAAGGTAAGGATAGGCGCTGTTGTTAAGCGTCTCTTTAATTCTTGAAATGCCTCTTCACATTTGTCTGACCACTCGAATTTAGTGGTTTTCTTCAACAGGTTGGTGAGTAGGGATGCAATCTTCGAGAACTTTCACAAACCTTCTGTAATATCCCGCCAAACCCAAAAAGCTCCTTAGTTCTGTCATATTGGTGGGTCTAGGACACTCAACTACTGCATTTATCTTCTGAGGATCAAATCCTTAGTGACAACATGTCCCAAAAATGTCACTTCGGTTAGCCAAAACTCACACTTTTTCAATTTGGCATACAACTGGTGTACCCTCAAGGTTTGTAACACAGTCCTCAAATGATTCACATACTCCTCATTGTCTTTGGAGTATATCTGTAATAGCCCAGGAGTCCCGACACCGAGGTAATGTCCGCTTTGGGGATTAGAAGGAGTCGCTATTTTTACCTTTTTCTCTTTAGGCACCTCAACGACCGAAAATATCTTTTCCATTCCCCTAATCCAGTCCTCCAGCTCTACAAGGTCAAGGTTTCCATCATAAACTTTAGGGTTACGTTGAGCAACCCTGTCAGCTAATTTGTCAGACTTTGAAGAGTTTTCTGGAGGTACAGGGGGTGTAGGGGATGCAGGAGGGATCCTTTTCATCAGCTCAATTACCAGATTCTTTCAATAATTCGGGTCCTCCACACTACTAGACACTTCCAACGACAAAAGGAGAAAGAATTCATGGAATTAAAGATGAGTGAAAATATGACAGTAATGCAATATGCCTGTAAGTTTATGGAGTTGTCAAGGTTCGCTCCAAATTTTGTGGCAAATGAAAGGCTGAAAATGAGAAGGATTGAGGAAGGTTTAGCCTTTTATATTATGAATCAATTAGCAGGCCAGCCAATTCAAACTTATCACGAGCTGTATGAAAGAGCTGCTAAGGTGGAGAGAGTGAAGGGCAAGTAAAGAGTTTTGAATCCAGAAAATCAGAAGAGGAAGTGGAATGATTGCGGTACGTCAACCGAGAGTGTTTTGCACAGAAGAAACCCACTGCTGGCCCTGACAAGGGTCATCCAGTGACATCAAAGGGGCCTTGTGCCAGGTGTGGGTGAACAAACCATACTACAGCTTAGTGTCGTGTAGGTACGAATAAGTGTATGTGGTGCAGAAGCCCGGAACATTCAATTGCTAACTGCCCCAGAAGACAGAAGGCTATGGAAAAGGGAGTTGCAAAGCCAGTACCACTCCCACGTCAAGGGAGCCTGCCCTCGAAGCCCCCAACGACAGGACGAGCCTACATAATGAGCAGAAAGGAAGTTACAGTTTCTGGTACGGTTGTCACTGGAACTCTCTTTTTTAATTCAAACCCATTTTATGTTTTATTTGATTCGGGGGCAACTCATTCATTTATATCCACTTAGGCTGCGTTACAATTGAATTTGAAACGAAATAAGGAGCGGGCGAACTATAGAATTAGTTTGCCAAACAGGCAATCAATAGAATGTCTTGTCCTTTATAAGTATGTCCCTATTGTAATCGCTGAGTATGAGTTCCCTGGGGACTTGCTTCAATTTGATATGTTAGAATTTGATATAATCTTGGGAATGGACTGGTTGACTAATTATGGGGCAAACATAGACTGTAAGGACCTTAAGGTCACTTTAAGGGACGCATAAGGTTAGGAAGTATGTTTTTATGGGGAAAGATTTAAGAAGGAGTATTCTGTAACTTCAATCATGAAAGCAAACTAGATGCTGAGATAGGGATGCATAGGATACTTGGGTTATGTCACTGAGGTTAAAGAAGAGGAGATAAAAATAGAAGATATTCTGATAGTTTGTGAGTTTCCTGATGTCTTCCCTGAGAAATTACCGGGCCTCCCTCCTAAAAGAGAGATTGACCTTGAGATTGAGTTAGTTCCTGGTGCGCAACCCATTTCAAAAGCCCCATATAGGATGGCACAAATTGAACTCAAGGAGTTGAAAACCCAGTTAGACGAGTTGTTGTAAAAAGGATTTATCAGGCCAAGTGTTTCACCATGGGGAGCTCCTTTGTTGTTTGTGAAGAAAAATGATGAAACCTTAAGGTTGTGCATAGATTATCGAGAGTTGAATAAGATAAGCATTAAGAATAAGTACCCTTTGCCTCGGATAGATGATCTCTTTGATCAGTTATAAGGAACCGGGGTTTTTTCAAAGATTGATTTGAGGTCTGGCTATCACCAGCTTAGAATTAAGCTAGAGGATATTCCCAAAATGGCCTTCAGGACTAGATCTGGCCACTATGAGTTTACTGTTATGCCTTGTGGGCTAACAAATGCTCCTGCTGCATTCATGGATCCCATGAATAGAGTTTTCAGACCTTATCTGGATAAGTTTGTGGTAGTTTTCATAGATGACATTCTGATATTGTAACGTCCCACATCGGTGGTTGAGGAGAACGAACCACCCTTCATAAGGGTGAGGATACCTCAACACATCGAGGCGCCTTTTGGTGAAAGGCATAAACGCCCGTTAGCCGAAGGACAAAACCGTGCGGGGGCACCCTTCTAGTCCCCAAGGCGGACAATACCTCGGTGTCGGGACTCCTAGGCTGTTACATCTGGTATCAGAGCGGGTTCCCAGATCGATGTGCCAGTGGAGACGCTGGGCTCCCTAAGGGGGGAAGGATGTAACGTCCCACATCGGTGGTTGAGGAGAACGAATCACCCTTCATAAGGGTGGGGATACCTTAACACATCCAACTCCATAAACTTACGGGCATATTGCATTACTGTCATATTTTCACTCATCTTTAATTCCATGAATTCTTTCTCCTTTTGTCGTTGGACTATAAGAGGATAAAACTTAGCCCTAAGTTCCTGAAGAAATTTAGCCCAAGTGAGTTGAGGTCCCTGTAATTTATCCTTCACAGTACTCCAGCAGATGTCTGCTTCATCAGTTAAATAGAAAGTCCCTATTTTTACCTTTTTCTCTTTAGGCACCTCAACGACCGCAAATATCTTTTCCATTCCCCTAATCCAGTCCTCCAGCTCTACGAGGTCAAGGTTTCCATCATAAACTTTAGGGTTACGTCGAGCAACCCTGTCAGCTAATTTGTCAACCTTTGAAGAGTTTTCTGGAGGTACAGGGGGTGTAGGGGATGCAGGAGGGATCCTTTTCATTAGCTCAATTACCAGATTCCTTCAATAATTCGAGTCCTCCACACTACTAGACACTTCCAAGGCCGCTGTTGGGTCTCCACTAGGGTCCAACTGAGGGTCCTCATTTACCCGGTTACTGGAACCCTGGGGTTCATCTTTCTTGTTATTCTGATTGTCGTTCACAGGCTCTGACGTACTGTAACACTAAATCACATAAGCAACACTTGTTATCTTGATTTGCATAACGTTATCACAAAGCAGTAATTATTCAGAATCAAAACTCAACTTAACTCAAACATTACCCTTATTACACAAACACACACACACACACACACACACACACACACACACACACACACACACACACACACATATATATATATGTATATATACACATCTAAAAAGTTCATGCAAGATCAAAAGAATATTACCGTACTTCATGATAACCTTCGCCGCCTCCTAACTGAGGCTCCTAATCTAATCACTGACTGAAGTTGTCTTGTCAAGTCAATTCTGCCCCGAACCCAAAAGAAGGGCGGAAACCTTGTCGCAGCTGGTTAAGTCAACCTACCTTTTTACACCATATATGCATGCCATTAACAAAAGAGTATCACATTGTACCAGCTACCGGAAACAAAATAACTAAAAAAAAAACCTAACCCATAAATAGGGGTAGGGCTATGCCTAACGATCCTGAGAGGGATCGTAATCCGGGTTAGAGAAATCGTCATCCTCCTCCCCTGAGTCAAAATCCTGCATCTCGGAGTCCTCTTCCTCTGGATCACTCTCGTCACCCACTACCTCTTTCTCTAAAGGCGCATTCTCTCCTACTTCCTCCTCAGGCTCCTGCTCATCCTAGTCTAGCTCCATCTCCCCCTCACCCGAGCTCACTTCTATGATCTCTAGAGAGCTCGGTACATCCTTGACTATATGGACCTCATCCTCTAAGCCAGCCTATAGAGGGCAGGTGGCGGTTGAACTAGAGGCTGCGGGAGCGGTGGCCCCTGAGCCGGTGGGGGTGGGGGTGGAACAATAGGCGGATGCACGTCTAGTGAAGAAAATATGCATAGAAGGATATCATAAGAAATGCCCCGCAACTCAAATTCCTCTCGCAGCGACAGCTCCCTCATAATCATATACCAAGCCCCAACAATCTGGAATCTCTCCGCATCAGGCCCTGGGTCTCCAGTAATCATAAAGTCATGGTATCGTAATCTGAACTCATGTCAGGGCGCAATAAGGGGTAGGGACCACAATAATCTACGTGCACGGGCCAACACATCGTGAAATTCTGAAAGTGGGTCCACCTGTATATGGGCCGCCATGGCCGCATGCAAGATAGAGATATGAGCTGCCATTGAAGTCTACGGTGCCATGTGAATGTTATACGGGTCCGTAGGCACTCCTGGATGAGCCATCTAAACATAAAAAGAACAGGAAGAGAGTATAAGCCACATTTACACATAAATTTCCCTTAGAGAACTCAATTTACTTACACTATTATCACAAACACATACATCCTAGCTTTTCAAGCGTCCTATGCTCACAGTGATTACAAACCTGGCTCTGATATCACAACTGTAACGCCCCCAATCCCTAATGCCTAATTAGTCTAACCTAATTATTCCCAAATTAGTGATTAGCAGCGGAAGTCCTTTGGTTGGAGCGTTACCGCCGTTCCGTAACGGAACAAGGTTAACTGAAATTACGGGAATCATTAAGTTGCCCATTTAATCACCCGACTCATGACAACTTGAAGTAACATACCTTTAACCATTTATATAGGCTTTGATGCACTTGCAACTCAATATACGGTTACAATATACTAGGAATTGGCGATGTTCCCAAGATTACACAACCCTTAGCTACTTAAGGTGCTAGCCGATGAATCACTGTGAGCTCTTGGCTAGCGAAACTCCAGCAAAAAGAAATTGAGCTCTACTTCACTTCTTGCTATTCTCTGGCTTGCCAGAAGGACTGTTCATTGATCCCTTATCTAAAACAGAAAACATAAAAATATTCAAAACATGAGCCGAAGCTTAGCACACACATTCCTATGCAGTAAAGCAAATCTTGGGTTAAATTAGTTGGGCGTCCGCATTTCAAATCGTTTTGTTTGGCAAACACAGGAAAGAGAATGTATGAGTAAAACTGATTTACAGGTTATTATCTGAAAGTTGACCCTTGTTGACGTCTGTAGCGATCTTGAGATAGGTGCACACATCCCAGGCTGATCGGAGAGCCTGAGTTGAAGCTGCGCAGGTAAATTGAAGGGTATAAGCCCTGATGATTGATAATTGGTGGGGCAACTTGATTATGTGACAAAACATTGTATAAATTGATTCATTATATGATTATCGTTGTGATTTTGCATTGTTTGAGAAAACATGTGAGTTTTCAAAGAGCACAGGCAATTTACGTACTTGATTTTTTAGAATCTCTCTTCCTTTTATTGAAAATCGTTGCCGACAGCTTGAGGCGATCGATGTGCCCTCACTTCTGTTCCAAATACGTAATTTTTCCTGATTAGTGAAAGATTTATAAATTTTATCATCTTTATTATCTTAATGAATAATTTAAAATTTTGTGCCTTTCCCTTTTCTTTTTATTATTATGTAACAATCATTATTAACTTAATTGGGTTCCATTTCATTTTTTTTTGTTCCTCTTCCTCCCATGACTAATAATCTTTTAATACATATGATAATGACATAATAGTATGATTTATCTTGAGTTTGTTACTAATGGCATCATCGATCATTATTATTGCTAACATTATCAATATCGTTGTTACCATTATTATTATCACTATTATTATTATAGCCATCTTTACCAAAATTTACGATTATTGATATTATTATGGCTGTCCTTTTCCTCTTTAACGATTCACTGCTTGCGATACGGTTTAGGATGGTTTAAACTTTATGAATTCGGGCTCATGTTCATGTTGAATTCCAATTATAACATTACCTATTAGCAAAATAGAATTGTAAAAACACATTACTTTGTAGCTCCAAATTCGCAACTATTCAATCCTTCCCATTTTCCTTTAGTAATCAAAAATAATCAAAACTTAGAATCTCACCAAGCTTCTTACTTAGTTCACGACCTTCAAACCCTTAATACCACTGCATCTCCTTCCATTTCCAATTGACGCCTAATTCCTATCCACACAACCCCTTATGCACCTATTTTCCCCTTTGATTTGCATACTTAACCTATTTAAGCATAAAGAGGCAACATAATTAAAATGGGCATAATTAAGGTATGGGTAGCTCATAGAACTGGTATAATGCATTGGACTCATCCAAATTCTATGGGTAACCCTTCTATTTCCTCATTATGGCTCATAATGCTATTATCAGCTATCCTTACTTGTAAAGAATTTTTGGTTTTTTTCCACATAAATTCTGAAAATAGTGATATTTTTTCCAAGCGTACCAAACAACCACTATCTATGGAGGCGCACAATTCATATTTATTATATCCCTCTAAGCAAACCTTTATCGGGATATAGATACTATTAGGATTTGTATTGGTAGCCTCATAGCAAATCTCCATAGCCATGTTTTTGACTAATTCGTCTTTATAGATTGGTTCACTAACAATTCTTATTTTATACTCGATGACCTTTCTATCTAGACTCATAATTCGATCTACACTGGGTCTTACAGATTTAAAATTCATTCTATTCATTTTACTAGTCATACTAATTGTATCATCTTCTTTAAGCTCTTCTTTAGTTGATGAATATCCTTCTCCCCATTCGAACCGTGTGCTCATGTTTCTTAATAATTATGGTTTAATGGTAATCTTACCATTTTCATCAATTTTAATCACGTTTTCTTAATTGATTTTTGTATGGTTGGCAAAGTTAGATATTCATGAATGATCAATCTTTATCTCCTGTGGATTGAATTTAATCCTCTCGATCTTTTGCATACGGGTAGGACTTTCAAATTTTTCTGCCTTTATCATTGTTACCTTAGTCTTTGGATCTATAGTATTATCTAATTTGTAGATAATTTTTCAGAATATCCTCAGTGGACATCCTCCTTTTTCATGTTCATCCCAACTATTGTTATCTTAAGAGATAAGAAGTTTATAGCAAATTCATCCTTTAAACTCACATAATATCCTAGTCGGCTATTGAATCTTACTGATTCATTACATAAATTGGTCTTACTCCCTGTGATAATTTGATTATTAAATTTAATATGCCTAATGTCACATAGTAAAGCATAAAGATCAATTTATTTGCCATAATATTGTAATGGAGTGATTTAAACTTGGACGCTTTCGACATGGATATACCTATACTTTCTATATTTGTTATGCTTAAGGATATTTTTCTAATTAATGAGATTAACCTCTCCAATTTCGTACTCACAATCCTTTATCTTCAGATCTCCTTCCATCATTTCACATATCTATTTGCTTTTTAATTAAAAGATGAACTCTTCATAGATCATTTTTTTTGGATTATGGGAATGATCCAATCTCCTTTGACATTTGCGTTTTCATTCTCTATAACAAACTCTTCTCCTTGCAGATCACCAAGACTAATCACTTTCCATCATATCATGACTTGTTTCTTCATAATCACTTTCTTCATATTCATTGTCCAATATAATTTCAACAATTCCTTTGTTGTTACTTAGGGCTAGGTCTAATGCCTCATTTTCACTAAACTCAACATAATCTAGGCTTCCCAAGGTTTCAATAAACTTATTATTTTTCCTATTTTTACATTCATTAGCATAATGTCCTACTTCTCCACATGTCCAATATTTGTAGTTGTTTTTTCCTACAGGACAATAAATAGCTTTCCTAAAAAATCTACGTTTTTTAGAACTTGGTTTGTTATAATGTTTTCTTCTGTATTTCTCTCCCCTTTGATTGTTAAAGTTCTTTTTCTTATAGGATTTTTTTTTTCCTTCTCCTTTCAGGGTCTTTTCTCCATTGAAAAGGTGAATCCCAGCACATTAGAAATTGCTTCTTAATTTTCTTTTGCTTTTGGATATCAAGATAATGATCATTAACCCATTTTCTTAAATAAGAAATTCTTGAACCAAGGGTGTCAATGACATCTGCTCGTTCAAGCCATGTCATGTACTTTTCATTAATTATGGAATTTATCGGATATGGTAATTTGTTAGAGAATATACAAAGATTAGTTTCATTGTGCCCAATTTTATAATAATACTGACTAAATTCAGTAATATAATTTTTCAGATATCTCATATTGTATAATTCTATGTTATTAATCTTTCTCTGCCATTCTCTTAGTTTTTCTTCAGAATCTAGTTTAGCTCTAATGAATTCGGTTTCAATTTCCTTGCATAGATTTTTAAACATTGCAGTTAGTGTTTTCACCATTCTTAATATATTTTTATCGTCTTCATTCAATAAATCATGCCAGCTAGTTTGCCAAAAAAACTATATTCGATGTAATTTGGAAAATTTGAAGCAGTCTATGTAGTATTCAGGTTTAAGATACTATTCATGCCTCTTTTTCAATGCTCAAATATTTCTTCTCTATTACGAGCTTCATCTATGTTTAAGATATATCCGATTTGACTAATTGGAGTATGACCAATTTCTTCAAAGGTTGCAGTTTTCCTTGGGATAAATCCAAAGAAAAAAATTGGTTTTACAGCTTGCTGGAATGTACTTAGGTTTTACAAAATGAGTATTTCTTCTTCTAGAATGTTCGCCAAATTCTTCGGGTTTAGGAGCAACATTGTCATCCCGATTGGTCTCTAGTTCACCTAACTCGAGTTTTCTAATTGAACATTATTAGTGTCTTCATTATTATTAGACATTAAGAGTTTTCTAATCTTTAACAGCCATTTTACCATTTTTTTATCCAATTTTCTTCTAATTTCTTCTAAAGGTAAGACATTAAGATCTTTTAATTTAATCAGATTCATCTGCTAATAAATTTCTTCTTCTAATTGAACATTATTAGCCTCTTCATTATTATTAGACAATGCGTCATATTTATCACTATTTGTGCACATAATCTGTTTATTTCTTTTGGGTTCTGTTTTTTCTCGAACATTTTCTATTGTTCTTCAAGAGTATATTGCTTATACTCCATCTTCTTTTTCTGTCTTTTCAGCTGATTTTTCACTAAATTTTTCTTCTACTTCTTTTTGGATTTTTATATCTTGTAAAGGAAATGAATTTTTATTTTTGGGTTTTAGAAAGGATATTTATATTGAAATGTAATACTAATACTTGGAGTAGATTCTCCACTATGCTTAACTTCGTCAATAAGGGAAATATGGACTACAGTTAATTGATTCATGAGTTTCTTGATTTCGGCCTTAATTTTAGCTAAATCTGCTTTGAAGTCTAAAACTATATCAGTGATATAGTTTAATTGAGGTACTAGTGACCTTCCGGTGAGTGAACAATATGTGAATAATTAGGACCAGGGCAAGCAGATGATGATTCAAGCATTAATCACACTTAATAAACTAAATTAGTTATTAATTAGCTTAATTATTTTAATTATCTTTGGTTACATGACTCTGATACAAGATAAAAGAGGACCGAAAATACTATTTAATGAGAGAAAATACATATACACAAAATTAAAATTTTTAAAAGTAAGTTTTAAGGATTGAGGTTAATATGCAAATTTTAAAAGTTTTGGGATTTAAGAAAAAATGGAGGGTACCTAAAAATTCGATCTGCAAACATCGAGGTACTAAAATATTCACTCTAAAAACTCAAGCCCTGAAAAATTAACGTCGCACATGTTGGGGTACCTTAGGATTAACTCCCTCATAAATGCAGAATTTATATGTGGTATTATATGCCATTGGTAAATTGAACGATGACATAGCAATTTTTTATTATTTATATGAATAAAGATGGTGTTTGATATTATCTGATCTAGCATAATTCTCTTGGCTCTCGAAACTATATTATGGCTATTATTTGAGTCGGCTATTATGTAAGTTAAACTGCCTCATTAGAACTTTTCTCAACCCTAGAATAGAAATGTTAGGTTTTGCCTTTATAGCATCAAACAACTTTCTAGCAATACATATATAAGTTGCAGCTGAGTTGTCTAAAAGTCTCTTACAATTATGGCTATCTTTGATTAGATCTAGTCAATTTGAGGGTTGGAGCTAGTCAAGGGAAGGGTCATGATGGCCGACAGGTGAGGTCTTATCGACCCTGACGCTATCTAACTGTCATGCGGGTTGACATACCGTTGACCCTGACTCTGACTCTGACTTATGGGTACCCTCGGATCATAATGTCAAACCCAACCCTTAAACCTTCCTTATATTAAAAAAATGATATTGTTTACTAAGTTTTATTTTTGTCATAAATTTCAACATCTTATTAAATGAAAGGTCGAGTGATAACAAAATAGTCCAATGAAAAGTATCGCAACTATGAATATTCTAATATGCACAACAGTTAGTTCATATAAAACAACTACTTCAAACATCAGAATTGGAGTGTAAGATGGTCACAGGCCAGTGAGATCTGAAGAATTTGAGCAAAAGGCATTACTTAATTTGTTTTCGATAGATATTTTGCATTTACCATCCTTCAGTTGGGCATTAATTTTTTTCATCATTGCTTCTTTTGCATTATTTTTTAAGCACCTTGAGGTTCGATACTTTGATTTTTTTTATCACCTTCTGAAGTTTTTGCGTTTATATTATTGATCCAAAACTATTGAAAATTATAACATGATCCCTAATCTGAGTAAGATGTGTAATAAAAATAGTTTCGGGGTTTTCTAAGGAAATATGCTTGTTTTAAATGCTTATACTTCTTATAGTGATTTTATAGGTACTAGCTATTACATTCTACTACTTATATCATAAATACTATTTTTTCTGCGGTTATAGGGTCACTATGCTTTACAAAATAATTAAAGCTTAATTAGAGAGTTTTGGCCATTACTTGAACTTAGTCGATGTTAGGTCCTGGCATTCCTCTAACTTTCGATTTACTGAGATTATTAATCTCAACCACACCTTCCTTAGATCAGACATATTATAGATTCGTTCAAGTACCTACCTCAGACTGTAGCTGATAATCAATTTTTTATATTTTAAGGATAGTGAGACTTTAATCAAGAATCATACTATTTAAAGCATAAGTTTCGATCGAATAACGTTCCCTAGTGGAAAACTTCTTTTGTTGAAAGCTTAAAAGTGAAAATATTTCAATTGGAAGATTGAACAGGGACTTAAACCACCAAGATCATCAAAGATACTTGCTCCTAGAGAAATGGAAAAACCCGACTTCTCTTTTGCTCAAGTATGCTCAAATAATCGTATTCCTTCTCAGCATTTAGCCTCTCCTTTTATAGAGTAGATGGGCTACAAAGGATGCCTTAATAGTTACAGTGCACACACTAATGTTTTCACATGACTAAAAGTCGTTTCACATGCTACAATAGACTTAATTATTTTATTAACTTGGCGCTTGACAAACTGACTCAATAATGGTGTAACAACTTCTCAAAGCACTGACTGTTGATAAAACTAGTCATTCATATTGAGATTCTGCACGCCTTTATCTCCAATAATTAATGTAGATATTTCATTCCTTTTTTTTATAGGAATTTTTCAACTCCAACATCAAAGAGATAATTAAAGACATTTTCTGAAATAGCTCCTTCTACCTCATATATTTGCTAAACTCATTATGATAAACGAAAGTAGTATTTCTGCAATGGATTAATATTTCTCCTTACTCAATCAATGCACACGTTTGGTGATTAATGTTGTAAAAACTAATGGCTCTTGCTAAAGTAGGATCACTAACTACTTCTTATTGTTCTAAAAACCATTCTTGTCATTGATTATTATGATCTTCTAAATCAACTAATTGAACAAGATTGTGGGCTGGTTTGATCTTTCTATTTTTATACTTAATTACTACACAATGTACCTCGACATACAAACTTCCATTGTATTGAATTTTTGTTGGACCATAAGGAGATATGAGAATCCAATAGATCCTTTCAAATTGCACTATTGAAACTTAGTTAGTCTTGGGAAGAATATGTATTTTGGATCTGGGATTTTCATAAGGTAAGCTATCAACCCATATTCTCACGCTTTTATGATGGGGTCTTCTGAAGGGATTGAATTTGTTGGGGATATAACACAACCACTCCAGATCTATCAGAGACGAAAATTGTAGTATTCCATGACTCCTAAATACCATAAGAAGAAATATGATAGTAGTCGATGTAAGCTGCATATCAGTCGTTGAACCATTTCTGTTGAACATAGGAACTTATTTTCTCTTGAAAATCATAAGGACACATTAGAGAATTCATTTGTAACTCTACAAGGCTGAATCTCTGTATTATTAGATAGACAGAAGACAACATGCCAAAGCATGATATACTTTTTGTATGAAATCTCAAAGTATCCATGAAGATTCTATTAGAAGGAGAAACTCATTCTAGTCGTAATGACATTTCATTTTAGATTTACTCCTTTTTCGGTAGGAGTTTTGCTCTAATGATTACCATTGGCGATTTTAGGAGTTATACTATTTTCCAGAGAATTCTTTGATCCCTATAAATGTTTGTAATGCCCTGACCCCTCTCGATCGCGGGTCTTACCAATAACGGCTGCAAAGATCGTTGACTGATCCCACAAATCATCACCAGTCTTTCCAGCGTGCTTCGTCCTCACTCACACGCTGCCTAGGAAACTTCTCAGGAGATCACTCATCCCAAGATTGCTCCTCAACAAGCACGCTTAACTGTAGAGTTCTTAAGAGTGGACTTCTTGAAAAGAAAGGTACACCTTTTGGTGATATAAGTGGTCACTTCGATCCTTTTTACAATGTTCAATAGAGAAAGAAAACTGGTTAAGTCATAATTGCCAGCGCATGAGTCGCCCTTGCACTTACATATTTGATAAATTCTTTTTCACAAAATAAGGTATTCTTTTGCAATAAGTACGTATAAAAAATTTTTTTAGGGCTAAATAGATTAAAAACTTTTCAATTCCCCTTATGAGTACAAGGATTTCTTTTTTTATCGTGGGATAGTTACAATCTGTTTTATTAAAACTTTTACTATAATATTTACAGAGTTTTTCTCATCCTTTAATTTTGAGTACTACAATTGAGTGCTCGTTACTGGCATTTGTCTCAATAATTAAATAATCTCCTTCATTAGAAAAATTAATAGCTGGAAGATTTTTACACATAGCAGGAAGATTTTTACACATCTTTTTGAAGTATTAAACAAGCTTTGAATCACTAGAGGTCCATGTCCAACTTACTTCTTTCTTGGATTTCTACTGCTATGGCTTTCGAAAAGATAAGAATATCATCGATGTAAACTAGTCAACAATGATTAAGGTCATTGAAGACGTTATCTATTCTTCTTTGAAATATTTGAGGTGCATATTTAATACCAAATTGCATTACTCTCCACTCGTAATGTCCTGGCACTAAAAGCATTCAAAGGAATGCTTTCTTCATCCGCTGTTATTTGCTAATGTTT
Organism: Carnegiea gigantea; assembly: GCA_029747015.1. Classification (NCBI taxonomy): domain Eukaryota; kingdom Viridiplantae; phylum Streptophyta; class Magnoliopsida; order Caryophyllales; family Cactaceae; genus Carnegiea; species Carnegiea gigantea. The sequence goes on from JAKOGI010000220.1 coordinate 484,358, forward strand.
GCTTTTTCAATTCATTTTTGAGAATCAAGAATCTCCTTGAATTCTATTGAAAAGAACTGTTTTGTTAGGAATATAATAACTATCAAAAATAATATTATCGTTAAACTTTTTGTAATTGATTACCATTAAACCTTTTTCTCTTATTTTCTAGCTTGATTTCTTGCCATAAAAGCGAGCCTAGTGCGAGAACTCTTACTATTTCTGATTAATTCTTTATCCAAAAATTATTTGATTTGCTTATCAAATTCTTGGATATGCTAGTGTGCACGCACCATTTATTTGACTCAGATAATAGCATCAGAGTTTAGTAAAGTAATCTTTGCAAATGTCTTATCTTTGTCTAGAAATTTAAGAAGATTATCAGAGTAGAGTTAATTGCATAATTGCTCTTGTTGTTAAACAATATGCTCTTCGATAGATAACTTGATAGTAAGATTATTAGTGCTATCTCACGTTATATAAAGATTACCTTCTCACCACACTGGCTATGCGTAAACTCAATTTCTGATGAATATATGCTTTATTTAATTTATAAATAGGAACTTGAGTGACAATTTATGGTAAATATGATTTGGTGTGTGGTTTGTGTGCATGGAGAATAGAGCCTTTGAAAATTATTTCCAATAATCATATTATGAGAGGGTTGAACATTAGCCTATAACACTAGTATAATGCATTGAACTCCTCCAATTCTATGGATAACTCTTCCATGACTTCATTGTGGCTCGTTATGCTATCATCAACTATCCTTATTTATAAAGTATTATTGACTTTTTTCAACATAAATTTTGGGAATCAAGATCATTTTCAAAATAGACAGAACAATCACTATCAATGTAAGTACACAATTTACATTTATTTATATCCCTCTAAAAATACCTTTATTGAGATATGGATGCTATTAGGATTAGTATTGATAACATTTTAGCATATTTCCATAGTCATATTTTTGAATAGTTCATCCTCATAGATTGACTCACTAACAATTCTCATTTTGTACCCAATGATTTTTTTTTTATCTAGACTCATACTTCGATCCACACTATGTCTTATGAGTGCAAAACTCATTCTACTTATTTTACTGGTCATATTTATTGTATCATATTCTTTAAGTTCTTATTTAGCCGATGAAGATCTTTCTCCTCATTGTGATCTTGCACTCATGCTTCTTAATACTCGGAGTTCATTGGTAATTTTACCATTCTCATCAATTTTATTTACATTTTTCTCATTGATTTTTGTGGGATTGGTAAAGTTTGATATCCATGACCTTTTAATCTTTATCTCTTGAGGATTGGATTTTTTCATTTTTGCATAGGAGTAGGACTTTCAAATTTTTCTACCTTTATAATTGTTATTGTAGTCTTTAAATGTATAGTATTATCTAACTTATAGATTATTTTTCAAAATATCCTTATTGGGTAACCTCCTTTATTTATGTCCATCCCAACTATTTTTATCTTAAGAGATATGAAGTGTTTGACAAATTCATCTTTTAGGCTTACATAATATCTAGATCGACAATTGAATCCTACTGATCTATTATATAAATTGGTCTTAATCCTTATGATAATTTAATTATTAAATTCGGTATACCTGATATCATAGAGTGAAACATAAATATCAACATCTTTGCCATAATACTATAATGGAGTAATTTAAACTTGAACATGGCCAACATAAATATATTTGTATTTTCTACCTTTGTTATGCTTAAGAGCGTCTTCCCAATTAATGATATTGACTTCTCCTACGTCATACTAACAGTCTTTTATTTCTAAATCTCCTTCCCTCATCTCGCATACGCACTTACTCGTTAATTGAAAGATGAAATTTTTATAGATCATATCTTTCTGAATTATAGGAAGGCCCCAATATCTTTTGACATCTTCATTGCCATTATGTACAATAAATTTTGCTCCTTAAAGATCGCCAAGACTAATTGAGCTGCTTTCCATATTATGGCTAGTTTCCTCATAATCACTTTATTTATATTCATCGTTACATAATTTTTTAAATATTGCAGTTAGAGTTTAGAAAAGCTATGCTCGATATAACTTAAGAAATTTCCTGCTGTCCATGTTTGTTGTATTCAAATTCAAGATAATTAGTCCAATTACAGTCCATGCTCGATAGTTCTTCTCTATTATGGGTTCCATCTGTGTTTAGGACATAACCCGTTTGGCTAATTAGTCCAATCTCTTCAAATGATGTGGTTTTCTTTGGGATGAACTCAAAGGAAAGTTGATTGCAAGCCCTACTGAAACATATCTAAGCCTCATAAAATGGGTATTTTCTCTAAAGATTCACCAAATTCTTCAAGTTTAGAAACAACATTGTTAATCAGATTGGACTCGATTTCGTCTATGTTGAATTCTTCTCCAATCTCATTAATTTCATCATCAAATACCATTTTATCATATTTTTTTATCTAGTTTTCTCCTAATTTCTTCTAAACAAACAATTTTAAGATCCTCTAGTTTAATTAGGTTTATTTACCGATATATTTTTTTTCTAACAGGATATTATTTGTCTCTTTATTATCCTAAGATAATACGTCTTATTTTTCAACTAATGCGTCCATGATTTTGTTTAATTCTTCTGGGTTTTTTCTTTATCAAACATGTTCTATAATTCCTCAAGATTATACTACTTATACTCCATCTTCTTCTTCTTTGATTAAAGAAAGATGGATTGCAGGCAATTGCTTATTTATCTCCTTAACTTCAATTTTAAGTTTTGCTAATTTTATTTTTAACTCTAAAACTATATATGTAATGTAGTTTAATTGCAGTGCTATTGAAGTGGTTCCTTCCGCTGAGTGCACAGTGTGTGAATAATTAGGAACATGAAAGGTACATGATGATCCAAGCATTATACACAGTCAATTACTTTAATTAGCTATTAATTAACTTAATGATCTTAATTATATATTGTCACGTGGTTATAATCATATATATAATATAAAACTGAATGTGTTCTCAGGTGAGGGACATTTGACACAATATTATTGGTCAAGTAGTTTCTTTTTTTTTCCTTTTTTATTAGGAGTTGTACACTTAATACAATAAATCACAACATGTCGATGTCAAAATGGTCTTATAAAAGCCATGGAATGCAAAAAAAATTAAGTATATTATGATCTTTGAAATAACTCCATTAATTTTAATTAAAGTTAAGTATACTATGACCTTTGAAATACGTCCATAATTTTTAATTAAATTTTAATACATTTTAATGTTTTTGAAGTGATACTTGCTAACTAAAGTGATGCTACAAATTCCCAACACGTGATTTTTTTCTCTATCTAACAAATACAACAAAGTTTAATATATTCTAATGACATATCATTAATATATAATAAAAGTTTCATATCAATGTCCCTAACTAAACTGATATTTGGTCGAAATGATCTTATGAAGACATAAAATACTAAAAAGATTTAGCATAAATTTTAAGTACATTTAAATATAAATTTTACTCTTCCTAACTAAAATAATGCTGCCAATTCCTAATGTTTGATTTATCTTTATCTAACAAACACCTCAAAGTTTAATATATTATAATGATGTACCATTAATATAAATAAAATTTTATTTTAACATTCCTAACTCAAGTGACGCTGCTAACTAATTAAAGTGCTGCTACAAATTCCCAACGTCTAATTTATCCATATCTAATAAATACATCAAAGTTTAATATATTATAATGACATAATTATTGCTTGAATAAACAAAAGAAAATATATTTAAATTAATTAACTATTTTAAGTACTTATATGAATTGATCATGGGCCACAATTAATTATTATTATTTTATTAAACTATGTTATTATATTTATCCACTCAAAATGTAACACCCCCAGCCCCTAGACCAGGAGCGTTACGTTTTTTTAACTTCTTATTTAAAATTCTGAGGCAAAATGGACAGAGTTTCCCTTAAAAACTGACCGTTTTCAGGCTAAAAGCCTTACAATAAACCCCTGCAAATCAACGGAAGCGTAAAATATTTAAAAAAAGCTCAACGGTTACACGCCGGAGTTCATAACTCAACGAGCTACTCGCTAGGAGTACACCAAACAGAATAGTTTATTAATAAAGAATAAATGAAAGATACAACTCAATGGTTCACACAACCGGAGTATTGGGGTTTACATCCCAAAACATAACTAACTTTAACCAAGAAAACACCATACAGCCATACAGAGCGACCTTCGTATCATATGCATTACATGAACTAGAATACTTAGATTACATACGTTTACAAACTAAGAATACATTACATGATTTTGTTAAACACGTAAGATCCCATCAAATGGGCGCACACGACACTTTGCAAGCAAGAATAGATTCCATCTTGACATAGCTGACTCAACTTCTTCCTGTCATAAAGAAAACCTGGGGAAAAAGGGGAAAGAGTAGTGGGATGAGCAACCATGCGCTCAGTGAGTGTCCCCCAACCCCCTTAAAACCAAACCGTTGCAGGCAATAATATCTTTAATAGTCACATATCACATATTCATACTTTACTATAATATTAGGCATTCATAAAATCCTTATGGAAGGATTACTAAATATAAACTTCCTTTTAACCACTCAAATATATTTCTAGGTCCCACAATGACTAAGTTCCTTTACTAACAAGCAGTTAAGCACGTAAGCAAGCATCGAGGGCTAAGTATAGGATCTTTCTTTTTATAACATAACTTCTTAGCATTCCATTTAAACTATACATGAAACATCATTCATATGATGTGCACATAAGGTTATCTCTTTTTATAATCATACTTTTCTTGGCATTTCATTCATATGGTATACATAAGGCACACACAAATTTCAAGTCTCATTCAAATCTCATTCATAGGGTATGCATGAAATATGATCATAAGGCTTTCTTTTTCATGATCGTATCTTACTTAGCATCTCATTCAGAAGTTATACTTGGAATGCTCACATAAAGCTTTATTTTCATTAGCATTCTTTACTTAGATCTCATTCATATGATATGCACAAGCATCTTTCTTTCTTCTTGTGAAAATACTTTACTTAACCTTACTTGAAATCTCATTCACATTCCATTCATAAGAAAAGCACAGAACATACACAGAAAACTTTTCTTCTTTTCTTGAAAACACTTTGCTTAGCCTCTTGAGGCCCATAAAAACTCTTTTCTTAGCCTCCTTGAGACTCGTTTTCATTAAAGGAAATCTCTTTCGTATTGGTCGTATAATGACCCTTATAACTTTTCACATTTCATTCAACTAGCCTCTTAATGACCCTTGAAACTTTCTTTCTTCTAAAATACTTAAAATAGAAAAATGCCATATGCTTTTCTTTGCTTATTAGAAAAATACATCTGGCATAAGATCATTACAGGGTGCTGATTGGATGAGATCTATTCTCAATCCCATAGTGAGACCTAACGCTCACGCTTAAGCTCTTACTCCCGGGACGGCTGCATATAATATATCGGGCCATTACCCTCATCAGGATCTTCTAGGGCCTCCTAGTACCAGGACTTATCCTCTAGGCTAACATCATTCATAACATATTGTCTGAAGCACATTATCTTAGTCAATTGAAAGCGTATGGGCCATAACGGCTAATAATTTCGCTGCCTCTCACAACGAAATCTTTTTTTTTTTTCCCCACATATCACACTTTCTTTTCAATCAAATTCTTTAGGGATTCCCCCGTTCAAGCGAGTTCACTCCCAAAACGAAGTTCGTATAGCTAAAATAGGCCATTGATTGCTAATAGTCATGGCTATTGTTTTGAAATACAAGAAATATCCTTTTTCAAAACAATACCTTCACACGCATAATACATCTTAATAACATAAAAGGGGAGGGGTTTGCGCATAATGCCTTCAAGCACTTCATAATCATTTCAACAACACAATGAGCCACACACGGTCTCGCAATCCACACGGTTGCGGTAATTACAACCCAGACTCCCTCCTCACATAGGAACCGATCACAGGTCCTCGAACCACTCATAGTTCCACCTCAAACCGTTCAACTACCATCTCGATTTCAATTTCATAATTTAGTATTCTAATCATCATGATATACTGAAAAGCAATATATAAACTTACGTAACTTACCAATACTTACTTTACTGAACAAACAAATAACAATTAGCAGTACGCTGCAACCAACGGTTATAACCATACATACATATATATATATATATATAGACATTCATACGACCTTAACTTGAAACGAATCTTTAGTAAGCTAAGTTAAACTAACTAAGTATGGAACACGATTACAGTCATGTATTGTAGCTAAGGGGATAAATATGCTCATTTTGTTATTCGAATGTTGTTTCCAAAGCTATTTCACAAGCATAATTCAACTAAATAGACAAGTATCGATTCGAGGCGTTCATTCATTATTTCGAAGTTACATTTCAAGGCTAATTAAGCCATTTAAGCATAGCACGATTCTAGACGTTCGTTTATTACATCGAAGTCATTATTCGAATCCAAATAAACCACTTAAACATAATACGAATCAAGGCATTCGTTTATTACATCAAAGTTACTATTCGAACCTAATTAAGCCATTTAAGCGTAATACGATTCAAGGCATTCGGTTATTACACCGATGTTACTATTCGAACCTATTTAAGTCATTTAAACATAATACAATTCAAGGCATTCGTTTATTACATCAGAGTTACCATTCACGTCTAATAAAGCCAATTAAGCATAATACGAATCAAGGCGTTCGTTTAATACATCGAAGTTACTATTCAAGCCTAATGGAGTCATTTAAGCATAATTTAACTATGTGGACAGGCATCGATTTCAAGTGTTCATATGATATTTCGAAGCTAATATTCCGGCATGGATTAACTACCATACGAGCATCGATTCGAAGTGTTAACATGTTAATTCAAAGCTACTAATTAGGCATGAATCAACTAACTATTCAAGCATTGATTCTAAATGCTAACATATCATTTCGAAGCTATTATTCAGGAATGAATTAACTAAATAAACATGTATCGATGCTAAGTGTTCACATTTCACTTCGAAGCTACTAATCAAGCATGAATTAACTAAATAAACATGTATCGATTCAAGGCCACTTTCGAGTATTAATCAACTAAACTAACATTTAACGATTCAAAGTTATTTTCAGGCACAACTAGCTAAACTTAACGTGCATCGCAACTTAAGGATTAAAACGATTTCGAAAGTACTAATACTTAGGAGGCGAGAAACACCCACATGGACTCCAAGCTAAGGACTTGTTCTAAAGGATTTTGGGGCTGAATTTGGATGTTCAAGAACTCAAAAATTGGTCTCCTAATTCGCTGCCCAACTTTGACCCGAATCAGCATGCCTCAAGCTCGATTCGGCTGTTGTTCGTACTATTCTGGTGGTCACCGGAACCATCCTCAACTGCCACCGGTCGCCGGCCTCAGCCACGACGGTCGCCGGTGTGGGTTGTGCCAGTCTCGAATCCCCTTTTCGCTCCCTCACTCTTTCGCTCCATCTCTTTCTTTTGCTCTCTCTCTCTCTGTCGTGGTGTCGGGGGGGTCGGCTGGTGCGCCACCATCGTTTCGGCCCCCAGCTCGTCGTCCGTTGCCCCAGACCCCTGCTAGAACTAACCGCAAACGCGATGGCCGCTCTGCTTTCGCCCGAAATTCGCAGCAAGGGATTTGTATGATTCTGAGGGGAGGTTGAATTTGAGGTTGGATGGGAGTCTCTCAGAGGTTGGGGATGCATGGAAGGAGAAGCAGAGAAGGGAAGGTGATGGTGCTAATTTTCTATCAAGAAGAAAAGGAGATGAAGAAGAAAGAGGGGGCGTCGAGTGGAGAGGAGGAAGAAAAGGGCCAGGTGCCCTTTTTACGAAAATGCCCCTCCTCTCCCATTTTTTTTGTCCATTAGTCAATTGCTCAGTGAACTAAAATGGCTAGTCCAATTTTGTACTTCTTATTCTAAACCCCAAATCGATAACACATGCCTTCATCGATTATTCATTCCCAAATATATCTAGGTTTGATTTATTAAACATCGATGCTAATTCGAAGGTTAACATCCTACTCGCATTTGGGAAATGACTAAATAAATCGAACGACGATTAAATTAAACTATCGATATAATTTAAGGGCACAAATAGCATGAATTAACTTAAAAATCGATAATAGTAATAATAATTCTTTTTTTAATAAAATTATCGCTCACATAAGCGCATCAGTAATAATTTAACTCGTATAGTTAATCAAAAATACAATTTTGTAACGTAAAAAGGTAAGACAACCAACTTAACGTAAAATAAAGGACGCGGATCTTACACTCTTCCCCCTTTAAAAGAATTTCGTCCTCGAAATTCTAAACCTAAGTTCGGTCATTCTGAAAATGTACGCACATAAATATGATCAACATGGTAGGTTTCCAAAAGGTTTTATTTTGCCATCACTGCTTCTTTTAAATCGAAAGAAAATGGCTTATGGTATCCAGTCTCCTCCTCGCCAGTCCTCTTCAAGCTTCTACTCACTCTATTTAGGCGTCGAGGGCAAATTGTATTGAAGAGGGGCAAATGAGTTGGCATAGACAACCATATTGAGCTTGTCTTAAAAATAAACATAGATTTTTGATAATCTAGACTGAATTCACCTAGTAAGTAACAACTCTATATACATGCATTGCTACAAATTGAAGTTTAAAGGAAGGGAAATTGGGCAGTTGACTCCTCGAGGTCATATGCTAGTAGTCTCATTCTAAGACATGAATTCAAGTTACCTTTGGGATCATAGTGGTTAACTTAGAGATTCCTATAACACATTAGAATAATAAAAGCGTCACATAGCACCACATAGTATCATTTAAGCATAATAGCATCGCATGGATTCAGCAATTCCGTATTCTCAAGCCTACGAACTATAGGTGATATGAAACTGTCTAATACGCATATAGCAAGCAACTTACAAAAAGAGAGCACCTGCAACTGGCATCGCTATGTTTATACATCCATCACAACTAACTTTTAGGCCTTTCATCCATGGCAACTTAGACAAGATATGTCAAAGTCGTATGAAGGGGGTTAAAAGTCGAAAATGAGCAAGTTAACTTCAGTACTGATAAAGTCTTATATAGTCAAGAATCTCATCCTAGTGTCGGCCTCAAACGAAGGGGAAGAACATGAAATGCTTGGCGAATGAACCAAACCAAATAGGTTAAACGGACACATGAAATGCCGTGGATATCCCTCCAGAACTTTCAAAAACATTTTGGGCCATGGTTTCTACGAATGTATGATATAACATGCAAATAAATAACGTAGTGTGAAAAAGGACAAGACTATGAATGCCGTCTGAGAAGGCAATAACGAGTTTTCATTACTAGCATAGCAAAACAGTGCATTTCACTAATCTTATATTCACAAGCTAAAAACAAATGTGAGACTAAATTGATTATTTAGAATATATGTTAGTCATGCATCTAATATGTCATTCCTCAAACTAGCAACAAAAGCAAAACTAGCAAAAAGAGCATAAGCCACTCATGCACAAAATATGCACAATGTTTAAGCCTTCAGGGAGCACCAAGGAATTCTGGAAAATTAAAGAAAACCTATGAGCATGGGATAAGAAATATAAAAATAAGATTTACATGCTGGTATATGGGAAACACTTCATGCATCATCAAATCAAAAGCTAAATTTTTGTTTCTTACAAGCCTAATAACCAGAGTAACTAGGGTACTGCTTCCTAGCACAGGACATAGAATAAGAACACTCTGATTACAATGATATCCACAAAAATGCTCTAATGTACAGCAAAATGAAACCTTGAAATGATTAGCTAATAACAACAAAAGGATAAACGCAAAATTCTAATGCAATAAAGGTATATCGGTGCAAGTATTCACATTCCTGGAAAAGGATGGTTGAATTCTTACAGCATACAAAGCAATGCATATCCTAGTCCATATGCACACATTTTCAGACAAGTAACCCATATGTAAACATTATCGATGCAAAGAAGCCAAAATGTCAAAGTTGGGCTTCACGTGAAGTCAACATCAGAAAGAGCTCGTCAGACTGGCTGGGTATGCAAGTACAAAAAAGACAGGTTCTAGTTGCAATGACAAGTTCTAGTCACAATCATATTTAATGGTAATTTGAATAAATTTGAACGAAATATGGGATCAAATCAAGACAAGTTGAAATTCTGATAAATGTCAAGTGCCTTGTAACTTCAGTTATACAAAGATTGTTCTTAAGGAACTGTAGAACACATGAAGACCAAGGAAAGAAGATTATTTTCGTATTAAACAGTGTGTAATTCAATGCAAACTGACCTTACTGGAGGACTGAATATATCACAGGAGTAACACACAGTCAAACAATAATCCAGACATAAGCACCTTAAAATGACTAACAATTAGCAACAAATCTTTTATGAAGAATAGTTAAAAACTCTCACCTGAATTATAACAACTGATTTCCCATCATTTCTTTCCTAGCCCATTACGAAGGATTCTATCGATGTACACATCTTAGCACACACACATTTACAAGTAACACTTGATGCACATAAGGGCGCGTGTTTGTGAATCTAAACTCCCTCATCATCACTAATGGAAAGCTAATCTTTCAGTGTAAGATAAATTTGGCTCGACTCTAACTCACTTATCGGAAGACTTTAAACTTCAGGGTCTTTAGGTTTTCAAAAGGAAATAGTTTAACTTCTTCTACCTTTCTCTCTACCAAACTTTGAGTATGTCTGCTCACTCCATTACGGGGCCCAAGGAGCAAATCGTACTTTAGGGGCAAAGATGGGCTTAGAGTTAAGGCTTTCTAATCATTCAATTTCAAATTGTATGTTCTTTAAACTATCGATTAAAATCACCAAGGCATACAAGCGAAACAACTTTCGATTGAGCTAACACTTAACTTATCTGCAAGAATACGAGCCACTCAGCATACACTTTAGCAAATGGTTCCTTCATCTAACCAATCAGCTCACTCAAGCCGCACCTAACTAGGTAAACGTGCCAACATTCACATAAAACTCGCATTTGCACACAAGGCAGGCACGTATCATGTCATCGGGAATGCATTCCAAGGCAACTATATGAGATGCAAGACTTAGGTCGCGGCCTATGGTCGCAGGACCTTTACTCTGATACCATCAATGTAACACCCCTAGCCCCTAGGTCAGGAGCGTTACGCTTTCTTAACTTTTTACTTAAAATTCTGGGGCAAAACGGACAGAGTTTCCCCTAAAAACTGACCGTTTCCAGGCTAAAAGGCTACAATAAACTCCTGTAAATCAACGGAAGCGTAAAACATTTAAAAGAAGCTCAACGGCTACACGCCGGAGTTCATAACTCAATGAGCGACTCGCTCGGAGTACACCAAACAGAATAGTTCATTAAGAAAGAATAAATGAAAGATACAACTCAACGGTTAAGACAACCGGAGTATTGGGATTTACATCCCAAAACATAACTAACTTGAACCAAGAAGATACCTAACTAATTAGATGGTTGGCTCATACGACCATACAAAGCGACCTTCGTATCATATGCATTACATGAACTAGAATACTTGGTTTACATACATTTATAAACTAAGAATACATTACATGACTTTGTTAAATATGTAAGATCCCTTCAAATGGGCACACACAACACTTTGCAAGTAAGAATAGATTCCATCTTGACATAGCTGACTCAGCTTCTTCTTGTCATAAAGAAAACCTGGGAAAAAAGGGGAAAGAGTAGTGGAATGAGCAACCACACGCTTAATGAGTGTACCCCAATCCCTTAAAACCAAAATTCTTGCAGGCAATAATATCTTTAATAGTCACATATCACGTATTCATACTTTACTATAATATTAGGCATTCATAAAATCTTTATGGAAGGATTACTAAACATAAACTTCATTTTAACCACTCAAACATATTTCTAGGTCCCTCAATGACTAAGTTCCTTTATTAACAAGCAGTTAAGCACGTAAGCAAGCATCGAGGGCTAAGCATAGAGATCTTTCTTTTTATAACATAACTTCTTAGCATTCCATTTAAACTATACATGAAACATTATTCATATGATGTGCACATAAGGTTATCTCTTTTCATAATCATACTTTTCTTGACATTTCATTCATATGGTATACATAAGGCGCACACAAATTTCAAGTCTCATTCAAATCTCATTCATATGGTATGCATGAAATATGATCATAAGGCTTTCTTTTTCATGATTGTATCTTACTTAGCATCTCATTCAGAAGTTATACTTGGAATGTTCACATAAAGCTTTATTTTTATTAGCATACTTTACTTAGATATCATTCATATGATATGCACAAGCATCTTTCTTTCTTCTTGTGAAAACACTTTACTTAGCCTTACTTGAAATCTCATTCACATTCCCATTCATAAGAGTTCTGTCAAAACAATAAAAGAGAGGACGACACCTTCTGAATACTTTGCTTAGCCTCTTGAGGCCCATAAAAACTCTTTTCTTAGCCTCTTTGAGACTCGTTTTCATTAAAGAAAATCTCTTTTGTATTGGTCACATAATGACCCTTATAACTTTTCACATTTCATTTAATTGGCCTCTTAATGGCCCTTGAAACTTTTTTTCTTCTGAAATATTCAAAATGGCAAAATGCCATATGTTTTTCATTACTTATTAGGAAAATACATCTGGCATAAGATCATTATAGGGTACTGATTGGATGAGATCTGTTCTCAACCCCATAGTGAGACCTAACGCTCACGCTTAAGCTTTTACTCCCGGGACGGCTACATATAACATATCGGACCATTGCCCTTGTCAGGGTCTTCTAGGGTCTCCTAGTACTAGGACTTATCCCCTAGGCTAATATTATTAATAAAATATTGTCCGAAACACATTATCTTAGCCAATTGAAAGCGTATGGGCCATAACGGCTAGTAATTTTGCTGCCTCTCACAGTGAAATCTTTTTTTTTCACACATCACACTTTCTTTTCAATCAAATTCTTTAGGGATTCTCCCGTTCAAGTGAGTTCACTCCCAAAACGAAGTTCGTATAGCTAAAATAGGCCATTGATTGCTAATAATCATGGCTATTATTGTTTTGAAATACGAGAAATATCCTTTTTCAAAACAATACCTTCACACGCATAATACATCTTAATAACATAAAAGGGGAGGGGTTTGCGCATAATGCCTTCAAGCACTTCATAATCATTTCAACAACACAATGAGCCACACACGGTCTTCCAATCCACACGGTTGCGGTAATTACAACCCAGACTCCCTCCTCACATAGGAACCGATCACAGGTCCTCGAACCACTCATAGTTCTATCTCAAACCGTCCAACTACCATTTCGATTTCAATTTCACAATTTAGTATTCTAATCATCATGATATACTAAAAAGTGGTATGTAAACTTACGTAACTTACCAATGCTTACTTTACCGAACAAACAAATAACAATTAGTAGTGTGCTGCAACCAACGGTTATAACTATACATACATATATATATAGACATTCATACAACCTTAACTTGAAACGAATGTTTAGTAAGCTAAGTTAAATTAACTAAGTATGGAACACGATTACATTCATGTATTGCAGCTAAGAGGAGAAACATGCTCATTTCGTTAGTCGAATGTTGTTTCCAAAGTTATTTCATGAGCATAATTCAACTAAATAGACAAGTATCGATTCGAGGCATTCATTCATTGTTTCGAAGTTACATTTCAAGCCTAATTAAGTCATTTAAGTATAATACGATTCTAGATGTTCGTTTATTACATCGAAGTCATTATTCGAATCCAAATAAACCACTTAAACATAATACGAATCAAGGCATTTGTTTATTACATCGAAGTTACTATTCGAACCTAATTAAGCCATTTGAGCGTAATACGATTCAAGGCATTCGGTTATTACACCGATGTTACTATTCGAACCTATTTAAGTCATTTAAACATAATACAATTCAAGGCGTTCGTTTATTACATCGGAGTTACCATTCACGTCGAATGAAGCTAATTAAGCATAATACGATTCAAGGTATTCGTTTAGTACATCGAAGTTACTATTCAAGCCTAATGGAGCCATTTAAGCATAATTTAACTATGTGGACAGGCATCAATTTTAAGTGTTCATATGATATTTCGAAGCTAATATTCCGGCATGGATTAACTACTATACGAGTATCGATTCGAAGTGTTAACATGTTAATTCAAAGCTACTAATTAGGCATGAATCAACTAACTATTCAAGCATTGATTCTAAATGCTCACATATCACTTCGAAGCTATTATTCAAGCATGAATTAACTAAATAAACATGTATCGACACTAAGTGTTCACATTTCACTTCGAAGCTATTAATCAGGTATGAATTAACTAAATAAACATGTATCGATTCAAAGCCACTTTCGAGTATTAATTAACTAAACTAACATTTAACGATTCGAAGTCATTTTCAGGCACAACTAGCTAAACTTAACATGCATCGCAACTTAAGAATTAAAACGATTTCGAAACTACTAATACTTAGGAGGCGAGAAACACCAACCTAGATTCCAAGCTAAGGACCCGTTCTAAGGGCTTTTGGAGCTGAATTTGGATGTTCAAGAACTCAAAAATTGGTCTCCTAATTCGCTGCCCAACACGGACCCGAATCAGTATGCCCCAAGCTCGATTCGGCTGTTATTCGTACTATTCTGGTGGTCACCGGAACCATCCTCAACCGCCACCGGTCGCCGGCGTCAGCCACGATGGTCGCCGGTGTGGGTTGTGCCAGTCTCGAATCCCCTTTTCGCTCCCTCACTCTTTCACTCCATCTCTTTCTTTCGCTCTCTCTCTCTGTCGTGGTGTCACGGGGGTCGGCTGGTGCGCCACCGTCGTTTCGGCCCATAGCTCGTCGTCCGTTGCCCCAAACCCTTGCTAGGACTGACCGGAAACGCGATGGCCGCTCTGCTTTCGCCCGAAATTCACAGCAAGGGGTTTGTACGATTCTGAGGGGAGGTTGAATGTGAGGTTGAATGGGAGTCTCTCTGAGGTTGGGGATGCATGGAAGGAGAAGCAGAGAAGGGAAGGGGATGGTGCTGATTTTCTATCAAGAAGAAAAGGAGATGAAGAAGAAAGAGGGGGGGCGTCGGGTGGAGAGGAGGAAGAAAAGGGCCAGGCGCCCTTTTTACGAAAATGCCCCTCCTCTCCCCTTCTTTTTTTTGTCCATTAGTCAATTGCTCAGTCAATTAAAATGGCTAGTCCAATTTTGTACTTCTTATTCTAAACCCCAAATCGATAACACATGCCTTCGTCAATTATTCATTCCTAAATATATCTAGGTTTGATTTATTAAACATCGAAGCTAATTCGAAGGTTAACAACCTCCTCGCATTCGGGAAACGACTAAATAAATCGAACAATGACTAAATTAAACTATCGATATAATTTAAGGGCACAGATAGCACGAATTAACTTAAAAATCGATAATAGCAATAATAATTCTTTTTTTTAATAAAATTATCGCTTACTTAAGCGCATCAGTAATAATTTAACTCGTATAGTTAATCAAAAATACAATTTTGTAACGCACAAAGGTAAGGCAGCTAACTTAATGTAAAATAAAGCACGCGGGTCTTACACAAAATTTAATAGACGCATAGTCCAAATAGCCAAAACTCAATACTATAACATAAATAGAGAAACTGTACTATCATTCATGGAATAATACTATTAGAATTACAATATATATTCATATGGTCTACAAAACACCCAATATATACTACTATTTGCAAGATTTAGATATTGGTCCCCTACCTCATTTTTAATCTCATTTTGTATTCATTCTTGAATTCTTAAAAAAAATCATTTTGTGTGCATCGACTAATACTTTTACTAATGAGGTGAGATTATTTTCTAAGTGTAATGTTAACTTTAATACATTTGAATGTTGCTAACTACCGCGATGCTACAAATTCTTGACACTAAGTTGTAAGATTTTAAATACCTATAGGTCTTACTAAATAGATGACAACAATAACAACAATAACAATAATAATACCAGATAAAATAAAAATAATAACAATCATATCTTCTATATAAACAAATTATTCACAATAAATTTCTTTATAAACAAAAAAGTGGACAGTCAAAATCTAACTAAACTATTTAACTCAAAGCGTACTAGTGCATAAAATAACAATTCAACATATTTAAGCTCTAAAAAGGTAATAAAAATGTACAACCACAAAACAACTACAAAAAACAATAAACCATTACAATACATATATAATTCATAATCTATAATTACATCTCAAATATCGATGTTAATCAAAACTAATTAGCTAACAATCAAAATTTCAAATGAAGTATTACAAATGCTCGTGCGAAGTACGGGATATACACTAGTACCATTAAAAGTGGGTTTCGAGTAGCATTTATAAAAAGAAAATCACATGCATAAAATTAAAATTTTCAAAAGTAAATGCTTAAGGATTAAGGTTAAAAATACAACTTTTAAAAGTTTGAAGCACAAGAAAAATATGGAGGGTACCTGAAAATAAGGTCACTAAGCTTCAAGGTACTAAAATATTAACTCCAGAAAATATGTGTGAAAATATTAATGACTAAAACTTCAAGGCATGTGAATGCAAAGAATCATGTTTCGACCTTATTATATCTTAAATTTCTAAATTAAGTTAGAAGTGCACATAAATATTCATGCAACTCATGCACATATGTAACCCCTTTTTACCAACTATTCATGAATTTAATTGCAGTTACTGCAGCCCTTGCATTTTTCGACGGAACTCTTGGTTGAGGAGTTACTTGAAATTCTGCCAATATATGGGTTACAACAACATTTTAAATACAAACATTGAGTTTGAGTTTTTCCCTTTTTAGTCATTTGAACCAACTTAAATGATGAGAAATAAAGTGTGCGAGTAGTTCAATTATGTAGATTTCCTAGTTCATGTTGACAGTGCAGTGAAGTGATAAGATAAAATACATACATTATTACTGGTTATGTTTTTTAAATATCAACACTACTTGTTAGTTTCACATAATTTAAATATGTCTTTAAATAATAATGAAAAAGAGTAGACAAGTTCAAAAGCTTATCTTGGAATGAATAAAACTAACGTATCCATAAGTTCAAGATTGAAGTACGTGAAATTGGAAGCCACATTCATATAATCCTACCTCCACCAACCAGGTGTCACACTTTAAAAAAACAAAAAATGGCAAAGATAAATGAGACCTTGTTTTTCAAAAAAAAAAAAAACAAGTCAATGGCCCAGAAAGAAAGAAAAAGAAAATGGTCATTACATTTGCATACATTGCAGACACCAGGATGCATGCATCAGCTGATTCTGTTCAGACCTCACCAACCCTAACCCTAAGCCTTACCCTAACCATAACCCTAGTTACTTCTACCTCATGTGGCCTATATATATGTTGTTATGCTGAGGCTTATTATCATCACAATGAATAATTTAGAGAGTACTGAGAGAGGAAGAAAATGTCTGATGGTGATCATATAATCTTCATCATTCTCAAAAGAAAGGGAAGGAGATCTAGAAATGAGCGATTAATTTCTTGAAATAAAAGAGGAGAGATATGATTGAATAAATTTGTATATAGACAATTCCTCTTTCTCTTCCATTCTGCTGTGTACATGCAATATTATATACACCAAGGGTTTGATCAGCTTGCCGCCTAAGACTCCTAGCCATACAATAATAAGGAAACATGACAATTCTAGTTACATAGAAATAGGAAACACAAATAATAACAAATAATAAAATCTATACAATTATTTATTTCCTAACACTCCCCCTCAAGTTGGAGCATGAGGATTAAGAATGCCCAACTTGGACCTTAAAAACTGAAACTGTTGCGTGCCTAGAGGTTTAGTGAAAATATCTGCAACCTGATTCCGGGATGCGACATATCTAGTTTCAAGGTCTTTGAGAAGGAGACGTTCTCGAACAAAGTGACAATCAATCTCTATATGCTTTGTGCGTTCATGGAAAACAGGATTTTTAGCAATATGTAATGCAGCCTGATTGTCGCAGTATAGCTTCATAGGCTTGGCAAGAAAGATACCTAAAGAACCCAGGAAAGATTTAATCCATATCAATTCACTAGTCACAGTGGCCATAGCACGATATTCAGCTTCTGCTGATGATCTAGATACTGTACTTTGTTTCTTCGTCTTCCAAGATACAGGAGACCCACCAATGGTAACAAAATAGCCAGTTAAGGATCTTCTAGTGAGGGGACATGCTCCCCAGTCTGAATCACAAAAAGCAAAAACATTCAGATCTGCATCTGCCTTGAGTAACAAACCTTGACCTGGATTTCCTTTTAGATATCTCAGAACACGTCGAGCAGCTTCCATATGAGCTTCGGTAGGTCCTTGCATGAACTGGGACAATATATGTACCGCATAGCACAACTCAGGTCGCGTGATGGTGAGGTAGATGAGCCTCCCAACCAAACGTCTATATCGAGTAGGATCCTTGATCAATGGACTCTCATCAACTGCGAGTCTATGGTTAGCTTCCATTGGAAAAGCCACCGGCTTTGATCCAAGAAGTCCGCACTCCTCAATAATTTCCAAGGCATACTTTCTTTGGCACAAAAACAAATCATGCGGACTTCTTGCTACTTCAATTCCTAGGAAGTATTTTAGAGGGCCCAAATCTTTAATATGAAAGCAACTGTTCAAATAAGATTTAAACTCAGCACAAGCTACAGGATCGTTTCCTGTAAGCACCAAATCGTCCACATAAACTAGCAATGCCATAAATATATCACCTTTTCGATAAGTAAATAGGGAATAATCTGCATATGATTTGACAAAACCATATTCAAGCAATTTTGAAGAAAGTTTAGCGAACCATTGACGCGGTGCCTGTTTAAGTCCATAAAGTGATTTCCTGAGTTTACAAACCTTGTTAGCACCTGATGGACGAAAACCTGGAGGAAGTCGCATATAAACTTCCTCGTCCAAATCGCCATGCAGAAATGCATTATGCACGTCCATTTGATGAAGCTCCCAACCTTTTGCAATAGCCACTGCTAGGAAACATCGAACACTCACCATTTTAGCTACTGGTGCAAAGGTTTCATGATAGTCAAATCCCTCAATCTGTTCATCTCCTCGAATCACAAGTCGTGCCTTGTAGCGCTCAATCGTCCCATTAGAGTTGTACTTAACTTTATATACCCATTTACAGTTTATGGGTTTCTTGTTAGGAGGCAGATCCTCAATTGTCCAAGTCTTGTTCAGCTCTAGAGCTTCGATCTCCTTGGCCATAGCTTCTCTCCACTTTATGTCCTTTACAGCCTCATGAAAATACCTAGGCTCAACAATTTTGGTGATAGCAGCAAGATAATTTCTATGCGCAGTTGAGAATTTAGCACAAGTAATATAATTAGCTACAGGATATGGTTTACCTGAAGAGGCCTTTTGTAATGGGTTCGAAGAAGGGGGGTCCTTTGAGCGAGCAGCATAGCACAAATAATCTTCTAAATGTCTCGGTGCTTTCCTGTTGCGTTGATTTCTACCTAGATTTTCTTCTGCCTGGAGCATATTACTCCCCTTGTTTACCAACACGCTGGGCCCACCAACCGGTGTTTCAATACCAGCCGCGTGACTATCATTGCTCTCAGCAGGCCCAGTATGCTCAGGCACCCCAATCTCCTCAGCAAGCTCAGGACCCATATTGTTTTCTTCGCTGCTTTGGTCTTTCGTGGAGTCAGAAGGCTGGGCCATTGGTTCTCTTCTAGTGCGGAACTGTGATGGCTGAGAATCATCATGGTACTGAGTTATGTGCAGTAGCTCACGGCTTTCTTCAAAGTCAAAGGAACTTCCCAAATTTTGCCTTCGTACGGCTTCCTTTTCTCCTTGAGTAGAATAGGGAAATATGTCCTCATGAAAAATAACGTCTCGGCTTACAAATAGTTCGTTCGTTTCGAGGTCATAAACCTTCCATCCCTTTTTAGCAAAGGGATAGCCTACAAATATACATCTTCTACTATGCGCAGCAAATTTATCCTTATGTCGCTGATATCGGTGAGCATATCACAAGGAACCAAAAATTTTAATATGCGCATATGTAGGCCTGGCTCGGAAAAGTATCTCATAAGGGGTCTTCCCATGCAAGGTTGATGCGGGAGTTCGATTAATTAGGTATGCTGCTGTTAAAACACATTCTCCCCAAAATTCTAATGGAAGATTAGCTTGGAAACGAAGAGCCCGAGCAACATTCAGAATATGCCGATTCTTTCGTTCAACCCTACCATTCTGTTGCGGGGTGTCTGTACAACTCGTTTGATGTATTATACCTTGTTCTCCATAGAATTGCTTCATGAGCCCAGAAGTGAACTCGGCTCCATTATCACTCCTTATTACTTTAACACTCTGAGCAAATTGAGTCTTGATCATTAGACAGAAATTTTTAAGCAATTTAGAGGCTTCACTTTTTTCTTTCATCAAAAATACCCAAGTACCACGACTGGCATCGTCAACAATAGCTAAGAAATAGTGGGCTCCACATAAGGACTCAATTTGATAGGCACCCCAAATATCACAGTGTATTAAATCAAAACACTCTGAAGCGTTATTATTGCTAATAGGGAACGGCATACGAGTCTGTTTAGCTCTAAAACACACATCACATACATCTATACGCTTATTATTAAGACCTCCAATGCTACTTGACAAAAAGGACATAACTTGGTGACTCGGATGTCCAAGCCTACGATGCCATAGCTCAGAAGTAGTAACCTTGTTGACTTGAATACTTTCTGGTTGGATGTCCTTGAAGAAAAAGACCCCTCTTCTTTGTTCACCCAGTCCAATCGCCTCCTCGTAGAATGGTCCTGTATAACGCATAATTTGTGAGTGAAAGTTACTGTGCAAAATAACTCATTTATAAGCTGCGCAATAGAAATTAAATTGCAATTTAAATCAGGTACGTATAAAACGTCATGAAGGATAACAGTGGAGTTGAGTTGAACCAGGCCACGTTTAGTGGCTACGCTATATTGACCGTTGGGCATGTTGACTATAATCGGATGACCATCATACGTTTGTGTTAACTTGCTCAACTCTCCAGTCATATGATACGAAGCTCCACTGTCTAATAGCCATTCACTTTTACCTGATAACTTCTCATTACCAGCTTTCTGGGTCTCAATGAGAGTTAGTAGCTTTTGCAATTGTTCAGCTGAAATTCCTGGTATAGTCGCACGGCCTCCATCAGCGTTTGTCTGCCTGGGCTCTTCTAGTGCTGTCTGGACAGTGTACGCTGCTCCGGTACCTCTGCCGCGCCCTCCTGTGCTGCGACCTCCGCGTCCCCCTCTGCCGCGTCCTCGACTGCTTCTTCGAGCCACCCATCCATCCGGGTAGCCAATCAACTCAAAACAGCTACCTTCTTCATGGCCTATCTTCCCACAATGTTTACATATTGGTCTTCCAACTTGAAATTGTGTTGTTCTGGGCACGTTGTTGACAGCGAAAGCGGCGGCAGTCTCGGGTCTACTCTCACGTTGAACCATCATCTTTTTATGATTTTCTTCCTGCAATATTATATTGAAAATCTTACCAAGAGGGGGGAGCGGATCTTGAGTGAGAATTTGACCCCTCACTTGAGAATATAGATCATCGTTTAATCCCATCAGAAATTGATGAGATTTCTCTTCCTCATACATAGCAACAATTTTCTTTGACACTCCACACTCACAGTTCTTACATGTACAGAATGGAACCTTCACATGATTGTTTAGTTCATTCCATAAATTTGTTAGCTTTGAATAGAACTCTCCAACGTCAAGATTCCCTTGCTTACAATCTGCTATTGCGGCCTTCAGTTGGTGTATTTTTGGTGCGTTTGTCACCGAATATCTCCTTTTCAAATCATTCCACATAGCATACGCTGTTTCTGAATATGCCACACTCATACGTAGCTTCGGATCAATAATATTGAGAAGCCATGAACATAGCATGGAATTCGCCATATCCCATGCATTAACTTCTGAAAAATCCACGTCGCTTGTCTCTGCTGGACGTGTCAGGGTTCCATCGATGAACCCCAGCTTGTTCTTCGCTATTAGAGCTGTTCTTACAGCTCTTTCCCATAAATCAAAGTTCTTGCCATCAAAAATTACAGCTGTTATCAACACCCCGGGTCCTTCCGACGGGTGTAAATAATATGGTGAATGAGATTCAATCACAAACCTCTTCTTTCCTCCTCCACTCATGATTGAAAAATATGAACTTGATAATTTTGATAACCTTGCTCTGATACCATGAAATAAAAGAGGAGAGATATGATTGAATAAATTTGTATATAGACAATTCCTCTTCCTCTTCCATTCTGCTGTGTACATGCAATATTATATACACCAAGGGTTTGATCAGCTTGCCGCCTAAGACTCCTAGCCATACAATAATAAGGAAACATGACAATTCTAGTTACATAGAAATAGGAAACACAAATAATAACAAATAATAAAATCTATACAATTATTTATTTCCTAACATTTCTTGCAATTTGCAATGTATCTCACATCAAGTCAGCCAATCACCTAATGTTAACCATATTTAAAGGTATATAGTACGTAACTTCTAAACCTCATCCCTTCCCCACCTCCTCCCTATGACTCTATGACCTAACTTTTTTTGTTTTGGAATCATTGTTTGTTGTTTGAGAATAGGGGTCCAGCGTCGGTGGAGGTGGAGAGCTTTAGGGAAGCCATGCTTTCCAGGGTCCCGGAAAAGCTCAAGACGTCAGGAGGGTATTCACCATGATGTGGTCGTTGATCTTGTCAACAACTTGACTAAAATTTAGATCATGGACCACTACTGGATGTACCATTCTCCTTGATCAAGGTCCATCTGTTTGCACCTTCATGGAACTCCTTAACTGATCATGGTCTTGGGTTGAGTGTTGATCTTGAGTAAACTGCACTTACTTTGGATCAATGACAATCTTCAACCAAATGTTGAGATCATGCTCTTGGGTTGGGTGTTGACGGAAGAGTTGTTGCTCAAAGACAATTCCCTGATCAAGCCCCGTTGTAACGGCATTCTTATGGATGTAAACCACCTCATATTAAGTTCTACATAGTGTTATGAAAACCCTTTGGTACGACATTCTACAGGAATTAAACTACCCATCTGAGATTTGTTTTTGAACTAGATTAAAGTTTATATACTGTTGTAATGCTATACAAGTATTAATTTTAATTATAACAATTTGTGAGTTCTCATGATGTAATTTATTTATTTCCTCATCTTCACGTTGAATATACTAATTTCTTTTTGATCAAATGATTAAACAAGGATAATAATACTCTGAACAGTTAAATTCTCATATAATATGCATGTAGGAAACAACATTTTAGGAATTGTTGCGTATTTAGAGCTCGAAAGGATCCCATATAAAGTTGCAGGGGCTAAAATAAATATTTCAAAAATGTGAGTATTGAAAAATAACAACAATTCAAGATTTCTAAAGAAATTTTTTTATCACTTTCTCTTTTTTTTGAGGGGGGGGTGGGGGAGGGCGTTAGCATATGAAGTTGTTTGAGTGCTGTGTTTTGCTGGTTGTTTTCTAGCATATGAAGATTTCTATAGGTAAAAAATAACAATTCTTACTATCGTTATTCCGATACTGGATTTATTAATATTAAATGCTATTGGTTAGTCATTCCATCAAAATGACAATTTATTGCAAAACCAAGCTTCATGTGCACAAGTTCTTCAAGCTTGAGAGAAATAAGATGTAGATCTAAAACTGGATTTTTTAATAATAATAATAATAATAATAATAATAATAATAATAATAATAATAATAATAGTTTGTCTGCATATATTTTGTTTTATTTCATGAAGTGAAATTAGCCTTATGGTTTCCCATCAACAAAAAAAGGAAAAAAAAAAAAACGACAGTTAACTGCTTAACTTTATACTTTGTGGCATTACTTGTGAATCCAAACTGACAATAACAAAAGAAACCTAGCCAATTAGGGATTTAGGTGCTATTCTTTAGCTTCCCTTGACAGATTCCTCTCAACCATATGGGTTAAGAAAGAAGATTAAAGTTTTAGTTTTAAGGTAGATTTCTCCTTTTCTTGTGGGAAGTTTTAGGATACGTGTATGACTGAAAATCCACATTAACTGTGGGAGGATCTACTATGATTCTAATAATAAAAGTTGATAATAGCTATCTAAGACTCGCATGAATAGATATGTAATTTCTTGAAAAGTATGTATGTAATTGATAAATCAATTAAGATACATACTATGTTTTTTTCATCATCATGAAATGTATGTTTCTCGTAGCTTTAGTTCTTGTACGTACTCTCTTTTTCACCTAAACTGGCTCATATATAGGACTACTCATGACACCAAATTACTTTATTTTTTTACGTTATCAACATGTGTTCCTTGATGAGAAAGTAAAAAATATCAATTAAGGATATTTTTGTGATGGCGTAGATAAAGTATGAAGCAAATAAATGCCCTAACAATCCTTACATTAATGGTTGGGAGCTGGGGATTTATGTATGCGTTCAGATGCATGTATACCAAAATAATTTCGGTCTATTTGAAAAGAAAAATAGGTCTCAAAACAGAAATCTCTATACATATATATAAGAATATAAATGGAAACCCATGATTTCAGCTTCATCAATTTACACATTTTGGTGACACCAAATATGCATATCAATCATGTAACTCATGTGCGTAAGCCAACACAACATCTTACGGAATTTTTTTGTAGACTAAGGTACACATAATGATCATTAACGTATACATTATTAGATGCAGTTTTTGCCATTTAACATTCATGCAACAATAACAAGGATAAAGGTCATTTTTGTAGACTGAGGTACATAGTTATATTCCACGTTTTTTGGGTTAAACATAAATAAAATTGCAGCACTTGTGGTACATACAATTTATGCGAAGGTCTATTATAGGTTGTAATAGTCTATTTAATTTGGTCAAATTACTTCTTTTTACAAATTTGAATGACGAACATTTTAATGCTAAATAAGTAACTTTGATTAATTTACTTGTTACCTTTTCTGATTCAAAAGAGTTACAAATGTATACTGACAACCTAAAACCATGCTTCTTAATATCTTATGTATCAAAAAAATCTTCATTTTAGGAACTTTTTCCCCCTAACAATTCAATTAGTATGTCCCGATCTTTAATGGTTCGTCGTTACATCCTAAATGAGCCAAGATTATAGAAACGAAAGGTTTGTTTTTGAATTTTTGGTTCCTTTTTTTTAAATGGCAAGAATGCAACGATGTAGTCCCTTGAGTCAAGTTTGGACAACAAATCAACAGAGAGATAGAACACAAATGAAGCGTCGAATTGCGCGGCCCAATGGAAGGGAAAATACTTAAAAATCCTCTATGCATGAACTTTAGTCAACTCACTCACTTAGCCATATCTAATCACCCGTTCACCAGAAATTATAGTGTTTAATTTGGCTTCATTGACGAAATACTCCTATATTTGAGCAGGGGAAAGTTAGCATATATAAGCTCTCAACTATTTTTGAACTCTACATATTCATAATTTGACAATCCTATTCTTTATGCAAATTTCACTTGGAGTGTAGTGTTTTTGAAAGACTAAATGCATGTTATCATTGTGTTTCCAACAAAGTCAAGACTGCTTGGAAATTCATAGAAATTTCCCCACCAAAGCGCAATTTAATTAAACCCCGCAGTGAAACCCTAGGATCACAAAATTAGAGAGAAAGGGAGACAGAGAGAGATACACCAAATGAGAGAATTTGGTGTAGAGCTTTGTTGGAATAGAGCGTCGCTGAAGGAAGCCGGGAAGCCGGAGGACTGAGAGACATGGGGGATCTGCGAGGAGAGAGGGTGAGAGCGAGGGAGGCCTGTGAAGAGATGTGAGCCGAAGTGCGGGGCGAGGGTGTCGGGTTGGACTTCAAAATTTTTCCACCCATTTTCCTCAGAGTTTTGTGAAGAAAACATCTTCTATTATATTTTCTTAATTTTCTTTCAACTTTTCTTCCTTGATTTTTTGCGTGTCATTTTTCCTCACTTTGAACATGAGAAAGTTTTTAATTTTCCATATTTTTTCTCTTTTCAGACTACTTTTTTGGGTCTAAATAGTCCCTAAATTTTAGGAGTGTTTTGCATTTAGCATCATTCAAGTTTTCAATATTAATTTTTTTAACCCTAACAATTTCTGCTTGATTTTGACTACCATAAGTTTTCAATAGTGTATAATTTAAGTGGTATTACCGCCGGAGGTTGAAAAACATCATAATAGATGACTGTGTTTCGCTCATTTGATATTGTTGTCTGAACAGTCATATTTTTGTGTCATTTAGTGTGATAAAATGATTGGGATTAGATCCTCTTTTACCTACTCTCTCACTAAGGAACACTCTTGTCCCATCTCCTCTCACTACCTTTTTGGTTGTTTTTTTTTTTTTTTTGAATTTGCTCAAGCATCTTCTTTCAAAGTACCAAACTCCCAACCACTTATGTAAGGGGTTGTTGAGGCAATTCAAGTGCGTCAGCTTTATCTGCGAAGTCATTATCTCACTAGAGTTGGGTCCTACATTAAATGTACCTCAATGGTTAAGGGTGGTAAAAATTAACTAGAAAATGCCAGGGTTGAAAAAAATTAATGTCAAAAGCTGAAGAGTGTTAAGTGAAAAAACCCTTAAGTTTTTAGCTAGGTAGATATACAATGAAACATTAACAAAGACAGACAGATGAGGATCATAACATCCCTACACTCAATCAAAACGATCATTCAATCAAAGCAGTCCCTATATTCGATCAAAAGGTCACTTGGAATACGAACAAAGACAACTGTTGTGATCAAAATTTTGCCTAGATTTTTACTTTTTTTTGATAGAAGTCTCTAGATTCAGTAAAAAGTGTCATTGAAATTGTGGTGATAACAAAAATGTAACAATCCTGACCAAAAAGGGAAATCAGCCTTTTCTTTTGTTCGTTCCAAAGAAAGAACTCATTCAGAGATTTCACACTAATGCGCTGCTCCAAATTGCTCCTCTTCCAAGTAACCTTTCACCTCATCAAATCAGACTCTGCATCGTAGAGAAGGTGAGGGAAATTATGTCTGATTATAATTATAATGATATGGTCTTCATCATCATGATGAAGAGAAAGGGGATT
The DNA here is from genome assembly GCA_029747015.1 of Carnegiea gigantea. NCBI lineage: Eukaryota > Viridiplantae > Streptophyta > Magnoliopsida > Caryophyllales > Cactaceae > Carnegiea > Carnegiea gigantea. Next base: position 511,558 of record JAKOGI010000220.1, read on the forward strand.
CAAGAAGAAAGAAGAGATTCTTGCCTGTACCTTTGAGCACTGTATTATTTCTCATCAAATCAGTGAATCACCTAATTCTGATTTCACCAGACATAAGGTAACTCCTTTTTTCCTTTGTTTTTGTGCGCGTGTGGTGAAGCAGGGGCTCGGGGCTTACTGGGGTGGAAGCTTCAATGGCTTTAGAATTTTGGCATGTTTTGTGTAAAAATCACAGTTCAAATTGTTTTTCACATTTGGCTTCCATATGATTATTTTAGACCGATTTTTCTAACAACAGCAATAATCATAACGGTAGCAATAAGAAGCACCACAACAACAATCAATAATAGCTTAACATATCAGTTGATGGCAAATCTAACAAACTAAACTTAAGGCACATGTGAAAAAAGAACAAGTTCAGTGGTATAGCTTAAAAACTTAAAGTTAACTGACATTAATAATGTATCGTTAAACGTACAATTTTTCACATGCAAGCAACATACATAAAAGTATCAAAGAAACTACAAGCAATGTTAAATGTAAGTATGTACTTTCTATCGTCTAGCATGCATGCAATATTACCAAGGATCAATGCTATTTGTGTCATCTAATTAATGTACATCTTTGCTGCATTAATAAAGACGGTTATATGTAGGCTGAAGATACTTTTATATATGTTCAAAAAACTTAACCCAAAAAACAGAAACTAAGAAACGTCGACAAATTTAGATGACATACCTGAATCATAATTATTGGAGGCATCATAAAATATTTATTGACCGTGTGTCTCCCTTTCATCAAAAAGCATGACATAAACCAAAAAAACAAAATTTTAATTAATAACCTCAACAAAAAGAGGGAAGAAAATAGAAAGAAAAATTTCTATTCCAACCAGCTAACCTTTACCGTGGCTACTGCAAGGTAAGCCAAGTAACTTGCTTAAAATCGTAGCCTAGTCTTAAGGGTAACTTGCAGTCTTGCACATTTCCCCTAGAAGTATGGACAATTAAATAATATGACCTTCCGTTCTTGGATTTACATTTAAACACCCTAAAGCACTGGTGTTGGTATGATTTTGAGCCTCTAACCAATGAAGGGAATTGGACTGCAGTGTGTCTAGATCAAAGAAGAGCTTCTTGATGCCTTACTATTTATGCATGAAACGTGGGGGCTTTGTTTGCTAGGCTGAACAAGAAGTCAGACTTGAAATTAGGGGGGACATGAAATTGGTAACACAAGTCAAGGAAGGCAAAGGGCAAAACAAGGATCCTGTGCACGACGAAATTGAGTTAAAGGAAGAAGTATCTTGTGTCATGAGTGAAATTGGGGAAATGAGGAATGAATTTAGGAGCATTTTGGTCAAGATATGTCATGGAATAAAATTAATGGTATTATTGTGTTTAGGAATCTTTGTTGTTTGTGTTGTAATATTGGTTGTGTGGAAATGATGTCACAACCTAGGATTTGGTTTGGCTATGATCAAGGTGTTGCTCAAGGCACTTACCTTAGGTTATGTATTCTGGTGAAAAAGTTTGGTTGTTTTTAGATTCAATGAATGAATCTAATGTACTGCAATGAATGTAATGTACTTAGAATGAATGAAATTGGAGTGAAGCAAATGATTGCAACCAATCAAGAAGTGTATGTAATTGCATTTGTTCAACTGATGTACTTGACTACAATCCAATAAACAATGCTGCTTTTCATATGGCAACCCATCAGAACAAAGTAAGTGGTATTGCATGTGTATGTGTTAACTACAAAAGGGGCTTAACCCAACATGAATGGGAATGAAGCAAAATACAAAAAGGGGATAAGAAAATAACAACGACATCAACCTAAGAGAGTTTGTCTAGAATAACTATAAGTAGGAGACACGCCAGCAAAGTCGAAAAAATGCGGGTGGACACAGAATTTTAAGCATTCATCTTCTTTAGCCTGAGTGTTATTTCAAGCATAGCTTACCTCAACTCATCAACAGACATGTCAGACACGTTCCTTTTTTGAGGCCTGTGTTATTAATTTTCGAATGCCTGGATGGTAAAGGTTGGCTACTGCTTGCGGCTCACACCTTTGACTTCCTTGGGCTTGACCTCAACACAGGATGACTAGAAGATGCAACATTTGGTAGTTTTCTGAGGCTTCCTTTGAGCAGTGGGGTAGGTTGATTTGAAAATGATGGGCCTTAGTGACTTTTCTGGGGCTTGATCTGTCCAATGGGATTGAAGATGTGGCCGGCTGACTTGAAAAAGCAAGCGACATAGATATTGTTTGGGTCACATTTAGTTGGACATTTAATGAGAGAATAAATTTCAAGGAAAACATAAAATTGATAGGGAGCAATGTTTACATTAGTTAGGTTGGATTACACCTTTCTTGTATGCATGCCAACTAGATTTCCTATCAGAGGCCTCTTCTTCTTCTTCTTCTTCTTCTTCTTCTTCTTGTTTTGTATTAGTACCTTCCTAAGCTTCTTGCAACCATTGATATTGTGCCTAATTCCTCCATTATGCGAACAAGTGACAAAGGGCCTATTCTATTTCGCATTTAGATATAGCTAATAGATGTAATGAGATGTAAGAAGCTGTAAGAAGCTGTAGGGAGCTGTAAGAAGATATAAGAAGCTGTAAGAATATTCAAGGGGCTGTAAGAAAATGTAAGGATAGATATAAGGAGTTGTTGAATGTTATAGAAAATCTATATAGGATGTAAGAAGATGTAAGAAACTATAAGAAGATGTAAGGAGATATAAGAAGATGTAAAGGGATGTAAGAAGATGTAAGAAGATGTAAGGATTATGTTAAGGATGTAAGGAGCTGCAAGGAGATGTACGAAGTTGTAAGAAGATGTAAACCCTTAGTTAAATTCTCAAAAACGCAAAATAGAACAGGGCCAAAGTTGGATCTACCACTAACCCTCTTCTTTGGGCCTTCATCATACCCTCTTATCCTACCTTTCTTAGTTGGAACCCTTTTCTTCTCAACTAGAGGCGGAGGCAACTATGGAGTGTTATCTATTGAAGGCCAACATTTGGAGTCTTTCACTAGATATATTGTTTCACTATATGTTGCCTTTTATCTCTCAATTGTGTACCAATCATACACAAATTCTTCTAAACCATCTTTTAAGAATATTAGACACTTGGCAATATGCTTACACGGAATGCTAGAGATTTTCCAATATGCAACTTGGTGTATGCAGCTGGTGATTCCTTGAAAAGATGTTTAATGAATCTGGTGATGTTGGCCTAGCAGTATCCATTAGCAGCTCTTGATAGCAGTAAGTTCAATTTGGGAGTTGGGAACTTCTTCTTAAAGTTTCTCATATAGTGTACCAAGTAAATCTTTCTTTTTGCTGTAGGAAATGCATCCCTCAGTGCAAAAATAACACCTAGAAATTAAGGAAGAAATAAGCAATCAATGAGCTTACACAAGTAGGAAAGCAATGTACATATAATTAGTAACCAAGTTGACTAAACATTACCTTGCACCTGTTAGCTATGAAGGTACAATCGCCATGCTTCTCATCCCCAATGATACCTCATAGGCAGTTGAAGAAATATGCTCAATTATCCTGATCTTCAACATCAACTAGGACATATGCTACAATTAGTGACTTTTAGGTGCCTAATGTTCTCTGGTAAATATTTTTAGGCCCCTGTAATTGGAGATCTAATTCTGGGGTGCCTTATGCTTTTAAGTAACTAATTTTTAGGTCCCTATTCCTATTATTTTAGTCCTTGATCTTTTAGAAATTGCAGAAACGTCCATGAATTAGGTGAACTATGCAAATAAGTGTCTAAAAAGAAAATATGTTTCGTTTTTATGGTTTTAACTTCTGATAAAGACTTTGCTAGTACTAGTTATTACAATCTAGTTCTTATATCATAAATATTATATTTTCTATGATTAACAGCTCACCATGCTTAGCAAGATAATTAAAGCTTAATTAGAGAGTTTTGACCATTACCTGAACTTAGTCGGCGTTGGACTCTGACATTTCTCTAACTTTCAGTTTACAGAGATTTCTAATCTCAACCCCATCTTCCTTATATCAGGTACAACACAGTTCTGTTTCTTTTTCTACATCAGACCATAGTCACTAATCAAGTTTTAAGTATTTTAAAGGATAGTGAGACTTTAATCAAGAAATTATAATATTTAGGATATAAGGTTCGATTGAATAATGCTCCTTACTGGGAAACTTCTTTTATTGAAAGCTTGAAAGTGGAAATGTTATAATGGAAAGCTTTGAAGAGGGACTTAAACTAAAATCATTAGAGATGCTTGCTCATAGAGAAATGGAGAATCATGACTTCTCTTGTACTCAAGAATGCTCAAATGACCATCTCCCTTCTTAGCATTCGACCTCTCTATTTATAGAGAGGATGGCAGTAAATAGGATGTCCTAATGGCTACAGTACATAAACATTTTTCACATGGCTACAAGACATACTGACTCTACAGTACACACTTTATTTTATGGACCAGATACTTATCGAAATAGTACATTAATGGGACAGCTAATTTTCGGAACTTTTAATGATGACAAGACTAGTCATCATTATTGAGATTCCGCATGCCTTTATCTCCAATTATATCTTCCAGACTACCATTATCTGAATAATCATCAAGATCTTCATCAATTTGCTTAAGATGCTCTGGGTTCCATTCTTCAAATAATTCAAGGAGATATTTCTTCCCTTTTTCTGATAAGAATTTTTCATTTTCAACATCAAAGAGATAACAAAAAATATCTTCTGACACTGTTCCTTCCATCTTCATGTAATCTTTGAATTCATTATCATAGATGAAAGTAGTGTTTCCACAATGCATTAATATTTTTCCTCATTCATTCAATGCCCAACATTGATGATAAAAGTTGAAAAATCCAACGGCCCTAGATAAAGCAAGATCAGTAACCAGATGTACCGGATTTCCATAAACCCAACTTTATTGTTGATCATTAAGATCGTCACAATCAACAATTTGGGCAAGATAATGGGCTGGTTTGGCTTTTTCATTTTTATATTCAATTAGAGCACTATAAACCTCTAAAGCTAGGCATCTATGAACTAGGATTTTTGTTGGACCTTCAGGAGATATAAGAATCCAATGGATCCTTTTGAACATGCATTGCTGAAATTTAGCTAAGGTTGAAAAAAATGGGAATTTTGGATTTGGAATTTTTTATGAAGTAAAGTACCATCCCGTATTTTCAGACTTTAAAAATACGAGCATTTGGAGCTAATGAATTTGCTGGGAAACAAATACCACCAACTCCACATCTGTCAGGAAAAATAATTGTTGTACTCCAAGTCTCCCAAATATCATAGGAATAATGATGATAAAAGTTGATGCAGGCTGCATACCACTCATTGAACCATTTTTCTTGAACATGAAAACTAATTTTTTCTTGGATATCACAAGGACACTAAAGATAATTAATTTGTAAGTATAGAAGGAAAAATCTTTGCGCTATTAGGTAGGTAGTAGAAAGTAGACCAAAATGTGATCTACTTTTTGTATAGAATTCTAGGTTATCAATAAAGACTTTACTAGAAGGCGTAACCTATTTTAGTAGAAATGTCATTTCATTAAGAATTTCATTCTTTTCTGACAGGAGGTCGGCTTTGATGATCACAATTGGCGAGTTCTTAAGTTAAATTATCTGTCAGAGAGTTCTTCGGTCCCTATATATGTTCAATAGAGAAGGAAAAGTGATTAAACCATAATTGCCAATGCAGGAGTCGCCTTTGCGCTTATATATTTGATAAGTTCTTTTTTGCAAAATCAAGTATTCCTTTACAATCAGTTCTAATAAAAAAAAGTTTTGGGGCTAAAAAGATTAAGAAATTTTTAATTCTCCTTATGACTGTAAGGATTTCTTTTGTAGGATAGTTGCATTCTACTTTATTAAAACTTCCACTGTAATATTTGCAGAGTTTTTCTCCTTCTTTAATTTTGAGTACCGCACTCCAGTACTCATTGCTGGTATCTGTTTCAAAAACTAAATCATCTCCTTCGTTAGGTAAATTAAGGACAGGAAGATTTTTACACATCTTTTTGAAGTTTTGAATAATCTTTATATCATTAGTGGTCCATATCCAAACTTATTTCTTTCTTGAGTTTTTACTGCAATGGCTTTCTTAATTTGGCTAAATCTTTAGTGAAATCTGAAGCATAGGTAAGGCATCTGAGAAATCTTTCTAGCTACTTCCTATCTTCAATTTTTTCAGGAAATTTTTCTATTTTTTCTAGAATATACTTTTGTAGGATGATTTGTCCACCTTTTATTTCGAGACCTAAAAACGGTAAGTATAATGTCATGATCAATACATCTTTGGGTGACAGCTAAGATCATCTTTATGTTGCTCTATGGTTTTGAAAAAGATAAGGATATCATCAATGTAAACTAGACAACAATGATTAAGATCTTTGAAGATGTCATCTATTCTTCTCTGGAATATTTGAGGTGCATTTTTAAGACCAAACGACATTATTATGCATTCGTAATGACCTTGTGGGGCACTAAATGCAGTTAAAGGAATACTTTCCTCATCTATTTTTATATGCCAATAAGTGCTTTTGCAATCCATTTTCGAGAATCAAGAGGCTCCTTGAATTCTGTTAAAAGGACTATTTTGTTAGGAATATAGTAACCATCAAAGACAGTATTATTATTAAGCTTTTCATAATTGATTACCATTCTAGCTTTTCCTCTTTTTTCTTCAACATGATTTCTTACCATGAAAGCGGGATTGGTGTGAGAACTCTTACTGTTTCTAATCAATCCTTTATTTAAAAGTTCCTTGATTTATTTATTAAACTCGTAGATGTCCTGGTGTGTATATACTATTTGTTTAATCCGAATGATGTTGTTGGGATTTAATAGAGTGATTTTAGTGAATATTTTATCTTTATCCCAAAATTTTAGAGGATTGTCAGAGTAGAGTTTTTTGTATAATTTTTCTTATTGTTTCACAATATGCTCTTTAACAGATAACTCAAGTAATGAGATTGTCAGTGCTATTTCTTGTTGTACATGCATTACCTTCTCACCACGCTGGCTCCGTGTAAACTCAATTTTTTGATGAGTGTAAGCCTTATTTAATTTTTCAATAGGAACTGAGTGATCATTAATTATAAATATTATTTGATTTATAGTCTGGGTGCATGGGGAATATAATTTTTGGAAATTATTTCAATAATCATATCATGAGAGGATTGATCAATAGCCTATAGAACTGGCATAATGCATTCAACTCCTCCTAGTTCTATGGATAACCCTTCTATGACTTCATTGTGGCTTATAACACTATTATTAGCTATCCTTACTTATGAAAAATTTTTAAGCTCTTTTCCACATCAACTCAGGAAATAATGATTTTTTTCCAAAGTATACGGAACAACCACTATCTATGTAAGCATATAGTTCATATTTATTATATCCCTCTTAACATTTTTTTATTGGGATATAGATGCAATTAGGGTTTATATTGGTAGCTTCATAGCCTATTTTCATAGTCATATTTTTGACTAATTCATCCTCATAGATGGGTTCACTAACAGTTCTAGTTTTGTACTCAATGACTTTTCTATGTAGACTCATAATTCGATCTATACTGGGTCTTGCAGCCTCAAAACTCATTCTACTTATTTCACTGGTGATGCTAATTGTATCATCTTCCTTAAGCTCTTCTTTAGCGGATGAAGATCCTTTTTCCCAATCTGATCTTGTACTCATACTTCTCAATAATTGGGGTTTAATGGTGATTTTACGTTGCTCATCAATCTTTATTATATTTTTCTTATTGATCTTTATAGGATTGGTAAAGCCAGATGTCTATGATCGATCAATTTTTATTTCTCGAGGATTGGACTTAATCCTTTGGATCTTTTGCATGAGGGTAGGAGTTTTAAATTTCTCTACTTCTATCATTGTTACCTTAATCTTAGAATCTATTATATTATCTAATTTGTAGATAATTTTCTAAAATATCTTTAAAGGATATCCTCCTTTTTTCATATCCATCCAAAGTGTTTTTATCTTAAGAGATAGAAAGTTTTTAAAAAATTCATCTTTCAGACTCACATAGTATCCTGATCGGCAGTTGAATCCTACTAACCTATTACATAAATTGATTTTTATCCCTATGATGATCTAATTATTAAATTTGGTGTGCCTAATATCACAGAGTAAAGCGTAAAGATCTATATCTTTATCATAATATTGTAATAGAGTGATTTGAACTTGTACGCTTCCAACATGAATATATCTATACTTTCTATCTTTGTTATACTTAAGGATATTCTCCCAATTAATCAGATTAACATCCTCAATGTCATACTCACAATTCTTTATCTCAATATCTCCTTCCATCATTTCATATACGTATTTGCTTTTTAATTGAAAAATGAATTTTTTATAGATCATGTCTTTTTGGATTATGGGAGGAACCAAATCTCCTTTGACTTCTTCATGATTATTATCTAGAATAAGCTCTTCTTCTTGAAGATCACCAAGGCTTACCGAACTACTTTCCATCATATGACTTGTTTCTTCATAATCACTTTCTTCATATTCATTGTCCAATATAATTTTAACAATTTTTTTATTATTACTTAGAGCTAGGTCTAATGCCTCATCTTCACTAAGCTCAACATAATCTAAACTTTCCAAGGTTTCAATCATTTTGTTATTCTTCCAATTTTTGCATTCATTAGCATAATGTCCTACTTCTCTGCATGTCCAGCATTTGTAATTATTTTTCCCTGCAGGACAATAAGCTGCTTTCCTAAAAAATCTACGCTTTTTAGGACTTGACTTGTTATAATATTTTCTCCTATATTTCTCTCCCCTTTGCTTATTAAAGCTCTTTTTTCTTACAAAACTTTCTTTTCCGTATTTTCTCAGGTTCTTTTCCCCATTGATGAGGCGAATCCCAACAGGTTAGGAATTACTTCTTAATTTTCTTTTACTTTTAGAGATCAAGACATTGATCATTGACCCATTTTCTTAGATAAGAGATTCTAGAACTAACGGTATCAATGACATCTGCTCGTTCGAGATATGTAATGTATTTTTCATTTATTATAGAATTTATAGGATATGACAATTTATCATAGAACATACCTAAATTAGTTTCATTATGTCCAATTTTGTAATAATATTGACTAAATTGAGCAATATAATTTTTTATATATTTCATATCCTGTTCTATGTTGTTAATCTTTCTTTGCCATTCTCTTGTTTTCTCCTCAGAATCAAGTTTAGTTCCGATGAACTCGGTTTCAATTTCTTTACATAAATTTTTAAACATTACAGCTGGTGTCTCCATCATTCTTAGGGTATTTTTACCTTCTTTAGTTAAGGAATCATACCAGTCCAGTATAGTGTCAGAAAAGCTATATTCGATATAATTTAAGACATTAGCAGCAATCCATGTAGTATTTAAGTTTAAGATACTATTCATGCCTCTTTTCCAATGCTCAAATATTTCTTCTCTATTACGGAATCCATCAATGTTTAAGATATATCCTGTTTAACTAATTGGAGTAAGGCCAATTTTTACGAAAGTTGGTTTTCCTTGGGACAAATTCAAAGGAAAAATTAATTGTACGTTCTACTGGAACGTATCTAGGTTTTAATAAATGAGTATTTCTCCTAGAATGTTCACCAAATTCTTCAAGTTTGGGAACTACATTGTTAGCGAGATCGGTCTCAGTTTCATATAAGTCAATTTCTTTTCCAATTTCGTTAATCTCATCTTCAGCAGCTATTTTACCATATTTCTTATCTAATTTTCTTTTAATTTCTTCTAATGGTTTAAGATCATCAAGTTTAATAAAGTTCATTTGTTGATACATTTCTTCTTCTAATTGGACATTATTAGTCTCTTTATTATCATCCAATAATACATTATGTTTATCATTAATTGCGCTCATGATTTTGTTTAGTTCTTCTGGGTTTTACTCTTTGTCGAACATATTTTATAATTCGTCAAGGGTATATTGTTTATACTCCATCTCCTTCTTCTTTCTCTACTTTTTCAGCTGATTTTTCGTCTGATTTTTCACCTAATTCTTTTTTGAATTTTTATCTCGTGTAAAGGAAATGAAATCTATTTTTTGGGTTTTGGAAAGGATATTTATGTTGAAAAGGAGTACTAATACTGGAAGTGGTTTTATTGCTATGCCTTACTTCGTTAACTAGTGAAAGGTATATTACAGATATCTGCTTCTTAAACTCTTTACTTCGATTTTAATTTTAGCTAATTCTACTTTTAATTCTAAAAGTATATCAGTGATATAGTTTGATTGTGGTGCTAATGGAGAAAGCCCTTCCGGTAAGTGAACAATGTAAGAATAATTCGGTCCAGGGCAAGCTGGTGATAATTCAAGCATTAATCACAGTTAAACACAGTTAATTACCTTACTTAATTATTAATTAGCTTAATTATCTCAATTATTTTAGGTCATGTGGCTCTGATACCAGATGAAAGAGGATGTCAAGATCTATTTATGAGCAAAATACCACAAACACAATTTTAAATTTTTCGAAAGTAAGTTTTTAAGGATTGAGGATAGGTTTGCAAATGTGAAAAGTTTAGGGCGTTTATGTAAAATAGATGAATAGTAAATATGGCCCTTTTTGCTAATTATCATAAAATATCGGACACCTCATAATTAGTTATCAAATTAGAGAGCCCTTAAAATATTTTACGATGAACAGATGGTACCTCTATGTAATTTTTTCACATATGTTATAGGTACACAATGGTTTTCAGCATCAATGCCATTGCAGTTAGCAAAAACCTTTAAGTACACCCTTCAAGTGTGTTCCAATAAAATTGGTGGACTTGTCAAGTACCTTTGTTGGGGTGTCAAAGGTATGCCTATACCAATACTCGTAAGGCTCCTCTTGGAACCAAGCATATGTTGTTGGTGATTCTATGAAAATCAATTCCATAAATCTGGTGAAGATGATCTAGTAGTATGCATTAGCAGCTCTTGATAGCAACAAATTCAATTTGGGAGTTAGGAACATGTTTTAAAATTCCTCTTATACTGTACCATGCAAATCCTTCTTGTTGTCGCAGGAAATATATACCTCAGTGCAGAGATAACACCTTGAAATTAGGTAAGAAATAAGCAATAAGCGAGCTTACACAAGTGAGAACACATTAACTGACCAATAGCATAGGCTATAGATCCCTACTGGTTTTCGCAATAAATACCTTTAGCAGTTAGCAAAACACCTTTAAATACAGGCTTTAAGTCTGTTCCATCAACCCAACGAACTTCCTACACCTACCCAGGAATCCCTCTTTGCAAGCAATTAAATTATAAAAGCATATGATGAAATACAAGCCATATTCCTTCAATTTCAGAGTCTTTCCATTTGATGAAGCATATGCTTCCAGGGTAGACAATTTAACCATCTTTATGTACCTTGCTGGTAAGTTATAGCCCTCTTCATGTCCCCCCTAATCTGTTCCACTAGAATTCTCTTGGCTCTCCAAACTGTATTATGACTCTTATTAAGTGAAATTAGCTCATTAGAACTTTGCTCATCCCTTGCACAAAATGTTAGGTTCTACCTTTATAGTGTTATATAGCTTTCTAGCAATCTATCTACAAATTGTAGCTGATTTTTCTAGAAGCCTCTTACAACTATGGGTACCTTTCATGGTCTTCACCTAGAAAGTACAAACATTAATAAGAAGATAAGCATGTATTCTTCACGTATAGTTTTTACCCTCATACTTTCCCATGTATCTGCATGGCTTATTCTTAATTATCTTCAAGTAGATAGGTTCTTGCACCATGTAATCCCTAATCACATCTAAGAGTGAAGCCTTATCTATGAACATATCGCATTGTATCAATTAATTTTTCCATCTAGTTCTACTTACTAAAATCTTCCAACATATACTATCTCAAACTTGCTATCATCACCTTATTCTAAATAAAAAAATCTCATCCTTAGTAATAACAGAAACGTCTGTCTCACTGCTATGTGATGTACACTCGTCCTCACTAGCCAAATCAAAGTCCTTACAATCCTCTTCTTCAACCGCATGTTCAGGTTTTAGTTCAGTAACTAGTTTTTTTACCCGTGCGTTGCACGATGGATATTACTTCTTGGTTGATAAGTTTTAGTATCTTGTTGTATATGTTGTTGGTGTTGCTATACCATACTGAGTTCTATGGATTTGAATCATTTGATGGTAGCACCTTTTTTATGACTTTATTTCATATAAAGTCACCTTAATTATATGTACTTGAATTTTTTATGTGCAGTCTATCTTTTTTAATCTTGTTAGTCAAGTAGTTTTTGATTATTTTTTTTTTTGTGTTTTAGGATATTATGTGGTTTGACGCTGCATAATTTTTTTTTAGGTTTAAAATGATTTTGTGAAATAACCATATTTACGATGGGAGCCAAGGACAATGTTGTCTTTCTTAAACTCGGAGTTTATTTTTAAAAATGCATCATATGGTAATGCGAAATGTAATATATGAAAAGTAGTTCTAAAATGAAATGTTCAATAACACATCAGATTTGTCGTCTTCGCTGTCTGTTAGTTGCCAACTTCTGTTCGCGTATTAGGTAACCTGCAAAAGTAACATATATTATACTAAGTTAGGTTTTGATTTTTTATTTGTTCCTAACTACTTGTCATCAACAATGTGTTGTTAAATGCCTGCAATGATTTTTTACATGCTTATACATTGAGTGAAAAAATACACGATGATATTTTTGTATTGATTGACAGAGAGACATTTCAATTGTGGATTTCTCACATATTTCATCTTCCTGAAGTTACCTGCACAGTATTGGAGGATTTATTAATTGTTATTATTTTAATATCCGATTATATTTAATCCTAAGAATCATAATATGTTATGATCTTTGCATGATTAGAACTAATATTTTGTAAGAGTTTACTAACACTAGAAGATGTATAATGCCAATTAGATTTGTTTTTGGGTAATTTGTAGCAATAAAGTTGTTTTGAGTGCATACATACCATTTGTAAGTTGTTGGACATTTCCTTATAGACAATGTTTCTTGTATATCCTTCATAGTATTCGTTGTCATGTTTAATGATAAACTTCAAACCATCTGGCGAAGTCACTCGTGATGTTGCAATTCAGTTGTCCATGACTTAACCCGATTTTGAAAGGTAAACTTCTGCATATTTTGGTGATTGTCTTTGACTTTTATTTATAGTCATATGCGCATCAAATATGAATAGAAAATTGTCTTCTTTTTAATACGAATGGTTACTTTGTCTCAGATAAGTACAAAATAATTTTAGGGACTGTAACCTTAATTCTGACACTGATCTAGAAAAGAATAAGATTGTTCCGTTTTAGCTAATCAACACTTGTTACGATTCATTTTTGTATCCTTCCACAACTATCAATTATATGCGGACACAAATTTTCTTTTTGATCAAAGAATGACATAAACTTAGCTGAGATACTACAAAATTAAGTCCCTATTTATAGGAATTGCAAATTAAGATAAATTATTTCAACAATTTAACGACACCTATAATATTATTTAATAGTGATTATGGTCCTTCCAACTATTTGACCCATGATTTGAATAAAAATAAATTTGATTAATTATTCTTATGATCAACAAAGTATGGAAAAATTGTTGACGGTAGTAACAAAATACAGATAAGTTTTTGACCTTAATCTTATCTCTTTGGTGTACGTATAATTATTTATAAAAGAAACCAACAAAGAAAAATGAAAATAATAAAAAAAAAAGAAGAAAGGAAGATTAGTAGCAGATGAAGAAATTTTACTATAATTTGAATTTAGAAAAACTTTTAAGGTTCTTTTAAGTGTAAATATAATCTCAAGTGAAATATAAATTGAATAAATCGCTGAATTTTTTTTTTTAATATCATGAACGTAAGTTATAAATGTGAAAAAAACTAAATATTGTACCAACCTAAAGTAGTCATAAGCGAAACCCACAATCACATTAAGGTTCTACTGTGTTTCATATTATCTAAATCCAATTATGTGGCATGCTTAAGTAATCAAGCTTTACAAATATAAAATAAGCAATCTAATCAGTATTCAAGTGTCAACTCATAATATATGCACCCAAAAATATATATATAAAAACAAATATATTTATATTTAGATGTCCAATTTATACTTACCTCAAAAATAATGTCTAAAACAGTTCAATTTTTTTCTTGGGTAGCATCTAAATCATTTTTTTGTTCTATATTTAAGTTTTTGAAGACAAAATTCAATTACTAATTAGTCATAATATATGAGAAAAGTTAACATTAAATTGAAACTAAATTATATTGATAACCTACATCTATTTTAATTATATGATAAAAGACTTTTATGTTGCTATCCTACATAACACTCTCATCCCAAATGGCACCCTAGATGGCATCCTATGTGGCATCCACGTGTCGCTCATACATGAGTTCAATCCAACTTTTAATATATATATATGATAATATCTTTAGCATGTGTTCTCCTTTTGGGTTGAGTCTCATTGCATGTTGGGATGTCAATGGCAACTTTAAGGCTAGGTTGGGTAGGTTGTGAAGATGAATATTCACTCAATTGGTCCAAACCATCTCCCCTAACGTTTCCCCCCTCTGGATTTGACATCGGGTGAATACCCTCCACTTAATCCTCCACAACCACACTCATTTGCCCCATTTGCCCTTTTAATAATGGAGAACTCAATCCTCTTCCTACATTTTCATTTGTCAAACATTTTAAGAATGCCCTCATCATTATTAACTGGCCACTTTGGTTTCTGTGGAGAGTGTGAGGTTAAACCAAAGAACTTTGGCCTTCTGTCAATTGGATCGGAGGATTACTTAGAAAGATATTTGCATCCCTAACCAAATCTATAGTCTGATACCTATCCCTATCTTTATCAAAGGACATTGACCTCCCTTTGTACCTCAAGACAACAACATAGGTCTCTTCCATATCTACATCAACAACAAGTTTAAAAGAATATGAACAGTTCACAGAATTTGCATTTTTTATTCTAAACCTAACTATACAACGTACTATATCACATGTACATATAACATTGAAGATTTTTTATATGAACTAGCAGAATAAGAACTTGCATTTGACCCACTACGAATGTACATGCAGTCAATTTTCAAAATACTCTGTTTTACCCCACAAATTTAGCTTAAACGAGCGTCTATTCATTAGGTAACTTTAAATATTGTTCACACCTCAAATTTGCCCCAAACTTGTCGCAAAGTCACGCCCACAATCCACACCTTACTAGGCCTTAATTTTTTAGAAAATGAATTTCAAAATTTAAACCCTAATGTTTACATAGGTTGGGATAATCAACACAACATTGACCACGAATTTAGGTCATATAGTGATATTACTAGGGATGGCAATAAAATCCGTACCCATTTAAAACCCGGAAAACCCGCCCCGTTTATAACCCAAATGGGTGACGAAAATGGGTTTTAAATGGGTATGGGGCGGGTTTGAGAAAAATGGATACGGGTACGGGTACGAGCTTCACCCGCCCCGTACCCGAACCCGCCCAGTATCCGTTTTTTATTAATTTAAAAAAACCCAATCTGACTTAATTAATCAAGCCTGGCAGCCCAAATATCTAGCCCAAATTTGCATATCTTACTGGTGGATAGGTAATTTATGCTCCTCATGTAGATTGTTGCTACTTGTTGTGACCAAACATTATGGCAGGGGATGCTTTGTCGGCGTTCAACAAAAACGTATTGATGACTTGTTGAATTTACTAATATTGAATTCAAATATGGGTTTAATATGGGTATTAATTTTTATTTCTTATACAAACCCAAATAAAACCCGCAAAAACCCGGTGGGTAAGGATATGGGTGTAGTTTTTTAATACCCGATGGGTATGGGTACGGGTATGGGTACTATTTTCGAAAATGGGTACGGGTACGGGTACGGCTCAACCCGCCCCGTACCCGCCCATTGCCATTCCTAGATATTACAATAGCCACAACTTAGACAAAAAAGATAAGCCAATGAAAATCCAACATTGCACCGAAGTTATATTGCACCTTAAGTTGCAGGGTGTTTAAATGCAAATTGCTCACACCTCAACGAGGGTATGCGTCTTACCCAGTTTAAATGTAGGCATTGAGAAATGGAAACCCAAGGATCAGTTGGCCCCATTAAGAAAACTGAACAGTTGTTTTTTCTAGCTTGGTTTCACCAGCTGGTTAGTACATTGCTCTATTTATACTCTTTTTTTAAGATAATTGAAAATTCAAGATAAATGTGGTAATTATTAATTTGTGAAGGGCATCAATCGTTTGAACGACAACTTCAAGCGGTATGCGTCTAGATGAGCCAATATTAAGCAGCTTGCAATACGTTCTGAGATTTCTATAACAACTACCTTTCTCTTTAATTTCAAGCGCTGGCTCATGCTTCTTATCATGTTAGCAATCAACAAAATCATTAAAGATAAGTTTTGCTGTCCAAATCGACTGGTATTTGCAAACGATTTAATGATACATTTCTTACCCAATGAAAAATGTTTTTAAGCATTGGGTTATATCTAACACAAATAGTAGAAATTAGAGCGAAAATATTTATCATGGATTCACTGCCGATTTAGAAAGACTTAATGATGACCAACTACAACAATCAATGGCAAACCGGACTTCAAGAAGGTCACTTATTTAGTACCATATACAATTCCAATCTCTGCCAACAGTGGAAATGAAAATCGTCACTGTTACTTTATCAATGCAAGATTTGAATATCTTTATGAAGTGTGTTAGTCCAATGCCAGTAGAGTTAGTTTACAGTCCGCTGCCGATGACAATAGTTCAATGTTTGCATGCTAACATCTTCGAATCCGATGTTAACCTCTTATTTCTTTTTAAAGAACTCTCTTGCAAGATTTCAATAATGCGTAACGATTACATAACACATGGAAACACGTATTGAAGCGTGTAGTAATAGGTATTGTGCTTTGATAACGATTACAAAACACACCAAAGCTCTAACATAGCAGCATGCCTATAAACAGAATTTAATTAGCATAACCAAGTATCTGAATTAACTGCCGATTGAGGGCCCATTAAACAAGCAGTCTGACAAGACGGTAGGAATTAGGTTATCAAACAACACCTAACAATACGATGTCTTATTACACATACATTTGGATCATGGTATAAATGTATACTAAATTTGTTTCAACCTTGTTGTATCTTAAATTTCTAAATTATGTTGGAGGTGCACATAAATATTCATGCCACTCATGCACAAACGTAACTTCGTTTTTTTAATCGATTATTCATGAACGTACTTGTAGTTGCTGCAACCGTTGCTTCTTCCTACAGAACTCCTAGTTGAGGAGTTACTTGGAATTTGGTCAGGATATAGGTTACAACAACATTTTAAGTACAAATATTGAAGTATTAGTGTTTGCTTTTTTAGTCAATTGTTCCAACTTAAATGACAAGAAATAGAGTGTGCAAGCAGTTCAATTATGTAGATTTCCTATTTCGTGTTGATAGTGCGCTATAGTAACTAGATAAAATAGATTCATTATTACTTGTCATTTTCGTATAATTTAGATATGTGTTTAAGAAAGAATGAAAAAACAAAATATATGCTCAGAAGGAATAAAACTAGTCTATCCATAAGCTTAGGATTAAAGTACATGAAATTGAGAGCCATATTCATATAATCCTATCTAAACAAAACAAGTGTCACACTTTGAAAAAAACCAAAAAAAAAAAAAAAAACAAAAACTGGCAAAGAGAAATGGGGACCTATTTCACAAAAAGTACCCAAAAAAAAAAAAAAACCAAATCAATGGCCCAAAAAGAAAGGAAAAAGTCATTGTTAAATCTAAACTCGTTGCAAACACCAAGATGCATGCATCAGACCCAAGGTGGCATCTCTATCCCCGATTCTGTTCACACCTCACCAACCCTAACCCTAATTTTAAACCTAGTTACTCCAACCTCATATGGCCTATATATGTTGTTATGCTGAAGTTTATTCTCATCAGAATAAGTAAATTAGAGAGTACCGATTGAGAGACGAGAACTTGTCTGATGATCATCATATAATCTTCATCATTTTCAAAAGAAAGGGAAGGAGACCTAGAAATGAGCGATTAGTTTCTGACAATTTGTAATGTATTTCACATCAAGTCAGCTAATTACCTAACGTTAAACCATATTTAAAGGTATATAGTAACCTCTAAACCTCCTCCGCTCCTCCCCCCAATAGGGCAAAATCCTATGACGCCATGACCTGACTTTTTTTTTTGGGTTTTTTGAATCACTGTGTTGTGTGAAAATAGCGGTCCAGCATTGGCGGAGGCAGAAAGGATGGATTCACCATGATGTGGTCATGGATCTTGTCAAGCACTTGAGAACTGGGTGTACCATTCTCCTTGATGTAAGGTCCATCTTTTTGCACCTTCAGACATTGGGTGCTCCGAGGTGTTCTCATCGTGGTCTTGAGTAAACTGGTTTTATTTTCTATCTTCTTGGAGATTTAATTTATTCTTAGCCATTTTCCACAATCGATCTTGTTCTTGATTGTTGGCATTCTATTTACCCATTAATATTATATGTTATGTTTGTTTTGATGAAAGACAAAAAGGAAACTTAGATATTTATTCTTTAATCATATTCTATAATGATATTATGAAATTACTAATCATATTTGGATTGATTATGGGACTTCCTTGATCTTGTAATTTAAGATGTGATTTGGTTATGGAAAGAATAATAAAATTAGTTTAAGGAGAATCCAAATCAGCATATGACTTGATTATGGAAGGAATTGCTCAAAGAGAATCCAAATCTGCCAAAAAATCAGGACAACCGTTCCAAGCAAATCAACTAGCCGTTGCATGCTGAATTTGTGCCATCTTCAGTGATACTGAACTGGATCTTCAAGGTCTTGAACTGAAGTAAGAAATCAGGATGTGTCTAACGGCTACTTTCCTTCTATTTCTCCAAGCCTTGTCTATAAATATGCAAGATGGTTGAGAGCGGAAGATATCAAGCAAGACAAGCATTCATTGGCATACTCAAACACACTCTCTTATTGTATTGATTGAGCTTTAATTTGCTATTGCTCTTTGCATTATTCAAGTAGTGTTTAGGTGGGATTATAGAGTTGAAGGGTCAACTCTACCAAGCCTTGTTGAGGGTATCAACTTGGGTCTTGGAACTTAGAGTAGGTGTATTCTAGAGTTTTAATCATCCCTCCTAATAAAGATTCGGGTTAATCCTAGAGTTAGGGAACTCTAGGGGGATTAAGCCTGTTGAGGTGCAACCTCGTTAAAAAATTCGCTTGTGTTTTGTCCACGTTTCTTTTCCGCACTTTATTTCGATTAAATTGCGATTTTGATCATCACCCTATTCACCCCCCTCTAAAGTGATTTAGTAGCTTTTATACTTTCAATTGGTATCAGAGCCAAACCCACTGCATTTTGACTTTATCGTCAGGTGGGCAACGATCATGGCGGCTACCGGAGAAGGCTACTATGATCAAGGTCGCTCTACCATTGTTTAGAGGTACTAACTTTTCATATTGAAAAATTTTGATGCAGATGTTTACTAGGACTGAAGATTATAAATTATGGAATATCGTGACAAAGGACCATACGTTCCGCAAATCATGATTGATGGAAAGACCGTTGCGAAAACTGACGATCAATACACACAATAAGACTTCGCAAGACTATCAAAAAACTTTAAGGTCATGCACATCTTATATTGTGGGTTAGATGCTAATGAGTACAATCGTATTTGTGCATGTGAATCAGCCAAAGAAATATGGGACAAGTTGGTGGTGACGTATGAAGGGACAAGTCAAGTGAGAGAGACAAAAATCAACATGTTCGTCTATCAATACGAGCTATTCAAAATGCAACCAGATGAAACGATCAAGGAGATGTTCACGAGGTTCCCTGATATAACCAACAATCTCAAGTCCCTTGGCAAAACCTACACCAATGAGGAGATGGTTAGGAAAATATTTCGGTGTCTTCCTAAAAATAAGTGGGGTCCCAAGGTCACTGCAATTGAGGAAGTTCAAAACCTCAAGACACTAGCCTTGGATGAGTTGTTGGGAAAACTCCTTACGCATGAAATTCATCTCAAAGAAGATGAAGAGGAAAAAGAAACCAAATTCAAGAAAGGAGTGGCACTCAAAACCAGAAGTGAAGATGTCATTCCGTTGAAAGATGAGTCAAACGAAGAGGATGAGGATACTATGGCAATCATCGCTAGAGGATTGAAGAAAATGTTCAAGTCAAAGAAATTTGATCCCAAGAAGTTCTACAAAAAGGGGTCTCCAGCAAGCAAAAATGAGAAGTTCTCAAAAGGTACGGAATTTCTTCACAACCAAAATGATTTTAACTTGGGTCCCTGTTTTGGATGTGGATTGCCAGGACATATAGTGAAAGATTGTCCAGTTCTGCAAATGAAAGCTTAAAAACGCAAGTGCAAAGCCAAAAAGGAATTCAAGGGAGCCATGATTGCTGCATGGAGTGATAGTGACTCCAGTGACAGTGACCAAGAAGAAGAAATTGCAAACCTATGCCTTATGGCGAATGACGTTCAAGAAACTGAATCTGAAAACTTAGATGAAGTAGACTATTCTGACCTTCTTAAATATTCGAAGGATGAATTAACTCAAGTATTAATCCAATGTATTCGGTGTGAACAAGAATATTTGTCCAAGATAAAGTCCTTGAAGAAAACAATTCGTAATTTACTCTTTGAAAAAAGGCGTTACAAAAATTAAATAGTGAATCTCTTTCAAAAATTGAAATGCTTGAAAATGAAAAGAAAGAGCTTCGATCCAAACATGAGGGTCTAGAAAAAGTAGTATTAAAATTTTTTAAAGGATAAGAAAACTTGAACAAATTGCTAGGCTCTCAAAGGATGTCTTTCAACAAAGTAGGCATTGGATACAATCCTTTTAACAAAAAGAAAAATTATAAAAATTTCTTTGTTCATGAAACATCCAAAGACAAATCTCACACCGTATGTAATTATTGTTTAAGGAAGGGTCATATTTCCTGCTCATGTCCTCTCAAAAAGCCAAACACCAGGATAATCCAAGTTTGGGTATCAAAAGGAACAAGACCACAAAATAGGGTCACAACCTATGTTGGGCCCAAATTCGATATCAAAGCTAGAAAGGTTTGATCTATTGTCTTGTAAGCGTACTTAAAAGCCGACAATTTGTGACTTTGACCATGGCTAGAAAGGTTTGATTTAGTGTCTTGACGAAAAGGGGACAATTCTTAATATTGGTGCATAAATTGAGGAGGAGCCCTCTCTAAGTACTAACTATGTTCATAAGCTTTTGCAGGACAAGCCAATGAAACAATCATCACTATCAGGAAATTTAAGGCCTTAAATTACAGTTCAAGGGCTTGAACTGCAGGCAGAAGCTAAATATTTTAAATATGATCAAATTAAGGGCTTGAACTTCACTTTCAAGGTCTTGACTATGGGTCATTGATACAAATAAATCAATTGGTTCATACCCAATGGAATTGGAAGGCAATCTGATATATTTTCTTTCATTCTGGGCATGTGGATTTTTTAAAAATCTATCTCAATTTTTGTTAATCTTGAAAATAGTGTGATATTTGCCAATTTTATTCCAAAATCCTAATTGACTCATTTTTTGCTGGGAAATTATTTTGGGCAGCAAATTTCCTTTCATGCATGTCCTCCTTTTTGTCTCTCTTACTTTAATTTACCCCCAACTCAACCTCACTTCACTTAGTTTGCTTCACTCTTTCCACTTTGTTTTAAATCTGATTTTACTCTATTTTTACTTCCCATGTATGAAACAACATAGTTTTAAGTTCCTCTTATTTTTTATGAAAGTCAAAGGGGGAGAATAACTTGGTCATTTTGGTCGTGTTGATGTTAAAATGCTACCAATCAGGTAATGTATCAGATGATGTAATACATTTGTGTTGCAGGAAAAATAGAGTTTTAATATTTGTAAACCCCAAGTGCAAGGTATATCGTTGAGTACTTGGGGTGTCGTCCGCAGGGAATTGTGTTTCCAACTACTAGGGCTAGCTAAAGCGTCTCGAGTTAGGAAGGATCGAAGGGTGAAGGAGTGGAGAGCTAAACTACGCTACAAACACAGAAACAAGCGACGTGGAGTTGTGATTTTACCAATGGATGAACCAATTAACCAAGACGAGTCCTAACCTACTCAAACCACACTACGAACTAGAGATGGTCGGTTGCACCATCAAAGGCCACCCAAGCTCTCTCTCAAGAGTCATGAGCTAATCTAACTCGCGTAACCGCCTGCTTTCATGGGGTTAGTCGAATTAGACCACAAAACTAGCAACCCCAGACCTAGCTCGATTCGGATACTACTTTCGTGTCTCGAACTCGGCCATTCCCTCTCCCACACTAGCGAATTGACCTCACCTCTCAGCATAAGTCAATCGCCCAAAAATATGGATGAAAACCCTCTCAGGCATTTCATCGAACACTTAGCGGGCGTGAAGGAAAACTCTAAGTTCTAAACATAGACTGGGTATGGTTAGGCCAAATACAAGATTAATTAGCCATCAAGAGGCTAATCACAACCCAAGCCAACACAATCTATCAACAAAATATCACAAAACACAAGAAAACCTAAACTAACAAACAAGAACATAAACTTGAAGAACAAAAACAAAGACAATGAAATAAAACGAATCTAAACAACTAAATAACATGAATTAACAACAAAAACTAAACATATAAACTAAACAAAACAAATATAAGAATTAAAGTAACAAAACATAAATAAGAACAACAATGAAATAAATAGAGAAAAGGAAGAGGGAAACTTATGCTTGAATTGATTGAAGAACTTGAAATCCACAAGCTTGAATCCCGAAATACAAACTACAATCCTAGTCTAATCCTCTCAATGAAGTTTTTAGTGGCTAAAACCTAAACTAAACTACCCTAAAAATCGCCTGGAAGAACCCCCGAGCGACCCCCTAAACAAACGCCTGAGCGAAACTTAAATAGAAATCGCGAGACCGACGAAACTGGGGGACGGCACGGGCGTGCCATGTGGCACGGCCACACCGTGCCACATTGCTGGCACGGTGGCCGTTCCCCGGTTTGTTGTGTTTTGCCGGTTTTCGTCGTTTTTGCTGTTTTTCTTCGTTTTGTCCCGTCTTCGTCCCTTTTCGCGACGTTTGCTTGATTTGGAGTGATTTCCTACAAAACATAAATAAAACAAGTAAAAATCCTAAGAATTAAGTTATTATACGAGCTAAAAGTGAGTGAAAGAGGCACGTAAAATGCGTAAATTTACCGTTCAACACACCCCCACACCTATCTTTTGCTCGTCCTCGAGCAAAATAAAAGAAAAACTAAAGTAAACAACTAACTCACTTTCGTAGGAATTACGGTTGCATTTAGCGTATGCAACAAGCCCTTTAAACCCCTTGGTCACCCCAAGTGGACGAGTAAAGTCTCGCGAGGGTTTGCAGAAGATATACCCACAAAATCTTAAAAAGGAAAAACAAAGAAAAGAGAAACAAAAATCAAAAAAAAAAAATGAAAATGACAAAACAGAATATATACAGCTGGGTGAATTGTACACATTCGGATCAACCAAAACCCCCTAGTGACTCAAGTATCAGTCTGTATACAAGCATTATATGCATTTCAGGGCACATCATCCTAAAAAAATGGCATTCAGACATCAGCTTTTCACCCCACGACGCATGAGAATATTGAATCCATCCTGGTGCCTGGTGTGCAAGTGTATCATTACCCTAAAACTAAGCCTACCAAAATCAAACTCAGCCCCACGCAGCTGACACAAGCTACCTTTTTGAATGGCTAGCATGGAAAGCAAGCTTCCCTAGTAGCAATATTGTCTCAAAGGGCAACACCCAGTAGCGCATGCCTCAAAGGGGTACTTGTCATCTCCAACTCTTTTCTTCCCCACTTTTTTTTTTATTATTATTATTTTTTTTTTTCAATACAAACTCATGTTACGCCTCAAAGGGATACACCCAGTAGTGATTGAATTTGTTTGTTTTTGCTTTTGTTTTGAAAAAGGGGGTGCCAGCACATATAAAAGGAGCTGTGCAGTAGACAAGTGGGGGAATCAATTATGGAAGACTAAGAATATAGGGTGATGATAATACATAAATCAGGACTGGATTGCAAAATTACAGTGGACTGTTGGGGTTAGAATTGAGACCTAAAACGACAGATTGGGGATGAATATCTATCATGCACATTATACTCGTATACGAGCTAATAGTCAAGGTACCGGAGATCAAGGCTGATCAAAATGGTACAAAACTCCCCTAAATTCAAAAGGAAAAGAAAAATTTATACAAAAAGGAGAAAAAATGAAAAATTTACACAAAAATGAAAAATGTTCACAAAAATAAAAAGAAAAGGGGAGATGACCCACCCTCACACCGAAATTTCACAATGTCCTTATTGGGAGCCGTGAGTCATCACCAACACACAAAAATAAAGAAAACAAAATCAAACACAAGACATACAAAATCGACAAATATATACACAAGCTAACACACTCTCCCAAAAACGCAATCTCGCCCAATCAAAAACAAGATCACACATATATACCAAACTAGCACCACCAACAAGAAATATATACCAATCCAACAACACCACCAATCATAACATAATAAAAATCCACAAAAACACAAAAATGGTGATCACAGCCAACAACGGCTCAGCAACATCCACATTTCACCACAAGATGATCACCAACCAAAAACACAATCCTAATATCCACAACTAAATAAAAACAAAAAGAAAGAAAAGAAAAAGAAAAAGAAGGGGGGAGAAGAGTGAGAACGAGTATACCAGGTCGGGTACTGAATGTACCCGAACTATGCCATAATGACTTAAGGAGCATCAGTCACTCCTTACCGCTCAAGATGCGAATCGTCAGCTCGGATGCAGTCAAAGCTCGTAGGAGCTTATCATGCATTGCTGCATGCAGCTCAGAATGGTGTGAGTAAGAGAACACTGATAAAGATGGAGCAAACAAAGTTAGTGCCCTCTTAAACTCACCAGATACCTGTGAGAAATCAGCAGAATAATCAAATACAATAGTCAACGCGATTTCTCTAGGCATGCCCTCTAGGTACAGACGATAAGGATCAAGGAGGGGGTCATACCCTCTAAAAGTACCTAGAGGCTCAGAACAGTCAACCACATTCCCCTCGAGTATCACATGAGGATCGATAAGTGACAAATCACAACACTTAGGGGAATGGGAGGGTGGTGAACATGAAGAGGAAGCATGGAATGTAGCAAGAGAGGTGGGGGAGATGTTATCAATAAAATCAGGACTAGTTGATCCTGCAACCACAACATCCATGCATGAAGTCCCTGTGGGAGTCCCATAAAAAGCATGCACCTCAATAGAAACATTGTCAGACTCAGACCTACTATCATCCTCCTCAACACTAGCGCTAACGCCAAAGATCTCACCTACCTCGAACTCCGTCGACTGAGCTAAAGGGGAAGGTGTATCAGGAAAGGTCATGATAAGCGCAGTGTTGTCCCAGAGGGTATTAGGAAAAGATGAAGCAATAGTGAGTGAAGTGGTCAAGGGAGGGTCGAGTGCGTCCTCTAGTTCGGACTCTAGAGGAGAAAAAGACGCACCATCATCACACAGATTGATATCAAGTCTAGGAACACTAGAACTAAGGTCAGTCTCGGGTGATAGGTCATACTTCCGCAGTTCATTAACAAACTCAGCAAACTCAACTTGTTGCTTATTCATTGTCTCTATCATATTGCTAAGTCTAGCGAAGCCTTCATTAGAAATATGATAGGGACAAGAAGTACGGGCGTGGTCAGAACAATGGCAAATTTCGCACACAGGAGGGTCATAATCAGGGATGCAAGGTGGTGGGGTGTAAGAATCAGAACAACTAGTCTCAAATTCATAAGTATCCCGCGCCAACCAATCAAGAAAATCACATGCTTCATTAACATCTTTAGCGTAGAAATCCCAATACTCTAAAAGAGCACGGGTCTCATAATTCACACCCTCATAGACTATATTCAAAAGTTCCCACTTCTCCAAACAATAACTACGATGAGCAAGAAAAGCGTGTAGTCTATCATAGTATCGCCAAAACAATTCATGCTCATATTGAGAGAAGTGGGAAAGAGACATTTTTTTTTTTTTGAAATTTTTGATTTTTTATTTTTTTTTGAATTTTTTAAAGGCCTAGCCTCGAATGCTGAAGTAGACCCCAATATTGAAAAACGCCAAGTCCCTGGCAACGGCGTCAAAAACTTGTTGTAGGAAAAACAGAGTTTTAATATTTGTAAACCCCAAGTGCAGGGTGTATCGTTGAGTACTTGGGGTGTCGTCCGCAGGGAATTGTGTTTCCAACTACCAGGGCTAGCTAAAGCGTCTCGAGTTAGGCAGGATCGAAGGGTGAAGGAGTGGGGAGCTAAACTACGCTACAAACACAGAAACAAGCGACGTGGAGTTGTGATTTTACCAATGGATGAACCAATTAATCAAGACGAGTCCTAACCTACCCAAACCACACTACGAACTAGAGATGGTCGGTTGCACCATCAAAAGCCACCCAAGCCCTCTCTCAAGAGTCCTGAGCTAGTCTAACTCGCATAACCACCTACTTTCGTGGGGTTAGTCGAATTAGACCACAAAATTAGCAACCCCGGACCTAACTCGATTCGGATACTACCTTCGTATCCCGAACTCGGCCATTCCCTCTCCCATACTAGCGAATTGACCTCACCTCTCAACATAAGTCAATCACCCAAAAATATGGATGAAAACCCTCTCAGGCATTTCATCGAACACTTGACGGGCGTGAAGGAAAACTCTAAGTTCTAAGTATAGATTGGGTATGATTAGGCCAAATACAAGATTAATTAGCCATCAAGAGGCTAATCACAACCCAAGTCAACACAATCTACCAACAAAACATCACAAACACAAGAAAACCTAAACTAACAAACAAGAACATAAACTTGAAGAACAAAAACAAAGACAATGAAATAAAACGAATCTAAACAACTAAATAACAAGAATTAACAACAAAAACTAAACATATAAACTAAGCAAAACAAATATAAGAATTAAAGTAACAAAACATAAATAAGAACAACAATGAAATAAATAGAAAAAAGGAAGAGGGAAACTTATGCTTGAATTGATTGAAGAACTTGAAATCCACAAGCTTGAATCCCGAAATACAAACTACAATCCTAATCTAATCCTCTCAATGGAGTTTTTAGTGGCTAAAACCTAAACTAAACTACCCTAAAAATTGCCTGGAAGAACCCCCGAGCGACCCCCTGAACAAACGCCCGAGCGAAGCTTTAAATAGAAATCGCGAGACCGACGAAACTGGGGGACGGCACGGGCGTGCCATGTGGCACGGCCGTGCCACATGGCACGGCCACACCGTGCCACATTGCTGGCACGGTGGCCGTTCCCCGATTTGTTGTGTTTTGCCGGTTTTCGTCGGTTTTTGCTGTTTTTCTTCGTTTTGTCCCGTCTTCGTCCCTTTTCGTGACGTTTGCTTGATTTGGAGTGATTTCCTACAAAACATAAATAAAACAAGTAAAAATCCTAAGAATTAAGTTATTATACGAGCTAAAAGTGGGTGAAAGAGGCACGTAAAATGCGTAAATTTACCGTTCAACAATTTGCAGATTTACTTCCTACTTGAGAAATTTTGATTTTCAAATTTTAAATTGCTCAATTATTTTTAAAAGGTAAGCATGATATGATTAATAACCATCGTATTTTTTTCAGGGCATGTGACATATTATTATGCTTGCTTAATAATTTAAACATCATACCGAATTGTTGCACATAATTTTATGCTTAGTGTTTGCATCAATGTTATTATCTATCTCCATAAGGGAATATATATATTATTTTGCCATAATCTTGATTATTTTTTTTTTAAAGGTGGAGTTAGTTTAGTTTGGGATATGATCTTGAAATGTTGCTATGGCTATATATTTTATTGAATCCTCTTTCTTAGCACTGATGCTCTTATTGGATAAGTTTGAAGGTACTAAGTGTAAGGTCATAAGTATTGCATATGAAACATGCATTTTGGATTTCCCCTTCTTACGCAACCTTTTTGAAGAAATATAAAAAGGGGGAGAAAGATTATGGTAAGCTAATTTGATTATTTGATGAATCCATGAAATTTATGAAGTTTTGTCTTTCATCAAAAAGGGGGAGATTGTTGGCTTTCTATTTATCCATTAATATTATATATTATATTTGTTTTGATGAAAGACAAAAAGAAAGTTTAGATATTTATTCTTTAATTATATTCTATAATGATATTATGAAATTACTAATCATATTTGGATTGATTATGGGACTTCCTTGATCTTATGATTTAAGATATGATTTGGTTATGGAAAGAATAATAAAATTAGCTTAAGGAGAATCCAAATCAGCATATGACTTGATTATGGAAGGAATCGCTCAAAAAGAATCCAAATCTGCCAAAAAATCAGGACAACCGTTGCAAGCAAATCAACTAGCCGTTACATGCTTAATTTGTGCCATCTTCAGTGACACTGAACTGGATCTGCAAGGCCTTGAACTGAAGTAAGAAATCAGGATGTATCTAACGGCTACTTTTCTTCCATTTCTCCAAGCCTTACCAATAAATATGCAAGATGGTTGTGAGCTAAAGATACCAAGTAAGACAAGCATTCACTGGCATACTCAAACACATTCTCTTATTATATTGATTGAGTTTTAATTTGCTATTGTTCTTTGAGTTATTCAAGTAGTATTTAGGTGGGATTATAGAGTTGAAGGGTCAACTCTACTAAACCTTGTTGAGGGTGTCAACTTAGGTCTTAAAACTTAGAGTAAGTGTACTCTAGAGTTGTAATCATCCCTCGTAATAAAGATTCGGGTTAATCCTAGAGTTAGGAAACTCTAGGCGAGGATTAAGTATGCTGAGGTCCAGCCTCGTTAAAAAATTCACTTGTCTTTTGTCCACGTTTCTTTTCCGCACTTTATTTCGATTAAATTGCGATTTTAATCATCACCCTATTCAACCCCCTCTAGGGTGATTTAGTAGCTTTTGCACTTTCATTAATCATTTATTTATTGATGACAGAAGCAGTTGTTTCTCAAAGACAATTCCCTCGATAAAGCCCTTAAGTTCTATACAATGTTATAAGTCTTTTGTTACGACATTCTAAAGGAGATAAACCACCCCATATTAGATTTGCCTTTGAACTAGATTAAACTCTATATAGTGATGCAATTTTGTACAAGTATGAAGTTTCCATTATCACAATTTGCGAGTTCTCGTTATGCAATTTATTTGTTTACTTACTTTAAGAGTGAATATACTAATTTCTTTTTTGATCAAATGATTAAACAAGTATAATAGTACTCTGAAACATTTAAACTCACATATAATGTGCAGGCAGGACATAACATTTTAGGACTTGTTGCTTACTTGGAGCTCCAAATGATACCATATAAAGTTGTACGGGCTAAAATAAATATTTCAAAAAACTGTGAGTGTTGAAAAGAAAATAATAGTTCGAAGATTTCTAAAGGTATTTTTATTAGTTTCTCTTGTTTTTTTTTGGGGGGGGGGAGGTAGCATATGAAGTTGTTTGCGTACGATGTTTTCCATTCAAGCCCTTTGTTTGCTAAAATAACAACATAAAATCCCAATCACTTGGAAACAAAACAAAATACAAGTAATCCTCCCCCAAAAAAACAGTAAATTCCTGCCACTAGGCTTCAATGTGCATAAGTTCTTCAAACTTGGGTGAAATAAGATGCAGATCTAAAACTGGATATTATAATAATAATAATAATAATAATAATAATAATAATAATAATAATACTACTTTGTAGGCATTACTTGTGAATCCAAACTAGCAATAGCAAAAGCAACCCCAGCCAATTAGGTGGTATTCTTTAGCTTAGCTTGGCATCACCCTCTCAAGCACATGGGTTAACGAAGAAAAAATAAAGTTTTAGTTTCAAGGTGGATTTCTTTTTTTTTTTTTTTGGAGGAAGTTTTAGCGTAAATGTATGATTGAAAATCCACATTTAATGTGACATGATCTACTGTGATTCTAATAAGAGTTGATAATAACTGTCAAAGACTCGCATCAATGAAGACATAATTTCTTGAAAAGCATGTTTGTCATTGATAAATCAATTAAAATACATACTCTGTTTTTTATTATTGTCATAAAATTTATGAATATAGTGAATATAAGTTTTTCAGGGGATGTTTCTTGTAACTTTAGTTCCCTATTTTTTAACCTGAATTCGTTGATATATGGGACAACTCATAACACCAAATTACTTTCTTTTTTACATGTCAACCTGTGTTCCTCAATGAGAACCAAGGATATCAACCTGTGTTCCTCAATTTTTGGGGGATGGGGATTTATGTATGCAGGGGCGGGTCTTTGTTGAGGCCCAAGGGTCCTAGACCCCAAACTTTCTTTCACACTATTATTTATGTACAATGTGTTATTTATAATACGAAGGCTTACGTTGGAATTATGGTAGAATTTTTTCTATCTTATCAAAGAGGTTGGGGATCAAATCTTGGCCCCCAAACATTTTTTGCAAGTTCCACCATTATATTTATGAGTTCTGAATTCTGATGCATGTATACCGAAATAATTTCAGTCTATTTGGAAAGAACAATAAGTCTCAAAAGTCAAAACAGAGATTTCCATACACATAAGAATATAAATGGAAAGCAAAATGATTTCGGCCTCATCAATTTACAGATTTTGGTGACGCTAAATATACATGTTGATCATATAACTCATGCACATAAGCAACACAACATTTTTAGGATTTTTTTTTTTTGGGGGGGTTGGAGTACTTTAATTCATATATATCCCTTGAGTACAAGTACGTATATGCTCGACCACACATTGATAATAGTATGCAGATCATTATCATATTAATTCCTATTTATAGCTAGTAGACATATACTCATTAACTAGTACAATTTTCCTCGTGCAATCTATAGAATAGTTTTTGGGTTTTTGTATGTAGTAAACATATATATAAAATTATAAATTATTTAATACTTTATGAGATGTGCTGAAAATTTTTAAATTTTTTAAATTAATATTTCATGTGATGTATGAAAAATTTTAAGTTTTTCTAATTGTAATATCTATATTTAAAAAGTGTAGTAAATTACGTCCATAATTCATGTAATTTGCAGAAAAATTATTGGGGCTTTTGTCAAAAAAAAAAACACAATACTTTTTATGTATTTTTTTTAAAGTTAAGTGGAAAACCTCACTCCTAAAATTGTTTGTCAATGGAGAAAACATAAAAATTAATATATAATATCTTAAACTAATTGTGTATTTTTCACTGCTTGTTTTAAAGTTAATTGGTACAATACTTTTATGTGATTCATGAATTATTATTATTATTCATGTAATAAGTTATATGTGGTAAGATTCCATGGATGTAATAACAATAACAAAAACAACAACAACAACAACAACAACAACAATAATCAAAAATCTTTCATCATTCTTAATAATTATGTATTCTTAATAAATAGAATCTGTAATTATTATCAGAATTTATATAATATCTTCACTATTCCATATCTATAATTGTGAAGGTCTTTAATTTTTTATTATTTTAATTAAAAATAATAATTTGTAAGACTTAATGTAGGTTTGGAATTAGATTAGGGTTTTTCCTAACCTCTAAAAATTCAACATGTGACAGTCGACAGGTGCTAGTTTTGAAAGGTTTGATTTTAATACACACATGTGCACACGCACGCATATACATATATATACATATGTATATGCACACACACATACATATATGCGTGTGTGTACACATACATACATTATTAAATGCAGTTCTTATCATTTAACATTCGTGCAACAATAACATGTGTACACATACATACATTATTAAATGCAGTTCTTATCATTTAACATTCGTGCAACAATAACATGGATAAAGGTCGTTTTTGTCATCTAAGGTACATACCTATTTTCTATGTTTTTTGGTTAAAACATAAAAAATATTGCTGCAGTTATGATACATTTTATGCAAAGGTTTATTATAGGTTGTAATAGTCTACTTTGGTCAAATTACTCCATTTTACAAATTTGAATGACAAACATTTTAATACTAAAAAAGTGACTTTGTTTAGTTTACTTGATACCTTTTTTGATTCAAAATAGTTACAAATTAATGTTGACAACCTAAAACCATGCTCCTTAATATCTTCTGTACCAAAAAAATCTTCATTTTAGGAAACCTTTTGTTGGAATAATTTTCAATAAAAAATAAAAAAGGCACAACAAATTAATTATATTTTTTTGCTTTGATAATGGTTTTCAAAGGGGCAAGGTTGATAATACATTATTTCTCAAATCAAAAGGGAAACATTTACTGATTGTCCAAGTATATGTCGATGACATTATATTTGGTGCAACTGACAATGGTTTATGTGATGAATTTTCAGATTTGATGAGGAGTGAGTTTAAGATGAGCATGATGGGCGAGCTTAATTTTTTCTTAGGCTTGTAAATCAAGCAAACCTCAAATGAAACTATGATACATCAACAAAAATATATCAAGGAGTTAATTAAGCGGTTTGGAATAGAATCGGCTAAGCCTATAAACACACCCATCTCTCCTTCAACCAGGTTGGTTGTGGATGACGGGAGCCCTTCAGTTGAGGAGAAATCCTATAGAGGTATAATAGGGTCGCTTCTATACCTAACCGCTAGTAGACCTGCCATTGTTTTTAGTATTGGTTTGTGTGCTCGTTTTCAGTCAAATCCTAAGGAAACACATTTGAAAGCTGTAAAATGGATTTTGAGATATTTAAAATACACCTCGGACTTAGTTTTATGGTATCCTCAAGGGTGTAATTTTGATCGCATTGGGTATGCGGATGCTGATTATGCTAGATTCTTGGTTGATAGAAAAAGCACCTCAGGTATGGCTCATTTTCTTGGACCCTGTTTGGTCTCTTGGGAAACCAAGAAACAACACTCCGTTGCTATGTCCACAGTAGAAGCTGAGTATGTGGCAGCTACTTCTTGTTGTGCTCAACTGTTGTGGATACGACAGCAACTCAAAGGACTTTTGTGTTGACACTAGATGCATTCCTAATTTTTGTGATAATACAAGTGTAATTAACATTGCCAAAAACCCATATCAACACAAAAGGACTAAGCATATTGACATACGTCATGATTTTTTGAAAGACAATATTGAAAAGGGCTTAATTTCAATGAATTTTTGTGCCACTGATAGACAAATTGCTGATATATTTGCTAAGGCACTAAGTAAAGAGCAGTTTGAGAGGAATAGACTTGAATTGGGTTTAATTAAGAAAACTTGAGCATGCTTGTTTTTACCCTAATGATTGACTAGTGAAGGGTTTTTAGGCCAAATAAATTGTTACAATAGATGCATTCAATTTTTGTGGTTTTTCTAGCATATGTGTGAAACATAACATACTGACACTCGTTGAGGTCTAATGATATTGCCCTTATTGTCCTAAAACACCAAACATTTAACAGTCAGAACAATGTCTAGGAACAGAACCAACCACTATTTGTAAATCCACTAGACAAGTGGCGCGGCGGCAAGGTAAGTAGAAATTAAAATTTTCATTTAAAGGCTATTCACCTACTTCCTCCTCTGCATTCTCTCTCCAAACCCGACATCTTCTTCTTCTCTGTCCCCTCACACGATCGGAAATCACTACCCCTTCCTTTCCAAAATTCTAAACCCTAAAATCTTTCTTCCCAAACTTTCCAATGGCAAGAACTCATGGTGACTCAGCCTCGACCGGAAGAAAGACTACACGTCCATGCTCACTGCAGAGTCGAGTGTCAAGCAAAAAAAGCAAGAATTGGTTGAACACTGTTGCGGCGGCTCCATTGAGAGGAATCTCTTCGAGTATGGACCTTCCTCCCTCTCTTACTTATTCTATACCTTCTTCAATATATGGGTTCTTGAGGAGTCTTGATGTGAGGTCTATTGGTCTAAACCCTACAACAATTCCCACCATGAATCCAATTACTAGGTGGGAACTGGTTGTTTATGAACCTCCCCAAATTGAAATTGTGACAGGGGGAATTTTGACCACGTCAGTCAAAAGTTCAAGAAATTTAGGGGTTGGGATGGGTGCTGAAGAACCTATTCCTACTGGTGTTTTCACTGAAGATAGTAATGATGATTTGGGGGGTGGGATGGGTACTGAGAAACCAGTTCCTCCTAGTGTTTTCACTAAGGACAATGATGATGATGAACCAATTATACGGTTCAAACGAACCGTGAAAACCACTCCTCAATCAACCCTCAAACCAAGCCTCAAACCCCAAAGAAAGACCACCACTACATCCAATATCCCTCTCAATACTCTACTGTATCGACGTCAAACAAGAAGTTCAGGTCCTGCTCCTATTTTGCCACTACCAAAAGATACAGTAGACAACCCTGCTACAAAGAAGAAAACAGTCCGAAAAACACCTCTCTAAACACCCCTCAAAACACCAGCCAAAACACCTCCTAGAGTTGTTTCCTCCAAGGACCCTACTCCTAAAAGGGCAGCCCCAGAACAGTCGTCCGAATAGGTGACAGAGTGTCCTGAACCTAGAAGAAAGAAAGCTAAAAAGAGCATGACACTCCCTGAGAGATACCAACACTTTCTTCAAAAATCTGTAGTCCGAGGAAAGGTAGTCAAGGTAGCTTATTTCCAGGAACAGGGGCTTGAGGTGTTTCTAGAGAAATTAAAAGTTTAAGGGTAGTTGGATCTGTTTACTAACACTCAGAGAGGGTGCTCTATTCCTGAGTTGGCTGAGTTTTATACCAACTGTGTGGTCACCAATGGGGTGGTGACTAGCACAGTTGGTGGGCATAGGATTCGATTTGATGCTGCTGATCTCAGAGAGATGCTTGGTCTGAAAACTAATGGTTTTTATGTATATGTCCATGAGGACAAGAATGTGTTGGGTGAGGAGAGACTGCTAGAGCTGACCCAGAACCTAGCCCAAAACCCCCAACTAACCAAGTCCAGATCTATACGAAAAGGGAAAATGATTCTTTTACATCGCTTGTTATTTTGGTTTATAATAAAGAATGTCATTCCCCGAGGTCCGGGACGAAATTTGGCTGACCCTATGGACATGTGCCTTACTGATCTTTT
Organism: Carnegiea gigantea; assembly: GCA_029747015.1. Taxonomy (NCBI): domain Eukaryota; kingdom Viridiplantae; phylum Streptophyta; class Magnoliopsida; order Caryophyllales; family Cactaceae; genus Carnegiea; species Carnegiea gigantea. The sequence goes on from JAKOGI010000220.1 coordinate 546,823, forward strand.
GGATCGAGGTGAGAAAATCAACTTACCTGCAATCATGATAAGTCACATTGGATGTATTGGTAACACGTCCAAGGATCATGACATGGGGTATGGGCTCCTGCTGACGTCTATGTTTGAGCAGGTGGGGATTCCCCTGCAAAAGAGAGTGAGCCTTCAAATCACTGATGAAATAGGAGGCAGTACTCTGATTGGGTGTGGCTTTCATGTGAAGAAAGGTGGGAATGCCAGCTCAGAACAAGGGGTTCAAACACCTCTCCACCCTGTTCCCAGTGATGCCTCAACCTCCAGTACTCCCACCTAAACACTCTCATGCAGGACCAGCTCTCCCTGACGGGAGAAATTGTAGACATGAAGAGGGCACTCGTAGAAGAAAAGGAGCTCAATGCTAAACGTCATGAGGATCTTCTGAGTGCTATCTTTGCCCTCACGGCCAAATTCTCTTCTCCTTCTTCTTCTTCTTCCATCTGATCTTGACTTTGTCTTCTTTTCTTTCACCTTTTGCTACTTAATTTTTTGTCTGCTCTTCTTGCTACTGTATGAACAATGGTGGATTGTGAGTGTTTCCTAGATGATTAATGCATTTTTGCCATAATCCTTGCTTGTTTATGTGCTACTTATTTGTGCGTGACTCGGATGGCCAATATCCTTACTGTATCGTATGCTTGAGTGTATCACTGTTATTTCTCATCTTACCACTTTGGTGGTGATTGCATCCACACTAAACTCAGACTTTCCGATCTATTTACCCCTTTTCGATGATGTCAAAGGGGGAAAGATAAGTATGACCTAAGTCTTGACTAGTTTTCCCAGTTCAAGTTGACCTCTCACTCCTGTTTCTTTTTCTGTGTGACTTACATAAACTTTGACTTTGTCTATTTTTGGCACTACCCTATCTTGCTCTGTTAATAACAACGACTTACGGTCATTTGGTTTGCCATCATCAAAAAGGAAAAAATTGTTGACCCAATTAATGTATAAGGTTTTGATGATGACAATCCAAATGACCTAGTCAATATACTGTGAGTTATGTGTTGTGCTTGAGTTGTATGCTAAGACGGGATCCGAAAAATACATGGAGCAGTTCGAATGAGCATGGAGCATCAAAGTTGATAACATGCACAAGAATCTGAGAACACTCCCTCAGAACAGTTCTGGGAGTGGAAGCATGGACATGTGCAAGAAGTTCATCTGAGAATAAGAGTCTTAGACTTAGCATTTGTTTTACCCTTTTTAGATTCTTGTTAATATGCCAATTAGAGGGTCTCTGATTTAACATTCACTTTGAAAGGTTTTTGATGACTCAGAACACTGTCCCAAAACAGATCCAAGAGGCTAAGTCTGCAGTGTTTTGAGGTAGATTTTTGATAACTTAGAATACTGTCTCAGAACAGGTCCAAGAGGTCAGGTCTGTAGTGTTTTGAGGCTGAGAATAAGAATTCGAATTTCAACTTTTTTAAAGGGATTTCGGACTGACGTTTTCAGGAAACAATCGGAATTAATTTATGTCAGTCAAAATCTAAAATTATTTCTTCCCTTATTTAAGAGACAAAATATTTTTCAAATATTTGGTGAGATTTAATCCTATCTTAAAGAAAAATATCTTCCCTAAATATTTGATCTTATCTCCTATAAAAAATGTATCTTCCAAATATTTGATCCTATCCTATCAAGAAGGTGGGTAATTGTTCTACTATTTAAAGCGGCCATTTCCCTCAACTTTCCTTAAGGTTTTCTCGATTGTCAAGTGCTAAAATTGCTTTCGTAAGTCTGAATTTTCCTGTGAGAAAAACCTTCAAAAGAGTACTTAATCGAGTCTTCATCATTGGCATAATAGGAGTTGTATTGTACCTTACACTCAACTTATTTAGAAGTATATAAGTAAGGAGTTCTTTATCTTTTTTTAATCTTGATAAGAGGTTATCCAAGTCTTGATAGACGTTGGGCGTTGTACCCGTAAGGGACGTGTGAACGTTGTGTCCGTGAGTATCTATCCAAAGTCTTGGGAGACTTTTGATGTGTGTTTATAACGAGAATTTAGGGTAGACTAAGTTACATGTGTTATGGTTGTAACGTGTGCAGCCCGTTTAGTGAAAAAGTTGCTGAAATCCTACTATTGTAGGTCGTGGTTTTTACACCTCAGTTGGGCCAGAGGTGGTTTTCCACGTAAAAATATTGTGTCTTCTTTACTGTTTCCGCAATTATACTTGTTTCTGCCTTATTGTAAACACGCGCTCCAAACAGTCCTAACGAGTGTTTTGAGAAAACCGAAAAAACTGGTAGACACAATTCACCCCCCTCTTGTGTCCTTGTGTGAGTAAATCTAACAAGTATAAAACATCATAATTAATATATAGTACATATTCTTTGACGCTACAAGTTCATCCTTTAGATGCATGGATATGTATCAAAATAATTTAAGTACGTTGAAAAAGAAAAATAAGTGTGGAGATAAGGACTCACATATATATAAACATAAATTGAAAATTAAAATGATTTCAGACTGATTGATTTATAGCTTTTGTTGGCACTAAAATGCGCATTGATTCGATCATGTAACTCATGCATATAAGCGGACACAACTCGCAAGTCGATGTATAGGTTTTGTTCAAACTTGCATGAATAATAGCATATGAATTACGTCTAATTTTCAATTATTTTTAGCGTACGTAAAATGATCAAAGTATACATTATTAAATACAATTTTGTCATTCAACACACAAGCAACATTAAAAAAAATAAAAGTCATTTTTGTTGTCTAATGTGTACATGGAACATTAACAAAGATAGACAGGTGAAGATCAAAGCATCCCTATACTCAGTCAAAATGATTATTCAATCAAAGCAGTCCCTATCTTCGATCAAAAGCTCACTTGGAACGTGAACAAAGATGACTGCTGTGATCAAAATATTCCCTAAATTTTTATTTTTTTGATAGAAGTCTCTAGATTCAATTTAAAGAGTCATTCAGATTGCGGTAATAACAAAATGTAATAATCCTAACCAAAGGGGGGGGGGGGAATAAAAGAAAGAAATCAGCCTTTACTTTTATCCGTTGCAAATACCATGATGATCAGAGAGAGATTCACACTAATGCGCCGCTCCTATCCCCCCATCTTCGTTCAAACCTCACCTCTTCCAAATGTCGTATATATTTGTGATGCCGCTAACCTTTCTCCTTATCAAATCACACTCTGCATCATAGAATGAGTGAGGGAAATTATGTCTGATTATAATTACAATGATATGCTCTTCAGAGAAAGAGGAAGAAAAAAGGAGAGGTTCTTGCTTGTGCCTATGAGCACTGTATTATTTCTCATCAAGTCAGTAAATCACCTGATTTTGATTTCACCAGACATAGGTATATATACAGTTGCTAAATCTCTCTGTATCTCTCTCCACCCCAAAAAATTCCCATAAGCTAACTCCTTTTTTCCCTTTGTTTTTTGTGTGCATCTGTGTGGTGAAGCAGGGGCTCAGTGGTTATTGAGGTGGAAGCTTGAAGGCTGACATGATCAAAGGTGGAGGCTCATTTGAGGGTAAAATCCATGAACCGGTTTATTTTGCTTAATAATGCAGCCTTGTCCTTCTTTTGTTTTCGCAATTAGAACTCACAGAAAATATGATATTTTGGGGAAAAAAGAGAGAAACAAAACCAGAAAAATGGTAATTATATGAATATCACCTTAAATAAATAAATAATCGTAGCAAGAGGACTAGTAACAGTGAAGGGTGTGGAGCTGAGGCCCCTGAATTTTAATAAGTTGTTCTAGGTTTGATTTTCTTGAAAAGAAAGATAAAGTAACAGTTAACGAAGATCTGACGCCCTTTCTAATTACCATCCCCACCCTAGATCCACCCCATAATCCTTGCATCACTAGGATCGAGGGTGGTTAGGACCCGACACAAGGGGCTCGGGCTGCCAGCCACCTCAATCGATGGCGGACTTATTGACGAAAATGTTTTTCATGTACTCTTGTAACAGTGTAGGGTGCTAGATTACAATTTTCCTGGATTTTTTATTTTTTATTTTTTGGCAGGGATGTTTTGGAGCTTCTAAGGGCAAGGTCACATTCCAGTGACTTGGATGTTATTTTCTGTTCTTCCTGGAATTCGGTTGGCATGTGTGGCCATTTATTGCCGTGTATTTTGTGAGCTTCCACCAGCATTGCTTCCTCTTCTTCAGCCCATGCATCCGTCAGAAACTACATTTGTACAAAATGTAAATGCAAGGATAATTAGTTATGGGCATCCAGCAACATGATTGAAACGATATGATGAGTTGTATCAGTTCTAGAACATTTTTCAAATTTTTTTTATATGGGACACAAAGGCCGCATAGGTTAGATTGTTGTACAAATACAAATTAGTCATTGATTGTATTGATTTGCAGGATGTTAAAATTTGTTTATCTAGAGATTATTTAAAAGCAAAGTATTGTATCGAAATACTTGTATTAATTATTCTAGTCATTATAAAAGTAGTGTATCTAAATATGGATATGGAGATTGATTTTGAGCATGAGTATAGATAAGGGTACAATTAAGCCCGCCTCATGTCCCCCATTGCCACCTCTAGTCCCCGATTAACCAATCATCTGCAAACTAACAAAAGGAACCTCAGATCTTGTCAGCTAGTAAATACAAAAGGTAAAGTACTTTTGGTTGGGGGGGGGGAGGTGGGGGAGTAATACTCCCCTGCCCCCCCGGCTCTATTCAAGGACCAAGGGCTCATGAGAGAGGAGGTGTTTATTGGAAAAATACTAAATAAATGGTGAGAGGGTTCATTTGGTTAGGAATTTCAATATAAATAGTTTGTAAGTTAATTAAATAGAACGAACAACTCAGATCATACGGGATATTGGGACCCATTGTGGTGAAGGATTTAGAAGGACCATGAGACTCAAAATTAAGTGGTCAAATTAAATTCATAAAAATGTTCTTGAGATAAACGTGAGATCGAATAGATATTAGGAGTTAGTTGACGATGGAAGACCTAGTTTCTCGCGCTTCCTATGCCAATGAAAAGTGACTTCTGCCTTGGCCACTTATTAGTAAATTTTATTTTTAAAACTCGACACTATATCAACTACATGGAAAATGTTTTTGTTTTCTTTTTTTTTTTTAAATTCTTGGATTCTGTCCATCCACTTGCAAAACTGTATGCACGGTGTAAAAATCATTGTTCAAATTATTTTTCACACTGGGCTTCCATATGGATTATTTTAGACCGTTAGCAATAGCAACACCAATTAATTAATAACAACTTAATATATGCACTGATGGCGAATCTAACAACTTCTGAAACTTAAATGATACCTGTGAACAAAGCTCAGAGCATATGCAATGGTGATCCATAATTTTGGATAATAAGTGGGGGTCACACCCTCCACATCATCTCACAAGTCAATTTTTTTCTTTTCTCTGCATCCTATGGATCACTAACTTAGATCACTAAATAAAATAATATTTTATAGACCCCACTACTATTATATTATTGGGTTTTAGATTTTTAAAGGCTTAGTTGGCAAAAAAAAAGAGAGAGAAAATGTGTGGGAGGCGGATCACAACCGTAAGCTAGACCATGGGACGAGCGAAGCGGATCACTGATGCATGAGATGCTCTCAAGTTCTGCGATATGGTGTAAAAAAGCTAAAGTCAAATAGCATTAGCAATATATTGTTTACATCTACAATTTTTCACATGTGAGCAACATACATAAAAATATCAAAGAAAATGCATGCAATGCTAAATGTAAGTGCTTACTTTTTACCATCTTGCATGCATGCAACATTACCAAGGATCAACGCCATTTTTATCATCTAATTAATGCACATGTCTGCAACATTGACAACGATAGTTATAAGATGAAGTCATCTTCTATATATATTCAAATATCTTAACGAAAAAACAAAAACCAACAAGCATCCACAAGCTTAGATGTACCTCAATTGTATTTCTTGGAGACGTCATAAAATCTTTATTGACCATGTGTCTCCCTTTAATCAAAAAGCATAACATAGACAACAACAAAAAGGAAATTTTAACTAATGGCCTCAATAGAAAAAAGGGAACAAAATAGAAAGAAACAAATTCTATTCCACCCGGTTTACCTTTACAGTGGCTCCTTCGAGGCAAACCAAGTAATCTGTTTAAAATCATAGCCCTGTCTTATGTCTAATTTGCACATATCCCCCTGAAGCATGGGTAATTAAATAATCTGACTAGACCTGGCAAAACTGACCCGAGGCCCAAAACCCGAACCGAATGATCCGGACCCATACCCAACCCGACACCCGAAATATGCTCACCCGAAAGTGGACCCGAAATCCGAATTGACCCGACCCGAACCATACCCGACCTGAAATTTTCTACAAAGTTACTTGTTTTGGCATGACGAGCCTATTTGATCAAAAAATGGTTGACCCGAACTCGACCCGAACTGAACCATACCCGACCCAATCCGAAACGACCCGAAATGTCATTTAACCCGAACATGACCCAACCCGAACTTAACCCGACCCATATCCGAACCGAATGACCCATTTGCCAGGTCTAAATCTGACCTATCCTTTTGGACTTTACATTTAAACAGCCTGAACCATTGCTGTTGGACTTTAAGCCTCTGATCGGTGAAGCGACATAAAGTTAGCAAATAATGGGAATTTATTGATATCACTACCCCTGGTTTATTAAAAGGCGGCGTTGTATGTGTTTTTTAAATAAAAATTAGTTTGGGAAGACATAATAGGAAGCAGCAAAGGACGAGATAAGCTTCTTTGGGACTTCCATTTCTTCTTCTCTAACATCCACAAAATAGCTTCCCCTATTGCCAAACGCAGCTAAGGTCGTTTGTTTTTTAAATTTTATGTATATCGTGTACAATCGCTTTTTTTTTCTTTTTTTTGGGATTTGGGAATCTCTGTTTTAGAGTTTTCGAAGAAGGTTTCCATGGATGGTTTAAGTTTTGGATCCCCAACAACAATGTCAAGAATTCGTTGTCCAAAATGAAAGACAACAACTGAATTGGACTACTGTGTTTCTAGATCGAAGAAGAACTTCTTCAGGCCTTACTATTCATGTATGAATATGCGGGCTTTATTCGCTGGGTTGCGCCAGAAGTTAGAGCGAGAATAGGGGGGACATGAAATTGGGAGCCCAAGCCAAGGGAGGCAAAGGGCAAAACGAGGATCCCAACCCCAAATTAATATCAATGTGCACGATGTAATTGAGTTAAAGGAAGAAGTATCTTGTATCATGAGTGAAATTGTGGAAATAGGAAGGAAATTATGAGCATTTTGGTGAAGATATATTCTGGAACAACATTATTGGTGGTGTTGTGTTTAGGAATATTTGTTGTTTGTGCGGTAATGTTGGATGTATTGAAATGATGTTACAGCCTAGGATTTGGTTTAGCTATGATGAAGGTGCTGCTTAAGGTACTTACCTTAGGTTATGTATTGTAGTGAAGTTTGGTTATTTTTGGTCTCAATGAATGAATCTAACGTACTGCAATGAATGTAATGGACTTATAACAACAATAACTCCCAGTGTGGGTCCCGCTTTCGCGGGGTCTGGGAAGATCCAGATGTAGACAATCTTACCTCTACCGGCAATCCTGCCCATAGAGAGGTTGATTCCAAGAGACCCACAAAAATCAGATTTTGTGAAAATATTTTATAGAAGAAGGATTTTGTGAAAACATTTTATGGAGAAAAACTAAGGATAAGTCATAGGGAATGAATTAAGAAATACGAAAAAATACGAAAAAAATCAGGGGGCAGTAACTATGTAACTATAAGTGCAACAAGACAGATGAAGATACTGTACCTTAATAAACAGAGGTAGGCAAATAATGTCTCTTCTCAGACACATGAACTACCTGCATGCAAGCATGACATATGAAAAAAACCATAACCAAACCCACTCCATTGAAACCAAGTGACCAACTACGAGGCTAGCTCTTTGCGATATAAGGTCTTAATCCTATCCTGCTATAGTCTCCTATCCTGAGCCATGTTCTCCGTTAACCCTACAATTTTCAAGTCCTCTCTAATCACCTCGTCCAAACTCTTCTTTGATCGTCCCTTTCCCCTTTTACCTCTTGGGATGTTAATTCTCTCACATTTCCTCACTGGAGCATCCACACTCCTTCTTTTCACATGGCGAAACCATCTGAATCTTATTTCTCTCAATTTATCTTCGATGGGGACTACTTTAACCAAGTCTTTGATCATTCCATTACTAATTCTATCCATTCTCGTATAACCTTCGATGGGGACCACTCTAATCATCTTCATCTCTACTACAATTAACCTTTGAACCTGAGTTTTCTTTATAGGCCAACATTCCAATCTATATAACACAGCAGGTCTAACTAACATATGACAAACTTTGCCTTTTAATCCTACCGGTATTATCTTATCGCACAGCCCACATGAAGCATACTTCCATTTCTGCCATCCCATTTTTATGCGATGGCTAATATTTTCGTCAATGTCCCCTTCATGATAAATGATCGAGCCTAGATATTTAAACTTCTCGACCTTTGGTATCTGCATCCCCTCAATGGTGACTTCTCTCCTCGCATCTTCCCTTCCACTGAAACAACAATAAAGGTATTCAGTCTTCGATGTACTAATTCTAAAGCCTCTAGACTCCAGTGTATGTCTCCATCGCTCCAGTTTTTCATTAACTCCCTCCTTAGTCTCATCAATAAGAACAATGTCATCTGTAAATAATATACACCAGGATAACTCATCTTGAATTCCTTTTGTAAATTCATCCATGACTAGAGTGAAAAGAAAAGAGTTTAAAGCAGAACCCTGATGCAGGCCCATACTAATATAGAAGTCGTTGATAACCCCTCCTGGCATCCTAACACTCGTCCTAGCTTCCTCATACATATCCTTAATAAGTCGAATATACACCGAAGATACCCCTTTCTTTTCCAAGCATCTCCACAATACCTCACGCGGGATTCTATCATATGTTTTTTCTAAGTCAATGAACACTATATGAAGATCTACCTTTTTATCTCTGTACAATTCCATGAGCCTTCTAAGGAGGTAAATCGCTTCTGTAGTTGACCTGCCAGGCATAAAATCAAATTGGTTCTCTGTTATCAAGATATCCTTCCTCAACCTTTTCTCAATCATCCTCTCCTACAACTTCATGGTGTGACTCAGCAACTTTATACCCCTATAATTATTACAATCCTGAGTATCATCTTTGTTCTTGTACAATAGGATGACTGCAACCAGGTTAATGAATGTAATAGACTTAGAATGAATGTAATGGACTGAGAATGAATGAAATTCGAATGAAGCAAATGATTGCAACCAATCAAAGTATGCATGATTGCATCTGCTCAACGGATGTACTTGACTACAATCCACTAAACAATGCTACTTTTCATATGGTACCCAAACAAAACAAAGAAGTGGAATTATATATGTATATGTTGGCTACAAAAGGGGCTTAACCCAACAAAAGGGGGAATAAAGCAAAATACAAAGGTGCTAAGCAAATAACAACTACATTATCCTAAGAGAGTTTGTCTAGAATAACTGTAAGAAAGGGTTGCATCAACAAAGCCCCCCCCCCCAAAAAAAAAAGTGATTGAACACATAATTTTAAGCCTTCATCTTCTTTGGCCTAAGTTATGTTTCCAATATAGCTTGCCTCTACTCATCAACAGAATGTCAGATACGGTTTTTTTTTTTTTTTTTGAGGTCTTTGTTGTCGACTTTCTGATGCCTGGATCGTGAAGGCTGGCTGCTTGCTGGGGCTTCCACCTTTGACTTTTGTGCACTTGACCTCATAATAGGCAGACTGGAAGATGCTGCCTTTGGTAATTTTCTGGGGCTTCTTCTAGGCAGTAAGGTAGGTTCATTTGAAGATGATAGGGCCTTGGTGACTTTTCTAGGACGTGATTTGTGGAATGTGATTGAAGATGTGACAGGCTGAATTGAAAAGACCTTCAAAACAAGTAATAAATTTGGTTAATGATAGTTAGAAATAATGCAAAAAGGGGGAAAAGGAATAGGCAAGTGATAAATTTGGTTAGTGATAGACTTACATGGAACACTAGAAATTTGCTAGTATTTTCAGTCGCATGATTTTACATTCAAGTCTACGATAAATTTGGCCCAACCATCATGAACCTCCCATAGCTGCCATAAATTTTCGTTAGAACACCTCAATATCAAACTCCTGGCCTTACTCTCAAATTTAGTTTGCTTGTCCTTAAGAAACCATTTAGTGAACTTCTCCCTAATTTCCTCACAAAGTATGAAGATAGGCTTATCCCCCACGTGCTTCTAGTAAATTGTTGGAACACTTAAAAAATTTGGTGGAGTTGTCAGGTACCTTTGTTGTGCTGTCAAAGCCATGCCTACACCAATACTTATAAGGCTCATCTTGCAACCAAATGTACGCTGTTGGTGATCCTTTGAAAAGAGATTCTATGAATCTGGTGAATCTGACTTGGCAGTATGCAGTTGCAGCTCTTGACAACAAAAAGTTCAATTTAGGAGTTGGGAACAACTTCTTGAAGTTCCCCTTATAGTGTACCATGTAAATCCTTCTTGTTACTACATGAAATATATCCCTTAGTGTAGAAATATTACCCTGAAATTAAGTAAGAAATAAGAAATAAGTGAGCTTACACAAGTGATAAAGCAACATACATACAATTAGTAACTAGGTTGACTGAACATTACCTTACACCTATCATCTATGAAGGTATATTGGCCATGCTCCTTATCCCTAATGTACCTCTTAAGCAGTTGAAGAAATGTGCCAATTATCCTTATTTTCAAAAATCAACAATGGCATATGCTAGGTACGTACACAAAGGTTTGCAACATCAACGCCCACAGTCATAAGTAAAACACACCCGTCAAGTGTATTCCATCACCCCAATGAAATTCCTGCACCCAGCCAAGAGTCACTCTTTGTAAGCATTTGTTGGTAGTAATATCATTAAGATAGCTCCTTTGTCCCTCTTTAATTGTGCCATATAGGAATTTTTGGCACTTAATGTGGGGTTTATATCTCCCCTCTTTACTTGGCATTGCTGAATAATTTGGGCCTAGTTTTCCTAGTGGAGTGAGGAAGAGTGACCACCACATGCGAGCGCACCGCCCGCCCGTCCAGTCTGGTCCGGGCTGGGCTTAGGTGCGGCGTGGCGTGGGCTTGGGCTGGGGGGTCGGACCTACTAATCTTTTTAGAGAAATTTTGTCCGTTTGCCTTCCCGGTCAATGATTTTACACTGATATTTCTCTGCAATTTACTGCAAACCACAATTATTTTTGGTAGCCAATTTACTAAGGATAGTAGTCCATAATGGCTAGTTAATTCTGTCCACAAGCTCGCTTGGTTTTTTGCTGGCTTCTGTCCACTACCTCAGTATGCTCTCCCATATAAATACGACACCTTTCAGCGGCGGGAAACACACATCAAAGTTCTCTATTCCCTTCTCTTCTTCTACTATTCTATTCTCTCTCTTTTTCTGGACAATTTCTATATTGTGTGTTCAAGGTCTCTGTCATCGAGTGCACGAGTTCAGAGGCTCACTGTGTTAACCTTGAGGAGCAATCGGCTGATTTGATTTGCACCGCGGTCGAGCCGAAATTGTTTTCAAGGCAGTGGTATACCACGACACAGTGTTAACTCTCTCTCTCTCTCTCTCTCTCTCTCTCTCTCTCTCTCTACCATTGATTTTCTTATAATATTTCCTACAATTTGAAAGCAACTTCCTCATTCCCTAGAAATCAATGGCTCTTTCTGTCTACAAGGCTCTTCCTGACCTCTCAAAATTAGAACTATTATATGGAACCAACTATAGACGTTGGTGCTAGAAACTGCTCATATTCTTTGAATAACTAGAGGTTGATTATGTGTTGTTCTCTGACCTCACTGAAGAGAACAACGCTTTTGAAACAACTGTTGCCTCTGGTGATAGAATTGTCAAAAACAAATCCAAAACTGTTGATGAAAAAACAAAGAAGAAATTTGAGATAGACAACAAAACGGTCAAAGGGCATTTATTGAACCATATGACTAACCCTCTGTTCGATTTGTTTGTTGCCTTCAAATTTGCCAAGATAATTTGGGAGAAATTAGAGATCAAGCACGAAGCTGATAATGCTGGAAAGAAGAAGTATGTGGTCGGCGAATGGCTACATTTCTAGATTACTGATGACAAACCAATTATGGAGCAGGTTCATGTTTACGAGAACCTGTGTGCTAAAGTCCTGAACGAGAATATGAAGATGTGCGAGGTACTGCAGGCTAATGTGCTGATTAACAAGTTTCTGCCATCCTGGAGTGACTACAGGAACTAGCTAAAACATAAGAAGAAAGACCTCACTCGGCAGGAACTGATCAGCCATATGAGAACGGAAGAGGCCAATCATCTGAAAGATAAGATGGATTCTCTTTCTTTATATTCTTCTAAAGCTAAACTAGTTGAATCTGTTGTGCCTACAAATAAAGAAAGGTTTAAAGGAAAAGATAAGAAGAACCAGAAGCCAAGCTATCCTATACGGCAGAACGAGCTCAGCAGTAAGATCCAGAAACCAAAGGGGTTGTACTATGTCTGCGGCAAGCTGGGGTATAAGGCATACCAGTGTCCACTTCGCAAAGGGCAGTCATAGCCAAACTAGAACCCTGTAGCCCAGGCTAACCTTGTCGAGGATACGGAAGTCATTTGTGCAGTAGTCGAAGAGGCAAACCTAGTGACAAACAGCGCTGAATCGATCTACGATATTGGATCTTCAAGGCACTTCTGCGCAGACAAAGAACTCATGTAGGACATTGAAGATGTTGCAAATGGTGAATGCGTCTATATAGAAAACTCTACAACTGCTAGAGTTATAGGTAAAGGGAAGATTCTTCTTAAATTTACTTCTGGCAAATTACTGTCTTTAAATAATGTGTTGTATATGCCTTCCCTTCGTAGAAACTTAGTTTCTGGTATACTTCTCAACAAAGTTAGACTGAAAACTATTATAGGAGATGATAAGATTGTTATCTCTCGTAACGGGGTCTTTGTTGGGAAGGAATACCTAAATGGAAGTCTATCTGTACTAAATCTGGCTTCTCAAACTTTGAATGGAAATGCTTCTACTTCTGCTTACATTGCTGAGTCCGTTGATTTGTGGCATGGTAGGCTAGGCCATGTTAATTTTACATTCATAAAATGACCCAAAAATTTGAAACTAATATCTGTTATGAATGTTGATAATGTTTCCAAATGTTTTGTGTTCGTAGAAGCAAAATATGCCAAACAGCCCTTTAAATCGGTTACTAGTAGACAAATAACATCATTAGAACTAGTACGTTCAGACTTAGTTGACTTAGAAAACATAGCTAGCAAAGGAGGGAAAAGGTATTACATCACCTTTGTAGATAACTGCTCTAGGTATACCAAAGTTTACCTTCTTCGATCCAAAAATGAGCCTAAGGAAATGTTTTTGAAATACAAAGCAGAAGTAGAAAATCAATTAGACTGAAAGATTAAAAGGCTTAGAACTGATAGGGGTGAAGAATATAAGACTAACTCTCTGACATCTTTTTGTGAGAAAAATGGCATAAATACATGAGGTTAGTGCACCCCGTACTCCCCAACAAAATGGGATAGCCAAATGCAAAAATAGAACTCTTAAAGAAATGATGAATGTCATGCTTTTGAGTTCTAGACTTTCTGATAACATGTGGGGGGAAGCTGTGTTTTTTGCTTGCTATATTCTTAATAGAGTATCCCATAAGAAGTTATACCAAACCCCTTATGAGATATGGAAAGGCTATGCTCCTAACGTGAGTTTCTTAAGGGTGTGGGGATGTTTGGCTAAAGTTCTCCTACCTGATTTCAAATGGGAAAACATAGGACCTAAAACCTTTGATTCTGTGTTTATTAGTTATGCCCAAAACAGTCATGCGCATAGATTCATGTCATTGAATGACTTATCTATTAGTGACTCTAGGGATGCAGAATTTTTTGAGCATGTATTTCCTTTGAAAAAGAATGTTCCTGCTCCGATGCATGAAAATATATATATGCTTGACAATGTGTCTTTGTCTGCGTCTAGGTTCTGGGGTTAGAAACTTAGTTAATGAACCTAGGAGGAGTAAGAGACCTAAAGTTGAGACTAGTTTTTGTCCTGACTTCCTTACTAGTTTTTTGATTGAAGACTTTGATGCTAATCTCTTGTCTGATGAACTAGTATCTGCCTTCTTATCGAATAAGATCCAAAAATATATGAAGAGGCTATGAGATTTATAGATGTTAGTTTATGGAAAGAAGCTATTAAAAGTGAATTAGAATTTATAGTGTCTAATCAAACTTGGGAGTCAGTTGAACTTCCTAAAGGCTGTAAACCTATTAGTAGTAAATGGAGCTTCAAACAGAAGCTAAGACCTCATGGTTCCATTGATAAATACGAAGCCAGACTGGTGATAAGGGGGTTTAACCAGAAAAAAGGGGTTGACTACTTTGATACTTATTCTCCTGTGAACAAAATAGCTACTATCAGAACTCCAGTCACTCTAGTTGCTATCCATAGTCTTGTTGTGCATCAAATGGACGTGAAAACAGCTTTCCTTAATGGTGGCTTAGAGGAAGAAATTTACATGTCTCAACCTGAAGGATGCGTAGTCCCTGGGAAGGAGAGTAACGTACGTAAGCTTAGCAAATCCCTTCACGGTCTTAAATAAGCTCCTAAACAGTGGTATGAAAAGTTTGATAGCACAGTAATACAAAATGGATTTGTTGTGAACACCTCTGACTCCTGTGTGTATTCAAAGGTAATTGGTTCAGATTGCGTGATAATATGTCTGTATGTGGATGACATGTCGATTTTTGATACTAGTGTACATGTTGTTAATGAGACTAAAAAGATGTTGTCCTCTCATTTTGAAATGAAGGACACGGGGGAAGTTGATGTAATCCTAGGGATTAAGATTAGAAAGACTGATGATGGCTTTTCTTTGTGTCAGCCTCATTATATTGAGAAAGCGTTAAAGAAATTTAACTGTTTTGATGTACTTCCTGTGAGAACTCCTTATGACCTTAGCATACATCTTAAAAAGAACAAAGGGCCTAGTGTCTCACGAACTGAGTATGCTAAAATCATAGGAAGTGTGATGTTTCTCATGAACTATACTCAACCTGACATCGCTTATGTTGTCAGTCGATTGATTCATTATACACATAACCCTAGTAAAGAACATTAGGATGCATTGTTTCGATTGCTCAAACACTTGAGAGGTACTATGGACTGGCATTTGCATTTTAATAAATTTTCTATTGTGTTAGAAGAATTTTGTGATGCAAACTGGGTATTTGATAATGATGAGATCAGTTCTACTAGTGGTTATATTTTTACTTTAGGTGGAGGAGCTATCTCGTGGAAGCCTGCAAAGCATACCTGTATAGCTCGCTCCACCATGGAAGCTAAATTCATTACTCTTGAGTTGGCAGGTCAAGAAGTAGAGTAGCTTAAAGGTCTACTAGTACATATGTCATTGTGGGGGAGGCTATTTCCCTTCACAGTGACTCACAAGCAACAATTGGAGTTGCACACAACAATGTGTATAACAGAAAGAAGAGATATATCCGCATCAGACATAGTGTGGTAAAACAGCGGCTAAAACATGGTGTCATTTCCTTGGAATACGTCAGATCTGAGAAAACCCTAGCGGATCCTCTGACCAAGGGATTGACCAGGCGAGTCGTTCTGGATACGTCGAAGGGGATGGGTCTTAAATCCATGGATTCAGATAGTATGGTGGATACCCTCTTATGGTCAAATGAAGCCATACTATCCTCGACACGCACTACATTCTCATCCCTATGACGTGCAGTAGTGCTTATGAAAGGTTGAGCTCCCATGCTCTTAATGGATTCATAGCCCACTGGGGTAGTGCTATTGAGACGCACTTGATGGATTTACCACTTGATACATGTGAGGTTGAGCAGTATTGTGCTCTTAATGATTCTATAGCCATGATTATAGTGGTCCAAGTTGAGATGGACTTGATGGAATTACTTACGTAAGTGTGAAGGTGTGGCTGCCTTCTATGAGATACTCAGGGTTATCTCTCTAAAGCACTTATGAGACCCAAGGTGTGCGCATGGCCCTAAAAAAGACGCTAGTTTGTTATCGTGGAATACGCAGTGTTAACAAGGGTTGATATGTGTTGTAGGGGTCTCAACTAGCTTCTATTAAGTTTAAGATTCGTTCACTCGATAGACACATTTGTTGTCCTACTGCACTACGTATCAATTCAATCAAAAGATATTGATGCTTAAGTATTTAACCCTTTCTTTGCCCAAATCTTTGCTTTACTAATTTGTATGCCATTAGTGCAGGATTATTGGTAGTAATTGCATTAAGATAGCTCCTTTGCCCTCTTTAGTTGTCCCACATAGGAAGTTTTGGCACTTGCTGTGGGGCTTATATCTCCCCTCTTTACTTGGCCTTACTGAATAATTTGGGCCTAATTTTTCTAGTGGAGTGAGGAAGAGTGACCACCACATGCATGCATGTGTCACTCGCCCGCCCGGTCCGGTCCAGGCCGAGCGCAGGCGCGGTGTGGCATGGGCTTGGGCTTGGGGGTCGGACCTACTAATCTTTTTGGAGAAATTTGTCTGTTGGCCTTCCTGGTCAACAATTTTGCACTAATATTTCTCCACAGTTTATTCCAAGCCACAACTATTTTTGATAGCCAATTTACGAAGGATAGTAGTCCATAATGGCTAGTTAATTCTATCCACAAGCTCTCCTGGTTTTTTGTTGGCTTCTCTCCACTATCTCAGAATGTTCTCCCCTATAAATACAACACCTTTTAGCTGCAAAAAACACACAGCAAAGTTCTCTCTTCCCTTCTCTTCTTCTACTGTTATGTTCTCTCTCTTTTTCTGGGCAATTTCTATACTGCGTGTTCCAAATCTCTGGCCTCAAGTGCACGAGTTCAGAGGCTCCCTATGTTAACCTTGAGGAGCAATCGGCTGATTTGATTTACACCATGATCGAGTCGAAATTGCTTTCAAGGCAGTGGTATACCACGACACAGTGTTAACTCTCTCTCTCTCTCTCTCTCTGCCATTGATTTCCTCACAATATTTCCTACGTCATTAACACATACAAACATCCCATGAAAACACATACCTCAGTCTTGCAATTTTAGGGTCTTAAAGCATATGCTTCTAGGGTTAGAAAATTTAACCACCTCTGTGCACATTGCTAGCAAACCTAATTTGATTAGGTATACTTCTCCTGGCTTTCCAAACTATATTATGGATTTTATGTAAGTGAAACTGCCTCATTAGGACTTTGCTCCCCTTTTTGTATAGAAATGTCAGAGTGTGCCTTTACAGTGTCATACAGCTTTCTAGAAATCCATGAATAAGTTGCAGCTAGGTTATCGAGGAGGCTCTTATAACTATGGCTACATTTGATGGTCTTCACTTGGAAAGTACAACCATTGATCAGAAGAAATGCATGTATTCTCCAAGTACAATTTTTATCTCCAAATTTGCATGGCTCTTTCTTGATTATCTTCAAGTAGATAGCCTCTTGCACTATGTAATCCCTAATCACATCTAAGAATGAATAAAGCCTTATCTATGAACATAACCCACTATATCAACTTAATTTTTCCATCTTGTTTAGCTTGCCAAAATCATCCACAATATACTCTCTCAAAGTCATCCTCATCACTTGAGTCTGAATGAAAAATCTCTTCCTCATTAAGAACATAAACATCTAACTCACCGCTATATGATGTGCCTTCTTCCTCACCAGCGAAATCAAAGTCATCCTTTTCATCACAATCCTCTTCTTCAAGCTCATGTTTAGGTTTTGGTTTGGTCATGGCATCCTTAGCATGTGGTCTCCCGTTAAGTTGAGACTCACTGCATGTTTGAATGTCAATGACAACTTCAAGGCTAGATGGAGTTGGTTGTGGCAATGAACGTTCATTTAACTAGGATGCAGTTATATTCAATAAGGTTTCATCTATTGAAGACACAATGCAGTCCCAAAAATCATTACCAAATTCATTCAATTGATCAAACCATCTCCCCCAACACGTCCCCTTCGGTATTGGGGATTGACTGAATATCCTGCACTTGATCCTCTCCAACCACACTTATCTGCCCATTTTCCCATCCAACTAAAGTATCATCTTATCAATCATATTTGGGGAATTCCTTTCAATAATGCAGAACTCAATCCCCTCCACAATTTCATTTGTCGAACATTTTAAGCTAGTCATCATTATTATTAACTAGCCGGCCACCTAAATTTTGGTTTCTATGGAGAATGTGAAGTTGAACCAAAGAAATTTGGCCTTCTATTAATAGAGGATTGCTCAGAAACATATATGCATGTCCAACCAAATCTATAATCTCATAGTTATCGCTATCCCTATCAAAGGATATTGATCACCTTTTATACCTTAAGACAACAGTATAGTATGTCTCTCCCATGCCTTCGTCAACAGCAAGTTTCAAAACATCACTCTTCGTTCTTAATAGTTCACAGAATTTGCAAATTTTTACTCTAAACCTAACTATACCACATACTATATCACACATACATGAAACATTGAATATCATTGATATGAACTAGCAGATATAAGAGCTTGAATTTGACCCACAATGAACATACATGCAATCAATTTCCAAAATACTATACTTTCTACCCCACAAATTTGCCTTAAACAATAGTCTCTTCACTGGATAAATTTGAATATTGTTCACCCCCTGAATTTGCCTGAAATCACACCAACAGTCCGCTTTATACTAGGTCATAATTTTTAGAAAAATAAATTTCACATTGTAAACCCTACTCTTCACATAGGCTACGATAATCAACGTAACATTGACCACAAATTCAACCCATATAGTGACATCACAATAACCACAGCTTAGACAACAAAAGATAAGCTACTAGAGGCAAATTTTACATCTTTAGTAGCAAATCCACCTACACTACACTTGAACTTCATTTCTAGTTAACACTAGGGCCAAATCAAACAGATTTACTCCCACAATCACAGCCCAGAAGCTGTTGATCAACAACCTAAAAACAAAGTTTTCAAATTTTTACCATAAATTTTGAACATAAAAGTTTCTTCTTCTTGGTTTTTGCTAGAGGAGAGAGAGGAAGATAGAGAGGCGAGTTGGAGGAGAGACTGAATAGGAGCAAAATGATGTGAGACTAGAGAGAGTGGTAGTGTCTACAAGGAGCATTAAATAAGGGCATTTTTGTCAATCAACGCACTTTTTCAAAATTTTTCAGGAGCTATATTTAGTTTATATTGCAGCTCAACTTGCAAGGCGTATATCATGTTCTTTTTTGCGATTGGAACGATTTAAGTTACAACTTATATCTTCTTAACCTCTTACAATTTCTTATATCTCTTTACATCTTCTTATATCTCCTTACATTTTCTTAAATCACCTTATATATTTTTTATAAAATTTAAATTATCATCTATTTTTTCTCATATTTATGGAAATATGTATATTTTTTTATATATTACCAATATAAAAAATCTTACAAATTTTTTATGAATATAATATTTGCATATGCATAAAATCAAAATTTAATGATGTGAATTAATATTTGAGCTTCGACATGAAACATATATGCCATTATAGAGAAAATAAGTCAACATATTTTAAAACTATAATAAAAAAAATCATATTTATATTTGAATTTCAACGTGAATCATATATGAAAATAGCCAAATTGTAGGTGAAGAAAGCGTTTTATTTATTTCATCCATAAGTTTACTTGTGATAACTTGGTTGCTATCATCATATAATTAAACATTAGATTGAATTTAATTCCAAAATGTTTAATTCAAATAGGATTTTATTTTTAGGATTCTTTTCAATTTTTTTGAGAAAAATTGTTATTTTTTTTGCTTATAGGGAGGTGAAACTCATGTTAATATCGAAAAATCACCGCAAGTGTGGAACATATTTGGTTCTACATATTGTCGACTTGAACTTATCTTATTGATATTTAATTGATTGTTTAAAGGTTTGTTTTCATTAATTATGTTATTTCAATATTATTTTTTATCATCCAAAACAATAATTGTAGAAAAATAATTTTCTTCTATAATGTTAAAATATAATTTATTTAGTGATGTTATAAAATTTATTCATAAATATTAGTGATACACGTAATTTACTTTCATGCAATAATTTTTTTCATAACTCATACATTAAGGACCAACAATTATACATGTATATCTGAAAATTATACAACTTTTGAATAATTTAACAATTTCTCAAATTTATCCTTACAACGCCTTTCAGCTTCTTACAACTTATTACATTTCCTTACAGTTTCTTACAATTCCTTACAACTTACAACTGTATCTTATCACGAAAAACAACATGCCCTAAATGTAAATCCAAAAAAGGAAGATCAGATTAATCAATTGCCCATATCTCATGGGACATGTGCAAATTACCCCCTGTCTTACATTGTTTAAAGGTAGGCAGTGAGAAATGGACAGCACAAGGATCAGTTGGGCAGGTCAACAAAACCAATAGCTCATTAAACCATTGTTTAACTAGCTTGGTTTCAACAGCTACTTAGTACTCTACTCTATTTTCACTCTTTTTTAATGATAATTGAAAATTCGAGATAATTGTGTTAATTACTAATTTGTGTAGTGCATCAACCATTTGAAGGACAACTACATGGGCTTGGAGGAGCCAATATTAAGCTGCACGTAATTTAGATTTTGATTATCTTTGTATATACGTTCTGAGATTTCTATTAAGACGGCCCTTCTCTTCTATGCACTAAACTTGTCTGTTATCGTGTAAACAATTGATAAAATCCACTAAATATAGGTTTTCGCTATCTAAATCAATACGTGTTTGCAAACGATTTAACAACACATTTCTTACCAAATAAAAAATGCATTTAGCATTGGATTATATCTGACACAAATAGTAGAAAATTAGAGCAAAAATGTTTAGCATGGCTTCACCGCCGGTTTAAAAAACCCAATGCTAACCAATTGTAGCAATCAATAGAAAAACTGACTTCAAGAAGGTCACTTATACAGCACTATATATAGTTTCAATCTTTGCCGCCAGTGGATATGAAAATCATTATTGTTACTTCGTCAGTGTAAGATTTGAATATTTTTATGAAGTATGTCTGTTCAATGCCAGTAGAGTTGGTTTACCATCTATCACCGACGATAATAGTTCAATGTTTGCATGCTAACATCCTCTGTTAACCTCTTTTTTTGGGTGGGGGGGGGGGGACCTTCTTTTAGGATTTCAATAACACGTAATAGTAAACATAAATATAGAATACATGGGAAAAATGTTGAAGAGTTTATTAATAGGGTAATATGCTTCGATAACGATTACTTAACACATCAAAGCTTCTGCATAGCAACATGCCTATAAACAAAATTTAACTAGCATAACCAAGCATTTGAATTAATTAGCTATTGAGGGCCCATTAAGAAGGTACTTTAACATGACAGTACGAGTTAGGCGATCAAACAACACCTAAAAATAGTACAATACGATATCTGATCACGCATATATTTGATCATAATACAAATGTACACTAAATTTGTTTCAACCTTATTGTATCTTAATCTTCTAAATTATGTTAGAAGGCACGTAAATATTCATGCCGCTCATGCACATACGTGAACCCCTTTTTAACCAACTATTCATGAATGTACTTGCAGTTATTGCAACCCTTGCTTCTTTCGATGGAACTACTAGTTGAGGCGTTATTTACAATTCTGCCAAAATATGGGTTACAACAACATTTTAAATACAAACATCGGAGTATTAGTTTTCCCCTTTTTAGTCAATTGTTCCAACAACCCCAATCCTAATCCTAACCTAACCCTAACCCTAAGCATAGGTAGTCCTATCTCATATGGCAGACATATATATATATATATATATATATATATATATATATATATATATATATATATATATATAATATATATATATATATATATATATATATATATATATATATATATATATATATATATATATATATATATATATATATATATATATATATATGTTATGCAGAGGCTTATTCTCATCGCAGTACATAAGTTAGCGAGCACCAAGGGAGGAGGAGCATGTCTAATGATGTTCATATAATCTTCATCGTTCTCAAAAGAAAGCAGAGGAGATCTAAAAATGAGCGATTAATTTCTTGCAATTTGCAATGCATCTCACATCAAGTCAGCCAATTACCTAACGTTAACCCACATTTAAAGGTATATAATAAGTTCTAAACCTCCACCCCTCCCCCCCCCCCTGAAAAGGGCAAAATCCTATGACTCTACGCCCTAACCTTTTTTTTTTTTTTTGGGGGGGGGGGGTGGTCATTGTGTTGTGTGAAAATAGGGGTCCAACATTAGTGGAGGCGGAAAGCTCTAGGGAAGCCATGCTTTACAGAGGTCCCGGAGAAGCTCAACCATACATAAGACATAAGGGAGGGGTTCACCATGATGAGGTCATGGATCTTGTCAAGCACTTGAATGAAGTTGCAATCTTGGATCACTACTGGATGTAACATCCTCCTTGACGTACGTACGGTCCATCTTTCTGCACCTTCAGGCATTCGGTGCTCCGAGGTGTTATCATCGTGGTCTTGAGTAAACTGGTTTTGTTCTCGATCTTCTTAGAGATTTACTCTTTGCCATTTTCTACGATCGATCTTGTTCTTGATCATTTATTTATTCACGACAGAAGCAGTTGTTTTTCAAAGACAAATCCGCTTGATAAAGCCCTCATATGAGGTTTGTTTTTGACCCAGATTAAGTTCTATACAGTGCTATAAGCCTTTTGTTACGACATTCTAAAGGAGATAAACTACCCCATTTGAGATTTTCTTTTGAATTAGATTAAACTCTATATAGTAATGTAATATTGTACAAGTATGAATTTTCACTTATAACGAGTTCTCATAATGTAATTCATTTGTTTACTTACGTTAAGAGTGAATATACTGATTTCTTTTGATCAAATTAAATGATTAAACAAGTATTATAGAACTCCTGAACATTTAGATTCTCATATAATGTGCATGCAAGAAATAGCATTTCAGGAATTGTTGCGTACTTGGAGCTCCAAATGATACCATATAAAGTTGTAAGGGCTAAAATAAATATTTCAAAAAAAATGTGAGTGTTGAAAAGAAAATAATAATTCAAAGATTTCTAAAGGTATTTTTATTAATTTCTCTTTTTTCGGTATTCCAGTATCATTATTCTATTTTTTTTATTTTTAATTATCTTAAATTAATAGCTACTGGTTCACCGTTCTATCACAATAATAGATTATTGAGCCACTTAGAAACAAAACAAATACGAGTAATCGTTCCCAAAACAAAAAGTAAATTCCAGCCACTAGGGTTCAATGTGCATAAGTTCTTCAAACTTGGGTGAAATAAGATGCAGATCTAAAACTGGATTTAATAATAATAATAACAATAACAATAACAACAACAACAACAACAACAACAATAATAATAATAATAATAATAATAATAATAATAATAATATAATGCACCTACAAATATTTTGTTTTATTTTGTGAAGTGAAATTAGCCTCATGGTTTCCCATCAACCAAAAAAGAAGAAAAAAATGATAGTTAGCTTTATACTTTGTTGGCCTTACTTGTGAATCCAAACTAGTAAGAACCCACACACAAAAAAAAAAAAAAAAAAAAAAAAAAAAAAAAAAACTAGTCAATTAGGTGGTATTCTTTAGCTTCGCTTGGCAGCTCCCTCTCAAACGCATTGGTTAAGGAAGAAAATAAAAGTTTTAGTTATAAGGTAGATTTCTCCTCCTTTTTTCACGGGAAGTTTTAGGATAGATGTATGACTGAAAATCCACATTAACTATGGGAGGATCTACTGTGATTCTAGCAATAAAAGTTGATAATAGAGACATAATTTCTTGAAAAGTATATAATTGATAAATCAATGAAGGTACATACTATACCTTTTTTTTTTTCTCTGTCATAAAATGTTAGAATTAATTGATAGTTTTCTTTCTTATTTACTTCCACCTAGTCAGTATATTGTCTAGTCAGCACATTCTGTTAGAGTTAGTTAGCACATTCTGTTAGAGGAGTTTGTTCGAGATGTAGAGTTTGTTAACTTTCAGCTTATGTATTTAAACCATGCCTGAGAAACTCCCAGTAAGATGTAGAATCATTTCCTGCAACTTTAGAGAGAGATGCTCTTCCTTCTCTCTACATTCAATCTGAAATTCCTCATTTCTTCATATTGTTTCCAAATTCAACATGGTATCAGAGCTCCAACATCTGATTCTCGCTTATTCTTCCTCCTGTTTTGATTTGATTCATTGGTCTTGATTCCATCTGGTTTGCTTTCTTGATTGTCCGATTTGTATCATCAAATCAATCAAACCCTAAGTTCCATCTTCTTTCTTTATTTCAATCGTTTGGATCACATTTACAATTGATCTAGCTCGTTTCTCTACGAATCAATGGCAGAAGAAGCTAATCCTACACTATCGGCTGAAGATCTTGCAGAAGCATATACTCTGCATCCTTCCGATCATCCAGGAATGCTGCTGGTATCAAAGATCTTTGATGGAAATGGCTTTGGCTCATGGAAACGAGCAATGCTGATTGCGTTGTCCACCAAAGGCAAGCTGTTCTTTATAGATGGGACTCTGCAAAGGCCAGCATTGATTTCTCCAGATTCAAAGAAGTGGACCAAGTGCAATGACATGGTCATGGCTTGGATTCTGAATGTCGTTACTAAGGACATAGGTGACAGCATCATCTATGCCAAATCTGCTAGAGATATGTGGATTCAATTAGAGGAAAGATACGGCCAAACCAATGGAGCAAAATTTTATCAAATACAAAAGGAAATCTGCAACATCAGCCAAGGAACAAGTGACATAGCAACATACTTCACCAAGATTAAGACCTTATGGGACGAAATGAGTGATTTGGACGATGTTCCAGTCTGTACATGTTCTTCTGCTGGCAAATTACTCAAAAGAGAGGAGAAACAGAGACTTGTACAATTTCTCATGGGACTGAATGACGACTACAATGCAATTAGAGGTAACATTCTGATGATGAATCCATTACCATCCATAAGTCAAATCTATTCTATGTTGATACAAGAAGAAAAACAAAGAGAGGTGAAAGGCACTGGACAATTTTTGGTTGAATCTGCATCCTTGGCTGTTGATCCTCATAAAGGACATCAAACTGGAAGCCAAAGTTTCAGAAAACAGTTTGATAGGCCTGAAGGAAGGTTTGAGAAAAATGAAGGGAAAAGGATCTCTCAGTTCTGCAACTATTGTAAGAAACCAGGACACTCCACTGATAAATGCTAGACTCCACGGTTTTCCTCCAAATTTCAAGTTCACCAAAGGAAGAAGAATGGCAGCAAATGTCCAGAATCGTGAAGAAGAGTCTTCAAATGGAAGTAGAATTTCGGATCAACCCCACCAGTCCTCTCCTCACAGCAACATGGTCCCTGGATTGTCTTAAGAACAGTCTAGCCAATTGATGAGCCTGCTCCAGCATATTCAACTTAACAGAGGCAGTTCAACATATTCAACCTCCAACCCACAGACTTCTGAATATGGTTCCACACCTATCTATGCTAACTTTGCAGGTAACCCTCATGATCTCACTCAGAATGTGTGCTTATCTACTGTTTTTCAGTACCCGAATAATTGGATAATCGACACTGGAGCCAATGATCACATGTGTCATCAAAGACACATGTTTGTCAACTTGACCACTATGTGCAAACCATGCAAAGTTAGCTTACCTAATGGGGAATCTGTGGAAATCACTTATTCTGGGACAGTTATAGTCAATAAGGATGTTGTTCTACACAAAGTATTATATGCTCCTTCCTTCAAATACAATTTGCTGTCTATCAGCAAGCTATGTAGGCAGCAAAAATGCATGGTGATTTTTACAGATGAATACTGCTTCATGCAGGCCCCTTCCATGAAGAGGCTACAGGTTCTTGGTAAGGAGGATTATACTTACTAGAGCATGGTTCATCTTCAAGAGCTGAGCATAGTCACAATCTTTCTACATTTTTTGAGCATTGCTTGACTGACAATAAAGGTCAAAGGGCAGCATCGTCTGGTGATATGAGCCAGTTTGTTTGTAATGTTAGTCTACAGCATGATAGTACTTTTGTTTGGCATGCTAGGCTAGGACATCTCTCATTTCATAAGCTTCAAGGCTTAGGTTTGTTACACAGTTCCATTTCCAATGACTTAATAAAGCAGTGCTCTATTTGTTCAAAGGCAAGGCAACACAGACTCCCTTTTCCCCATAGTCAAATACATAGTACACATATTTTTGAATTAATACATATTGATTTGTGGGGACCATATAGAGTACAAACCTATAATGGCTATCGATACTTCATGACTATAGTGGATGACTACAGCAGGTCCACTTGGACTCATCTTGTTACATGCAAAAGCAATGCTTTACCCTTGATAAGGGCTTTTGTAGAAATGGTCAAGACACAATACCATGCCACAGTGTAAACCATAAGGTCTGATAATGCCTTTGAGCTAGGGAGCAGTAATGAGGCCGTAACTTTTTTCTCTTCAAAAGGAATTGTGCATCAATCTAGTTGCGTTTGTACCCCACAACAAAATGGGGTGGTTGAAAGAAAACACAAACATCTACTTGAGACCTCTAGAGCTCTTTTGTTTCAGTCTGGGCTGCCCTTGAAGTATTGGGGGGAATGTGTCCTAGCTGCTGCATATCTCATCAATAGATTTCCATCTAAAGTACTCAAAGGTCTCAGCCCATATCAACTGTTATGTGGAGAAGCACCAAGTTATACACATCTCAAGGTGTTTGGTTGCTTGTGTTATGCTTCTACTCTAAAGGCTGGGAGAGAGAAATTTCAGGAAAGGGCAGCACCTTGTGTGTTCTTGGGGTATCCTTTTGGACAAAAGGCATACAAATTATTGAATCTAGAAACACACAAAATATTTGTTTCTAGAGATGTTATCTTTCATGAAGATGTGCTGCCATATCAAATGTTTAATCAAGGTACATTTCCCAGATTATTCCCATTTCATGACTCTATTTCCCAGACCAATGACTCTTTCCCAGCAGCAGAATATACTCGTCATGAAATTCAGCAAGCTGGATCACCTATGGCTTTAGATACCTCTGTTTTGACATCTCAGCCTGTAACCCTTAACCCTGAAACACAAAACTCAGGGTCTGGCATCCCTGTTCCACTTGGTGAACCTATCAGAAGATCCAATAGACAACATAAAACTCCAGCATACTTATCAGATTACATGTGTTCTTCTGTGCATAAATCATCTTTGGGATCAGAATGTTGCTCCAACACAATCACTTCTATTTGCTGTAACGCCTCTGCCACTGGTGATACTGTCCTTACTGCTCAGTCTACTGCTTTACTAAACAGTTTGGATGCTATAAGAGAACCAGTCAGTTATGAAGAAGCTGCAGCTCAGCCTGTTTGGCAAGAGGCTATGAAGAAGGAATTTGATGCATTGGATGCCAATGGAACTTGGGACTTGGTGTATTTGCCTCCAAGAAAGAAACCTATTAGTTGTAAATGGGTATATAAAATTAAATATAGGGTAAATGGCACAATTGAGAGATGCAAGGCTAGATTAGTTGTTAGAGGATTCACTCAAAAGGAGGGAATTGACTACACAGAAACCTTCTCCCCTGTGGTCAAAATGACCACCATTCGAGCTCTCATTGCTACTGCAGTAAAGAAGGGGTGGCCTATGCATCAATTAGATGTGAATAATGCATTTCTCCATGGAGATCTGGATGAAGATATATATA
This sequence comes from Carnegiea gigantea, assembly GCA_029747015.1. Taxonomy (NCBI): domain Eukaryota; kingdom Viridiplantae; phylum Streptophyta; class Magnoliopsida; order Caryophyllales; family Cactaceae; genus Carnegiea; species Carnegiea gigantea. Next base: position 574,724 of record JAKOGI010000220.1, read on the forward strand.
TGGTGCCTCCACCTGGGTTGGATATTCCACATCCTAACATGGTTTGCAAATTAAGAAAATCTCTCTATGGCTTGAAACAAGCCTCACGGCAGTGGTATGCTAAGCTCTCAGACACTCTTAAATCTATTGGTTTTCAGCATTCCAAAAATGATTACTCATTATTTTTCAAAAATCAGAATGAGTCCATAGTAATTCTGGCTGTTTATGTGGATGACATTGTCATTGCTGGGAATGATTCTGCTGAGATATCGACCTTGAAACAATTTTTGGATCATCAATTCAAGATCAAAGATCTTGGGTCACTCAATTACTTTTAGGAATGGAAGTTTTGCAAGTCTCCAATGGTGTGGTCCTTACTCAAAGAAAGTTTGCACAAGACTTAATTCATGAATATGAGTGTGATCTTCTTCCTTCTGTTACATGTCCTCTGAGGCTGCTTCCAACAGATACTCGTGCCACTGAGTGTTTAGCTGATGCTGCTGCTTATAGAAAGTTAGTGGGAAAGCTAAATTATCTCACAAATACCAGGCCTCATCTCTCCTACTCGGTTCAATATCTGAGTCAGTTTCTTCAGTCCCCTACTCAAGGTCATATGGCAGCAGCTCTACATACTCTGAGGTATGTCAACAAGGATCCATCTCAAGGTTTGTTTTTCAACACTAAGAATGACTTCAAACTTGAAGCATTCTGTGACTCAGACTGGGCACAATGCCCTTGTACTCGAAGGTCAGTTAGTGGTTTCTTCATTATGATGGGTGGGAGTCCCATCTCCTGGAAATCAAAGAAGCAACACACAGTGGCCCTTTCCTCTGCAAAAGCTGAGTACAGGTCCATGCGAGCTGTCACGGCTGAACTAGCTTGGCTAACCAGATTACTCTCAGAGTTCCAGATTACTTTTATACTGCCTGTACCTCTAAAGAGTGACAGTTTGGCAGCCATTTATATTGCCAAGAATCCGGTTTTTCATGAACGAACCAAGCACATCGAGCTTGACTGTTACTTTGTCAGGGAAAAGCTTCAGGAAGGCCTGATCAGTTTGTCTCACGTTCGCACTCATGAACAGCTAGCTGACTTGTTCACTAAGCCATTGCCGGGCCCTCAGCATCATGTCTTGCTTGGCAAGTTGGGGGTGTCTACCTCCACCCCCTCCAACTTGAGGGGGTGTGTTAGAATTAATTGATAGTTTTCTTTCTTATTTACTTCCACCTAGTCAGTATATTGTCTAGTCAGCACATTCTGTTAGAGTTAGTTAGCACATTCTGTTAGAGGAGTTTGTTGGAGATGTAGAGTTTGTTAACTTTTAGCTTATGTATTTAAACCATGCCTGAGAAACTCCCAGTAAGATGTAGAATCGTTTCCTGCAACTTTAGAGAGAGATGCTCTTCCTTCTCTCTACATTCAATCTGAAATTCCTCATTTCTTCATATTGTTTCCAAATTCAACATAAAATGTATACATATGCCGAAGATAGGGTTTTTTAGGTGATGTTTCTTGTAATTGTAATTATTGTACATACCCTATTTTTCACATGAATTGGTTGATGTACAGGACAACTCATAACACCTAATTACTTTCTTTTTTATGTATCAGCTTGTGTTCCTCATTGATAAAGTTAAAAATATTAACTAAGGATATGTTTGTGATGGTGTAGAGAAAGTACGAAGCAAGTTAATGCCCTAACAATTCTTACATAATGGTTGGGAGATGGGGATTTACGTGTGAATTTGGATGCATGGATACTGAAATAATTTTGATCTATTTGAAAAGAAAAAGAAGTCTCAGGATAGAGATTTCTGTAAAATAAATAGAAACCAAAATTATTTCAGCCTCAATCAATTTACGAATTTTGGTGACTCTAAGGCTCTGTTTGGACCTTGAAAAATTTAGTAGAAAGAAAAAAATTTAGGAAAGTTACTTTTTTTCTTATGTTTGATTTAGAGAAAATCACAAAGAAAAAAAATATGGAGGAAAGTTTGGTGAAAAAATGGTTAGAAACAAGTGACAAAATTTTTCTCATAAAACTGTGAGGAAAGTTTGAGGAAAATTCCCAACCTTCTCCAACCTTATATTGTTCAGATGGCATCAAAATGATTTAAGTAGTTCATCAACATTCAAATTTCTCATCTAAATTCTTGGATTTTTTTCCTTGATCCAAACAAGAGAAAAAAAACTCATTTTCTCCCTACTTTTTTTTTCCTTCACTTTTTTTTCCTTCAATTTTTCTTTCTGCCAAATTTTCTAAGAACCAAACGGAGCCTAAATATGCACATTAATCATGCAACTCATGCACGTAAGTCAACACAATATTTTAAGGGTTTTTTTGAAGAACTTGAATTCGGTTCCCTTGAATTCATATTTGCTCTAATGCACATTGATAGTATGATGCAAATCATTATCATGGTAATTCCTATTTATAGCTAGTATACATATAATGATATTAACGTATACATCATTAAATGCATTTTTTGTCATTTAATATTCATGGAAAAATAAGGAGGATAATGGTTGTTTTTGTCGTCTAGGATATATATAGTTAATATCATCTATTTTTTGGTTAAAGCATAATAAATATTGTGGTAGTCATGATACATTTTATGCGAAGGACTATTTTAGGGTTTAATATTCTACTTTGATCAAAGTACTTCTTTTTACAAATTTGAATGATGAACATTTGAATACTAAAAAAAAAATTTGTTTAGTTTACTTGTTGCCTTTTTTGAATCAAAATAGTTACAAATTAATGCCGACAATCTAAAACAATGCTTTTTAATATCTTTTGTATCAAAAAAATGCTTCATTTTTAAGAACCTTTTTTTCGCCAACAGTTCAATCTGTGTATCTCAATCTTTAATGGTTCAACGTTACACCCGAAGTGATCGAAGACCGAAAAAGAGAATTTTTTTTATTTATTTATTTATTTATTTTGGGTTTTTGGGGTTTGGACAGTAAGAACATACACAGTCTGTTTGATTTTTATTTTTTGTTTTGTTTTTTTGGTTTGGACTGTAAGACAGTAAGAGCATACACTGTGCCTTGAGGCAAGTTTGGGCCGCATGGATAGACAAATAGAACACAAATGAAGGGTAGAATCCCACGGCCCAAACGAGGAAGGCCTATGGTCTTCGGAAGGAAACAACCACATGGATTTATTTTTGGTGCTGATGCTAAACTAGTTGAGGTTCTTGTTTAAGAATCAGCCCTGCATGATCTGCAATACAATTCCTAAAAATCCTGACACCTAACTTTCTCGTTTTAAGTATCCATCGGTGTTGATCAAGATGTGAGAAATCGATGATGCCTCACACACCCTCCCAAAAAAAAAAAAAAAAAGGAAAGTGACAATGTCGACTAAGGATACGTTTGTGCTGGTATACAAAAGTGTGAGTGGTGTGCGTGTGTCTATATATATATATATATATATTATATATATATATATATATATATATATATAGATATATATATACACAGAAAATTAATGAGATATCAATTCTTGGATTAATGATTGGAACACTAGAATTTTACAAGTTTATACTTTAGAGGCATAGATATATACCAAAATAGTTTTAGTATGTTGAACCAGAAAAATAAGTGTAGAGATAGGGATTCACGTACATATAAAGAGAAAGAGAAAATTAAAATGATTTCGACCTGATCGATTTGTAGGTTTCATTGGCACTAAAATGCATATCGATCATGTGACTCATGCACGTAAGCTGACACAACATTTTAGTTACTTCAATTTTTTTGGGAGGGGGAAGGATGGATGGATTATTTCATTTTCCTTTAATATACATATTTGTTCAAAGTTGCACTAATAATAGCATGCAAATTGCATCCAATTTCGAATTATTGTTAGTGTGCGTAAAATGATCAAAGTATACATTATTAGATGTAGTTTTTGTCATTTAACATATTTGTAACATTAACAAGAATAAAAGTAATTTTTGTTATCTAATGTTTGCATGGAACATTAACAAAGATAGACCAAGGAGGATCAACCATACTCAATCAAAATAATCACTCGAAACATTAAATATGGTTGGCAAGGTTCAATACAATCTCTATATTCAATCAAAAGGCCACTTGAAAGATGAACAAAGATGACTGCTGGGATCAAAACGTTCACTAGATTTTTATTTTTTGATAGAAATATCTAGATTCAATCAAGAGGCTCACTGAAATTATGCTAATAACAGTTGTCCTCACTGATGTTGATGATTATTTGTTGTGGCGTATGCAGTTCTCTTCCTTTGTCATCATGCATCATATCAATGGTATGATTGATGGCACGATTCTTGCACCTTCCCAATTTTATCATATATGCACTGCTTTCAGCAAAGATGCCAGTAGAGGTAAGGTTATCTACATCTGAATCTCCCCAGACCCCGCGAAAGCGGGACCCACACTGGGAGGTGGTGGTGGTGGTGGTGGTGTTGTACGCACTGCTTTCAGCAATCCAGTCCCAACTATCATTATTGGGTACATGTGAATCAGTTAGTTCGTTCATGGATTTTTACAAGGATTTCGACGGGTTTATTGTGTAAGGTACAAGATTTAATGCATGACTTTGATATTTGGAAACGATTATAAAATCGTTTCAATACGGCAAGCCTTACTCGCGCTCTTGATTTAAAATGCATGCTCGCCAATTTATCTAAAAACGATAATCAATCCATGGAGGACTATTTGCAGGCTCTTAAGACCATTAGTGACTCATTAGCTACAATTCAATTACCTGTGTCTGACCTACAATTGATTCAGTGCACAACTGCCTGGTTGCGGCATTCTTCAGATTATGATGGGTTTCTTACTGCATATTCTATGTTAGTTGGAGCTCATTCGTTTGATTGCCTTTGCTCAAATTTGTTCTTTTTTTAGCAACGATCCAAATTCACAAACGATCGTGATGTTCCTACTCATCAAGCGTTTGCAGTTACTATTGGCCATTCAGATTCAGGGGGCGCAGGCGCTCCTAGGTCATTTAATTCTAATACCTAGGACAGGAACAATGGCAGTTGCCACAAACGGAATAGGGGTTGATATACCAAAAATAATAATCGGAACAACAATTGTCAGCATCAGCAGTCATCATGTTCTCCTAGGAGTGTGCCTGCAGGTTCTATTTTATTCAATTCTGTTGTTTCATTGTCTAGGTGAATGGCTCAACCAAACCTAGGATATTTATATCCCTACATATCCTCTATTAGGTATGATCCAATCTGGGCTTTTTTGAGCATCCCATGTTCAAATGGCTAAAAAAAAAAAAAAAGTATACGTTATGAAGTAAACATATAATAGATATTTTATGTTTTGTTTTTTGATTTTATAACAAATATTTTATGAGTGATTCAAGTTACAATTTCATTGGTTAAAGAAGTAAATGAATCTAAATTCTGAATGATAAAACTTTTACTAATATTGCAAGGTGAAGTTTTAAAATTTGAAACTCTCACCGCAGAAGCCTCGATGTCTCAAAGATGGTGAATTGACAATTTGTTGGAGACACTCTCCACCCTCCTGGACAATCATATATATATATATATATATATATATATATATATATATATATATATATATATATATATAAAAAGTTGGATGGAATCAATGTATGAGTGCCATGTGTCATGCCACTTAGGATGCCATGTGTAATGCAACATAGAATTAATTAGCTACTTAAATGTCCATTTATAGTTTAACTAATGCAATGCTATTTTATTTTTAAAAATAACCTTTTGGATATCTTATATATTTATTAGTGTACTATAATAAAATATTTATTACATTAATAAATTAAAAAGATGGTCCATAAAAGTTTCCCATTAAAATAGATGTTATAGATATTAGAGAATTTTGACAAGAAAATAGTAAATAAATAATTATATTATGAAAACAAGGAATTTAAAGTGATTTAAAAGGAAAAAATAAAAGAAACAATAATAACTCAAAAAAATAATAATTATGTTGTTCTAAAATTTTTACTACTTTTAAAATTGAACATTTTTATTGCTTATTTATGTTTAATTGAAATTAAAATAACAAATGACCAAACTTTTTGCATGCAGTTTTCACATATCTTATGTAGTCATTAGTAAGAAGATAATATAATTTTTATTAAATTAAGATAAATAAAAAAGTTGGTCTATTTATATACTAAAACTTGCCCACAAAAGAAAAGACGTCTCATATATGAGGCAATATTCAAACAATAGTAGATAAATAATTATGATGCATATATAAAAGGAATTTACAATAATTTAATGAAAAAAGAAAAAGAAACAATGATAACTCAAAAAAATAATTATTTTCTAATGCAATATTAATTCTATATATTAAAGTGGTCAAATGTCACATAGTTTTACTATTTAGTTAAAAAATATATTCTCCAAAAAAATAATCGTTTTAACAATGAAATACGAATGAAATAAAAAAAGTGAGTTCAAATTAAGAATAAAGAAGATGTTGTTACAACAAAAAAAATATTCTAGCAAAATGCTCAACTTTTGATAATTAAATAATTTGACATATCGATTTATTTTTATTATTCGAAAAGAAACTATCTATTATGCTATTAATATATTGAAAAAATGCTTGAATTATGTTCTTGCATCGCAAGGGTATAATCCTACTTTTATTAAAAGATGATGACACGTATCTTGCAGTAAGACACTTTTAAATGTCATGTCTTAACTCAAATTGATATGTTTTATGATTTAAATTCATTAAATGTTTAATAATTACAACTTATTATGAGTTACAAAACTTTAATATTCATCGATTACGCTAATAAATACAAAATGACATCCCAACCGGATCAACCTATTCTGTGAAAGCATATCATATGTGTTCTATAAATATGAAAGATTATGTATAGAATGATGATTTTACACAATTTATAAGTTTTGGCATCCTTTACTGAAAAATATCATTATTCCAATGGAATTTCCGACAAAAAAAGCAAATTTTTTGTTGGAATATGAATTTTCCAATGGAATTTTCGACCGGCAAAAAATGTCAGAATATGGCTCGTCGGAAAGTCTTTCTGATGGACTAATACAATCCGTCGGATGATTTTCCAATGGAAAAGTTCCTTCGACCACCAACGGAATCACACTGGCCGTCAGAATCTCAAAATTTTAAAATTTGAAAAAAAATCCGTCAAAATTTCCAGCGGAATTTCTATCGGAATCCATCGGAAATGCGTCGGCGTTTTTAAATTTTATTTAAAAAATATACAAATATAAAAAAAATATAGTACCAAACTATAAAAACATTTTCCAATGTATCTAATACACAATAAATTTTTATTATTGACGTTAAATTGATATTAAGATTAAATTCTGCTTAATTAATAAAAAATTATATTCTTTAACAACATATTAAAGTACAAAATTGAGAACAAATTATCAAGTTAGCAAACTAACATCAACGTGACAAACTAGTTATCTAAACTATCAAATTTACACAATTACATACCAACTAATTATACAAATTATTAAATTCAACATATATATTTAATTCACTATAAATTTGTATAAATTACACATGAGAAAACCTTCTCAAAAAGTCGACGACAAATGATGGTGAGAGGAGGTGACAGCGATGGGGTGGCAGTAAGCGGCGGTGGGGTGATGGTAAGGGGTAGTGCTCCTCTATCTTTGTCTTTCTCTATATTTTGTGAAACGAGCGCCGAAAAATGAAGTATTGAGCGAAATTTATAAGAGAAATTTCGACGAAATTCCGATGGATTTTTCCGCTGGGGTATTCAAAAAATTTTGAATTTTCCCTCCATTCAACTCGGGGTCAAAAAAACTTTCTCGAAATCATTTAATATTTTTCGACTAGATGTCCGTCGGAATTCCTTTTGAAAAAAAGCATGTCGGAAGATCCGTTCGAATTCCAGCGAATCTATTAGAATCCGTCAGAATAAGCCGAATTTTTCGTAGTATTTCAGTATTTGATCATGCCATTTTTCGAATTTAATATGTGATAATATACATTTTAAGTGCAAACAAGGCACTTAAAGAGTGTCTTATAGTAAGACATTTATCATTTGCATCAGTGAATATATTTTAGCAAAATGATAAGTATCTTGTTACAAGACACTTTTTAAATGCTTTATTTTCACTTAAAATGTATATTATTATATATTAAATTGGGAAAAATTGTATGATTGAAGAGTGAAAGAATGTTAAAAGTTATAAATTATGTAAAATCATCATTTTATATATAATCTTTCACATATAACAAATTATATATATGATGTGCCTTTGTAGATGGGGTTGATATAGTTAGGATGTCTGTTTGTATTCGTTAGCACAACCGATGAATATTAAAGTTTTATAACTTATAATAAATTATAATTATTAAAAATTTTGGTAATTTTAAACTATAAAATAGATTAATTTAAATTAAAACAAAATATGTAAAAATATTTTATAACGAGAGACACATATCATCGCTCATTTACTGATATAACTCTTATGAGATACTCTCCATTCTCAGGACGGTCAGCAGTACCCATTGATCCTTACGCCCTGCACCCAAAGAAATTGCCCCTTTTTTTTTTTTTTTTTGGTCCTCTACCTTTATTTGGTTCGGAATTGGTTTTTTTTTTTGGGGGGGGGGGGGGGTGTCCCTGACACTTTATTTGGTTCGAAATTGAAAAAGTGTATCTGGCATCTGCGGCTGAGAATTCAGCCGTACATGTTCCTTAGCACAGAAGAATTGCGAAGTGTGCTGTGTGCTAATCCGATGCCTGAAGGTTAAAGCCATTCACCTTCTCCTGCTGCGCCCCCTCAGCGTTCCAATCAGGTCGTTTGAAAATTCTCTCATGATTCACGCTAATTACTCCAGTACTTCAACTCCGTCCTCCCAAAACCCTTAATTTTTGAAATAATTTCAAAGTTATGATTGATGATTCTTCTGGGTTGTTTCTTTTTCCAAAAATAGTTCTTGTTTTCTTTTAATTAATTTATCAAAATTGTATATGACAGGAATGGAAAATGGGTTCAAATTTTCTGGGGGTGCCAAAGATCAGATCAGCCGCTACCGCTTGCGCCGCCGCAGCCGCCACCTCCAAGAACCAAAGTTAGGTAGATGTGGCGGCGGCATGGAAGCGGCAGCCCATGAGACGACGTCGTTGGGGCCCTTGCCTCCTGGTACCCCTAATTATCAGCAATCTTCAACGCCATCGTCACCCTGGAGCTTTTCATATCCCCCTGGTACCCTCGGTAATTGCCACCGTTAATTTAACGTTGTTTGCACGGTTCATACCCCGATTTTTGGTCTCTGTTGGTCAACTTTGTTCGACTCTGTTTAGATTCATGAATGGCCGCTGGCTTGGCATGTTGGGGATCAGGGAGAATGAGGAAATCTACTTGCTCTAGTGTAGTAGTATGTGTCAGAGCCATGAATACTGTCTTTGAAGATGATTTAGCATGCTGTTGTTCTCCACAGTATATGATCATCGTGTGTTATGCTATACAGTATAGATGTATCAAAATCCCAAATTCAGGGATTTATACTTTGTAGATGGTAAATGCCATTAATTATTCAAAACGCGTGTGTTGTTTTACGTGTAATATGTTGCATTTTTGGAGTCGCAGATGATGAAGCAGAAGAAAGCAATTCCGGGTGCACACCTCAGGAAAATGGGATGCCTGTTGAAAAAGCCAATACTGGATCTCCTCCGCAGGGAGCAGTCACTGGGGGAATTCCATGTTATTTTGAAGAATCTAGATATTCTTCCCATCCCCCTGCACCACCACCGTGCACATCTGCTGGTGAGACTTGTTTGCTTATCCTAAATCACTCTTAGTTCAGTGTGCTGCAAATTTGATTTTAACTTTTTCCTGTGTATTACATTAAGGAATGGAGCAAGTGATTAAAAACGAGAAACTTGAGGTAACTGAACCAGAACAATCATCATCACGGTTTTCAGAACAATCTTCATCACAGGTCATACTTGTTTCACGAATTCTGAAAGGTATACCCCAGAGCCCACATTTCCTGCCCCTAAAAGGCTACTCGGACGTTGCAAAACACAGCCTGATTAATGCATGGGATAGCATATTCGAGGAAGTGGTGGATCGAATCCAAAGCATGCAAGTAAACGGTTTCTGGGTCAATGCCAATAGGTTGTGGTGGACCATGGGAGAGCTGCAGAATATGGGTTATAATGTTATGGCAGTGAGAAGAAGACTGGTCGAGCTTACAGATGTTGTGCTGAGAATAAGGAGGCATAGGAGCGACATAAGGGAACTAAAGAGTAAGGCTGAGGGACACAGGGCGGAGAAGGGCAGGTTAGAGTTTGAGATTATGAAGCTCAGAGACAGGGTTGAAGCAGAGAAGGCCAGCCTCGACGAGGTCATGGTTAAAGTGAAAAAGATGGAACAAAAGATGTCCCAATTTGATGATGTGTTCTCTACAATGGCCACCCAGAAGATAAAAATTTGTTGAGGATTTTTTTTCTTTGGGGGGCGGGGTAGATGTGTCTGATCTTATGCGATCTTTGGAGTTTCGACTAGCAATAGTTGATTGTTACTAGGTTAACTTCTGTACATGCCAAGGCTGTATGCTGGTGATTAGTGCAGTATTAATACATCAAGCTTTTTATTAAAGTTGCTTTGCGGGTTAAAGTCACTTTTTGCCGGTCGAAGAGAATGGAGTTTTCTATGGAAAAATTCTTCATTTTGCAAGCTGTATGCTGCAGTATTTTTACTCAACAACCCGCTTGGATGTTTTTGAAAATATTTTGTAAGCTGGTTCTTCAACTATTAATACTGTTTGCTCCAGTCCCCTGTTGCTTCTTTTGACGCCAATAACCATTTAAAAAGACTCGTTAAAAAAAAAAAATCGTTCATAAATACTAATAAATAAAAAAAAGTTAAATGTTTAAAACATACGAGCAAAAACGAAACTTGTGAAGTCCTGGTAAATAATCACATTCACCGTTGGAAACGAAGGCGAGCAAAGAATCAAAGCCCTCAAATTCGTCCCTTTCCTTAGTAATGTCTAGATTGAGGAAGTAGTCATACCTACTCAAGAGTCTGATAAGTGAGACCTTTGCAATGTGTCACAAGATCATAACTCTCTCTCCAAAAGGCAGGTCTGATGGGGTATGCAGCGCTACTGCTTACAAGCTCATGACTCTCTTATCAGTAATCTAATGTGAGACTCTTATCCGTGGCAAATGGGATTCTCCTTTATGATCTTCCGAAATTAAGTCAAAAGGTACGAATTCGCATAGTGAGCTTCGAGACTTTCGCTGGCATTTTCAACCACCTTGCTTGTTCTCTCCACTCAGCTTCTATCTCTTATTATTGCACGCCGAAAGCTTGGTGTTCTTGGCTTCTGTTCCTTTCATGTAGTGGAGTTTTATTGTGAAACCATAATGCAAGGTTTTTGGTTTCTCCTTTTTATATTTTCCTTTTCTCCGGTGTTTTTTTTTTTTTAAACTTTTTTTGAGGATGGAAACGGGGAGCCGGGGGGGGGGGGGGGGGGGCGCTATTGCGTGGCCTGGCATGGCCAGGTGCTAATACGCAAGCTCATCATCCGACCTCACTCTTCCTTCATAACAAAGGAAAACCATAGGAATAAGTGCTACCTGTATGAAGCTGAAGTCATTTAAAAGAGAATTTGCGGGAGGAACAAGCCAATACACAAATTCATTATCCATTGAAAGTTCAGTTAGGATTCTCAAATCGTCCTGAGAGGTGAATAGAGTGATTGACAAAAATTAAAGCAACTATAAAAATTAAATGCGAAAATAAAAGCAACACAAAATGAAATGATATTTTTACGACGCTGGCTCTTCCAAACAGGTTAGTCACCACCTGAGGCTTTTGTTTCCTTATGATTTGAACTGTCCCACTTCTTATTCACTTAAGAAATTATACACTCGGGTTCATGACTCAATTTAGACTGTCTTCAACACTGTCAAGGTCAATTACCCGATCACGAGAACCACTCTCTCGATCTACCACTCAAGTAGGTACTGTTGGGGAGATCCAAGGAAGGAGCCCACTTCAACTAAGGTCCACGGTAATAAGCCCAAGTGAGGTTCCATCCTAAAACCAATTGGCAATAGGAGGGGTAGTCCACTTGACTTATATACCATGACCCTTCTTTTCAAACTCCCGATGTTATTCCCAACAATCTCCCCCTCACACATGAGTCTCTTTCACACCACATCAACCCACAAGCTCCCCCTTGAGCGGAAGCTTTTACCAAAGTGTCAAACCACCATCAAGAGCTTATCCACGCCATCGAGGCACTCTGCAGCACACGTATTACCGTTCGATCAACACCTGTGTGTCACTTCACCAAGCTCGTCCATGGGATCCACCATGCCATACCTTTGTCGCCTAGTCGAACGCATCATCGGCTCTGATACCACTTGTTGGGGAAATCCAAGGAAGGAGCCTACTTCAACCAAGGCCCATGACAATAAGCCCAAGTGAGGTTCCATCCTAAAACCAATTGGCAATAGGAGGAGTAGCCCACTTGACTTATATACCATGACCCTTCTTTTCAAACTCCCGATGTGGAACTTCTTTAGTCATGTGTGATATTCCCAACATGTACCTTAAGTTGAGTTGTTCATCTTTGACTGCCCATTCAATACTTTGCTACAACCCAAGTAAGTTCTCCCTAACTTACTTGTTATAAGATTCTCTTATAAGAAGTTTTCCGGGCAAAATGAGTTATAGTAATGATCGAATCAATATGCAAGTTCTAGCTCAAATTATTATGTTAATATATTCTTCTCTTCTCTCTTTGAGATATAATACGCAGGTGTGTAATCTTTAAGAGAATAAGTTTTGCAGCTTCAGCTCAAATCCTTTTTCCTGTCTCCCACTTAGCTCGAACAATATTTATAGACCAAGATTGAACTAGCTGTTAGGCTTATTTGATATGTTGATTGACTTGCCATTAAATCACTTGATTGTCCTTTGATTGCCTCTGATTCCTCGATTGAATAGTCAATTCCTTGATTGAATAATCAATTCCTAGACCAAGTGCTTACACATGTTTGCGGAAAGAAATGGATTGACAATGCATGAAATATTAACAATGTGATTAATTCAACAAGGTAGGCAATACTATATACATCCACATATTGGGATATCTTTTGTCAAAATAAGACATTAATATGCACAACATCTCGCAGAATAATATCTCATGATCTTATTCAATATCAAATTATAAATTCAAACTTAAACTTTATCAACTAAAGAACGACTTGGAAATTTATCATCATATCATTAGTGATTATCATAATATTCTCATCAATCAATCAAAGAATATTTTATAAATAATCAAAGATTTTTTTAAATTAGCTAACATCGATCACTTAGATCATGTAAAATTTATATAATAATCTATTGTATAATATCTTCAAATAAATCATATAATATCTTTGGTCAATCAAATATAGTCTCAATGTTATATCATATCAATGAGAAAATTCTTGATAAAACAATCCTTATCAAGAAATATACAAGAGCTATGTTTGGCAAATAGTTGTTAGATATTTGCATTAGTTGTTTAATGTTAGTTGTTTGTATCAGCTGCTTCTATTAGCTGATTACATTAGCTGTTTGTAAAAAAGGACTTGGTGAAATTGGTTGCTTATGGAAAAGTTGTTTGATAAAATTACTTTTCTACCCTTAACTCTATCTTATTATTTATATACAAATGATTTTTATTCTTTAGTATTCAATTTTGTTTTGAATATTTATGAAATAAAATTTAAGTAATGTGTACAGTAGCTTATATTCATAAAGTCATTTTGTGCTAATTCTACTTATTTTTATCTAATCTTTTTTTAATATTATGGAGTAAAATTTACACAACATCTACTATCTATAACACTATTTGCTTTTTATTTGGACACTAGTACTTAAGCCCGTGCTACGCACGGGTTGTTGTTAAATATTGTACTTTGAATTGTTATTTTTGAGGGTATGTTAAAAGATAATAGAAATTTCAAAGATAGAAAGAGGATGGGTTTAGGTGGTATACGACTTGGGAGAAACTAGAACTATGATATACTTTGTAAATAGGTCATTTCTCAATCAGGGTGGCGAGAGAATATTTTTATAGCATAGTTATTCCAATATTTGTGAAAAATGTTATGTGCCTAGTATAGCAAATTAAACAATATTATCATTATCAATATTTTAAATTTTGTAAATACTACACATCAAAATTTTAAAATGCTCAAACCTTGGGAAAGCCCTTTTTAGTTGTTTTGAGGATCTATGCAAGACTTTGAACCTTCTGCACTATCTCCTCTTCAGTGATGGTTTTAGACGTCATGTCAAGTCTTCCCATACTAAATTCCTTAGTAGATGACTTGTGAAATGAATGTGATACAATTGTTCTTATAAATACGTAAATTATTCTAGCAGGAAAGACTTACTCCAAATGTGTTTTCAAATCGTCGGCTTCTTTGAGTTTTGGATTTGAATATATGACAGTGGCCGAAGATGAAGATAATGTCTCGTTACCTACATTACAACATTCGAAGTTATTGTGTTCAATTGTTTTTCGGTCCATATTTCTCAAATAATTTAAATTTATAATTGTATCGTTTTTGAATTGTGAAGGATCAGACATATTTCTTCATACTCACCAGCAAATTAATTCTTTCACCATATTGGAGGTGAACACCCCAATATTAATTGCACCATCAGAGAATAATTTGCATTGGTTTTCATAGTCCTCCATACATTTTCGGCATTGATTTTCATAGTCCTCCATATATTTTCCCCACAATGTTAACCTAACTCGCTTGTTCCTATACACAATTTAAGAATCTTAGTAATTTAACTTTTACAAATTCATGTAAATAATATGTAAGAAGTTTGTAAGTTACATATAATCTGACAATAGACTCACCAAAAATCCTCTAGTTCAAGAACCAAAAGTTGAACGCTTTTATCACCAATTGTTTTTGTTTGAATTGATCCTTGACTTACAATGTATCCGATGACATCTATAAAACAACAAAAAATTTTAATTTATTATTATACTGGAATTAGATGAAATTTTGATGGTAGATATATAAGAGAATAAACTACACCTGTTAAAATATTGTTGTTTCCCACTTGAAGATAAAACTTACCAAAATCAAAGAAATCAAACCTGTATCTCGATATTTGGCCTGAATCAACTTCGATTTTTTCGACAATAGTATTTGCATGAAAGTGCAACATTATCTTGCTATCGCTAACAACTCAAAAGCTATCTTTGTTAGGCTTCACTGTAAAATTCTGTATCACGAAGATGCTGCCCTCTTTAAGAAGGTTAGAATAGAGGTCCACAAAATTTGATCCAATAGTCACATGAATGTAATCTTCCTACATCAAACAAAAGTGAAGAAATGTGTTACATTACATAACTTGGTTTGAAGTGAACTATTATCGTCTGTCACCAAAAAAAAGCAATTTAATGTAATTAGAGAACCATATGGCTATGAAAACTAACATCTAGTCTACCTAGTCTTGAAAATATTATATAATATTATCATGAAAACATGTTTGACTAATATTAGCACTAATATATTTCATTTCTTTTCAAGAAAAAATGATATGGAGAAAGTTGGTATTTTTTAATTTATCGTATTTAAGATAACAACAAAATAATGAAGATTTTATCTACTAATCCTTTCATCAATGAGAACCATATTGCGACTCAAGAATGAGCTGTCCTTCATGTTATAGTAATCTCATATTCTTGATACTCTAGCTTTTACTCGCCAATCAACTTTTTCAGCAGATAATTGATGGATAAAAGAATAATTATCCATTACAATAGTTTTTTTATTATCCTCAGTTGCTTAGTAGTTGGTGGTTGTGAATGTACAGTTAGACACCTTTATATAGTAATACATTGGACAATTTAGAGGACAATATAATTAATTTTTTAAATTAAGGATTAAATTATACGGTATGAATTATTTGTAAAGTTGTTGCATAAAACAATTAATCCTACTAAATACTATATTAAAGTGTTCTAGAAATGTAGTTGGAAGGTTGAGTGTTATGGAACATAAATTATTAAAAAGGAACATAAATCATTAAAATGGAATCTATTAATTTCTTTTTGGATTGATAAGAAATCTATTAACCCCAACGTGTGCCTAAGTCCCCTATCCCCCCTTTCTCTCTAGATTGTTGTATGTAGCTTGTTTAACAACTAATCCATTCCATAACGCATGACGTTAAACCTGACTTGTTACTACATTATGCAAAAAATCAACTCAAACCAAATAGATAAAGTTTATTAAAATTGGAGGAATGGACAAAAAATAATATACAGAAATGTATTTGAATTTAATAAAAGAAAAATAAAAGTGACTGGGCCACCCATAATATTATTTGTGGATAATCAACCAATATTCTGTAACTAATTTTGTGAAATTTAAAAGGGTAGAAAGAACATGTAAGTGTAAATTGAACCTTAAGAATATAGAGTAATGACTCTTTTATGATTTGAATTATATAGGTTTATTTAGAATGAATTATTTGAACGGGTGGCGCATGATACAATCAATCCTATTAAATATTGTATTTAATTGATGTAGAAATGCATTTGAAAGGTTGAGTGTCATGACACATAAATTGTTAAAAATGAATCTATTAGTTGCTGTGTAACTTAAGGTGATTTATTATTAGAAAAGAATTAAAATGGACAAAGTTTATTAAAATTGGAGGAATAGGCAAACAATAATATGTAAAAATGCATTTAAATTTTATAAAGAAAATTAAAAGTCATACGATGAGACTAATGTATGTAATACTTAAATGATCCAATGTCAGGGTAGTATGGGCTTAGAAAATCAAATAGAAAGCATATATTCAAAAGCATTTCATTGGTAAGGTAAGAAATCTTACTTCGATGATTGTGATGAATCAAATTGCAGTCCATCGTTTACCAAATTGACCTTTAGTTCAACCGGATAAGAGCAAAGGAAGATCAATCTCTTTCAAGATAAAGCATAATAGAGTCACAAACAATGACGTCAGGCGTGTAATCTTACCTTCATTATTGCTCCAAATATACCATCTACAACAAGGAAAACAAATCAAATCAAGTAAGAATATACAATGTCATTAATTAAGCATCAAACGACCTAAGATATGCATCACGTCATCAAGTCGTGGAGGAACAGGAAAGCAATAATATGTAAAAATGTGTTTAAATTATATAAAGAGAATAAACAGTCATATGAGATTTATGTATGTAATACTTAAATAAAAAGTCATATGACATTAACATAGTTTATATTTGAACTTATTTGAGTTTTAGTAAACTATAATGTATACTAATTTTTTCTTATAAAAGGAGACATAATAAATCATATTATCCATCCCTGGCGAAAGAAGTCAACTTGGAAAATGGAAGTTGGGCAATCATCTACGTCGAAGTCATCTGATGATGTTTTGGCCAAACTGGGTTATGTAGTAATTGATGGATTATTCCACTTTAGAAATTGAAAGATTTTCTCTTTTGTACATTTCTTAAAATCTTAATTGTGAATAACGACTTCACATGGAAGTGATTTTAATTTAATAAATGTAATACATATAAATGCTTTGGATGACATGTGTCATAACCACGTCACTCGGACTCAATTTTATGTATATACTAGTTTTACCCGTGTGTTGCACGATGGCTATTACTTCTCGGCTGATAAGTTTCAATATTTTATTATATTTGTTGTTATTGGTGCTATACCATACTGAGTTCTATGAGCTTGATGGTAGCACCTTTTTTTTGACTTTATTTCATGTGAAGTCACCTTAATCATATGTACTTGAATTTTTGATGTGCAGTCTATATTTTTTAATCGTGTTAGTCAAGAAGTTTTTAATTATTTTTTTGTTTTAAGATATTATGTGGTTTGATGCTGCGTGGTTTTTTGTAAAGTTTAAAATGACTTTGTAAAATAACCATATCGACAATAGGAGCAAAGGAGCAAAAAAAATCATAGTATTTTTAGTAATTTAATATTGTCTTTCTTGAACTTGAACTTTATTTTTTAAAAATGCATCATATGATAATGTGAAATGTAATATATAAAAAGCAATTCTAATATGAAATGTTCAATAACACATCAGATTTATCGTCTTCGCTATCCATTAGTCTCCAACTTTCGTTCTAAAATTAAGTAACCTGTAAAAGTAACATATATTATACTAAGTTAGGTTTTGATTTTTCATTTGTTCCTAACTACTTGTTATCAATGATGTGTTGTTAAATGCATGTATGATTTTTTACAAGCTTGTACATTTAGCGAAAAAATATACAATAATATTTTTGCATTGATTTATACTTACCTACAGAGAGACATTTTAATTGTGGACTTCTAGTATATTTCATCTGCCTGGGGTTGCCAGCAGAATATTGGAGAAATTTATTAATTGTTATCATTTTTACTCTCCGATTATGTTTAATTTGAAGAATCATAATATGTCATGGTCTTTGCATAATTAGAACTAACATTTTATAAAAATTTACTAATACTAAAAGATGTATAGTGCCTATTTGCTTTTTTTGGGGATAATTTATAGTAGTGAAGTTATTTTGAGTACATACATACCATTGGTAAGTTTTTGGACATTTCTTTGTAGACAATGTTTCTTGTGTATCATTCATATTGTTCATTGTCGTTAATGATAAACTTCAAACCCTTCGGTGAAGTTACACGTGATGCTGTAATTCAGTTATCCATGACTTAATATCGATTTTTGAAGGTAAACTCATACATGTTTCAGTATTGTCCTTAACTTTTATTTATAGTCCTTTCATAGCAAACATGAATAGGAAATTGCCGTCTTTTTAATACAAATGGTCACTTTATCTCAGACGAGTGCAAACCAATTCTAAGGATTGTAACCTTCATTCTGACATTGATCGAAAAAAAATAAGATTCTTTTATTTTAGCCAACTAGTGCTTGTTAGGACTCATTTTTGTATCCTTTCATAACTAAGAATTATATGGGGGCATAAATTTTCTTTTTGATCAAATGACGACACAAACTAGATGAGATACTATAAAATTAAGTTCCTATTTATGGAAACTGCAAATTAAGATAAACTCTAAGTAAAATGAGTAGCTATCATGATCATGAAGTAATTAATTCAAAAATAATATATAATTTAATAATTAAATGTGAGCATTAAAATGAAATAATGAGGTCCCTAGCAAAGGTTATATAATATTAAAGATGGGCCTTCAAATGAAATAATAAGATAATTTACCAATAAGAATAAATTAGCAAAAGATCAGTTAGCACATGTGGGACCAAATGTCAAATTAGTGGGGCCATGCATGCCATTTAAAAGTAATAATCATCACAATAGGTGCGTTTTTTTCCTAGAGATTCCTATTGGTTTAATTGTATTTATTATGCATGCACTTACTTCATACATTCGTTGCAGATTATTTCAATAGTTTAACGGTACCTTCAATATTATTTAATAGTGGTCATGGTCCTTTTGACTATTTGACCCATGATTTGAATAAAAATAAATTTGATTAATTATTCTCATTATCAACAAAGCATGAAAAAATTGTTGATAGTAATAACAAAAAGACAGATAACTCTTCGACCTTAATCTTATCTCTTTGGTGTATAATTATTTATTAAAAGAAACCAACAAAGAAAAATTTAAAAATTAAAAAAAGAAGAAAAGGAGATTAGTAGCAGATGAAGAAAATTTAGTACAATTTAAATCTAGAAAAACTTTTAACGTTCTTTTTTTGGAGAAGAGGGAGTACTACTAATTTATGAAGTTAATTATGGTCTATTGTGGGAATATAGATAAACTACTCTTATATATTAATTTATTTATTAAATTTAAATTTAAATTTTCTAAAAAAACTAATTATACTATGTGATTTTGAGCGCAAAATATAATCTGAAGTGAAATATAAATTGAATAAATTCTAAAATATTTTTTTTTAATATCATGAACGTAAGTTACAAATCTGAAAAGAAACTAAATATTATACCAACTTAAGTTGTCGTAAGCGAAACCCACAATCACATTAAAATCCTATTGTATTTCATGTTATCTAAATTCAATTATGTGACATGTTTAAGTAACCAAGCTTTATAGTATGCAAATAAGCAACCCAATCAGCATTCAAGTTCAACTCATGATATATTCACCTAAAATAACAAATATACAAAAAATAATTATATTTAGATTTAGATGCCCAATATATGCTTACCTCAAAAATAATGTCTAACACACTTCAATTTATTTTTCTTGGGTAACATCTAAATCATTTCTTTGTTCTATATTTAAGTTTTTTAAGATAAAATTCAATTACTAATTAGTCATAACATATGAGAAAAATTAATATTAAATTGAATTAAAATTATAGTGATAACCTATATGCATCTTAATTACACGATGGAAGACTTTTACGTTGCTATCCTACATGGCATTCATATCCCAAATGGTACCCTTGATAGCATCCTATGTGGCATCTCACGTGTCGCTCATGTATGAGTTCAATCCAACTTTTATTTTATATATATATATATATATATATATATATATAATATATATATATATATATATATATATATATATATATGATAGTTTTCATTTATTATTAGTTCGTTTTTATCTTTCAATATGAGGCAAAAGTTACATGATATTTGAAATATTTATTATGCAAAATTAATTGACATATGATTTAGTCTTTTTGTTGAAAATAACAATTGTGCAATTTAGGTCAACCTCTGCACATTTTGGTCTTTTGGAAATCAAAATACAAATAACCATTTCAAAAGGCTACTTGGTTTGGCTTTTTTGAGAAGTGTTTTGTTTGGGCTAAAAAGTCATTCCAAACAACAACTAACCAAACACACCAAAATGCTCCCAAATAGTCAAATTTTGAACAAAAAGTTATCCAATCAGTCAATAACCAAACAGTTCCAAGGTATTTCTCGTGTGATTTTATCTTGATTATTTCACTATCCAATATCAATCCATAAGATAAAATCTATATCATTTTTAATCAAATCAATTAGCCAAAATCATATCCATGAAAATATCTCTAATTATATCCCACAGAATGACAGAACATGATACCTAAATCACATCATAAAGACCTTTACATAATCTCTCGTATTATGGCAACATATAAATCAAGATCATCATGTCATCATATACCACATTTTCTTTTATGAAAATTTCTCCACAAACAATATCCATAATGCCATATAATTTCCAAGGTTGCATGACTCAATTAACATATGTACCCGATAAAAATGTTATTCCATAATATACTCACAAGTGGGTCCCAAAATATGTGTCTGAATATTAATGAAAATGTATTGAACCGACCATAAATATCATATATCAAATAGGATAACTATAAGCTCAAGTTATTTGACCATTTCATATATCTATATTATAATTACAATATTTTATTTTTTTTTTGAATTGCTCCTTGCACCACATTTAATCGCACCAAAACATAAGCTAGGAACACACCAGCTTCTTAGCTTCTCCCTTCTTGCCATGGTATAATTGTGGCATCCGATCACTTCTTTTTCTTTCTTATTTTTCTTGTGTCTACATTTGTCAACAGGATGGTTGATTATATATTGTATAATGCTATTATATTAGCATATACATATGGCTACCATTTTCTGCCAGATTGTTAGTTTTGTCATGGTATTGACTGTTCTTATCGATACTTTAATCATCATGATTGCATAGCATAATAAATTGACAAGCTATACTATATTAGAGTTTGCCCCTCGTGAATATAATGGTTGAGTTGAATTCATATCTTCTATCATTATGGGAGTTAAATTACAAGAAAAATACATGGTTTAAAATGCGCCGATATACTCCGATTCAAATTAAGAATAAGTGATCTTACTTTAAAAGTTAGCTGTAATAACATACTAACTTGTATATGTAATTATTATTAAAATGATATATATAAGATACATTAAGTTGTTTGTGAGAAAAAAATTAAAATGATATAAATTACATCAAATTCTAGCCAATAATAATACAAAAATCAGCATAACTTCATGAGATCGCTCAATTGCATACATATTATTATTATTATTATCGTTGTTGCTGCTGTTGTTGTAATGTAGATGTAGACATAAATATTCTGCACTATGCATTTTCATCGATAATTATTGATGCTATTTTTACGTATGAATAATTTATGCACATGTCAATATATCTCTTCTTCATAATGTAAATTGTTGTAGGTACAAAATCGTAAAAGACACTGATTTGCATGCATTTGTCACTAATGCAGTCAAGTTGCCATGATACCACAAATGGTAGAATCATTTAAGAAATTTCTTTTTTCCAAATATATTCAATTGCTCCCAGCCAGTTGTTGGAACAACGCGATCCAGACCTCAATTCATAAAGATAAGGGGTCAGGTTACCTCTTTTGTTAGGTCTCTACTTTTCTGATATTTCGTATATCCTATGACTATATAATTTGTTAATTAAATTTATTAATACTATATTAATATTATATTACCGTCTAAAATAACCTGTATGTCTCCCGTATTACCTGAACAAAGTACACCTTAGTCATAGAAGCAGAGTTGCAAAGATATGTCCAACCCCATTCTCCTTTCTCTCTTTTTGGGAAGGGGGAGGGGGTGACGATTCTTCATTTTATTTTATTTTTTTTGCAATAAAAACCATAACACAGTGCTGCGTAGAAAATTATTAGATGCTTGGCCAATTATAGAATAAATAAAATATAATGTAAACGAAGTGTACCAAATTTTTAATCAATATTTTCATAAAATAGACAATAAAAATTGATGTTAAAATAGTTCAAATGTTGTTTCTTGTCGAATATAAATTTACGTGGTCTGCCAAACATAGTGATCACATTGAGGCTTATGACTTCCCCTTCCACATTATCTGAATGCATATTATAATTTAAATGTAGCCCTTTGCTCATGTGGCATTGTAAGAAAACTTCTATGTCCACATGGTTTTTGTCACACCCCCTTAAAACTAGTAGCACAAGACTTGTAACTTGCTATGAGGTGTTAGTAGACATAATTAATACATAATTAACCATTCCATAGCCACCCACTTAACATGGGTATCAATGTAACTGTTACACTCGGTGAATAATTTAAGTAATAATTTAAGTAATGTAGGCAGCTACGGCGGCTTGGTTTTCTAGTGAAACGACCTAAAAGAAAAAGTAGTACCTTATTTCCCTCGCTATTTACTCTCCGACGTACTTAATAACTTGGGGCTAACAAACACCTAATGTGGCATCTCATGAGGAATTTAAAGGATGCTAGTAGCCTTCTTATGCTGTTCTTTCGTGACTTTAATGAAATCATGTTTGAGACGGAGAAGAAAGGAGGACCGAGAAAGATGGAATGTCGTATGAAGGAATTTCGGGAGACGATATATTTTGGTGGCGTCAAGGACCTGGGCTTAGTTGGTGACCTACTCACCCGGCAAAGAGGGGCCAAAGAAGGAAGAGTTACTCGTGAAAGGTTAGACAAGTGCATGGCAGGCAATGGCGGGTCTCGTTTTGTTCCTGGGAGGAGAGATTGTTGGCAAACCTTTTAGATTTAAACATGTATGGTTGTCTAAGGAAAAATGCAAAGAAAATGGGAAATAGGCTTTGGAAAACTATTCAAACTATCATCTCATGGAGTCATGGGTAAGATTGAGGCTAGTATTATGTGTTTAAGAACCAACTCAACCAGAAGCTTAAGCTGATGGTGAACGCCCAGGAATAGGTTTATACTCTAACACACTCCCTCACGTGAATGTCCTTTGGGCTTGAAGCGTGGCTGCTACAAAGGCTCTCCGTACCTTGCACAATAAATCAACATGGGGACAACTGAGATTCAAACTCGAGACCTCTCGATCAAAAAGGCTCTGATACCATGTTCAAGAATCAATTCAACCAAAAACTTAAGCTAATAGTTGAAAGCCTAGGAATAAGTTTATACTCTAATATTATGCACTGAGAAGATGTGAATAAAACTGATCTAGTGCAGTGAACAAAACAAAAATATTATTGACCCAAAAAGCCAAGGCCCTAAGACATATCACCCAATATTGGCCCATAAGTTTGTCTAATATGTTATGCAAGATTTAGTCTAAGATTTTGGCTAAGAACTTAAAAGCTTTCCCGTCAAGGATTATCTTAGACAACAAAGTGGTTTTGTCCAAGGTGGGAAATCATGTATAATGCTCTTGTTGCTATACCGGCCTTTCACTAGTTTAAGAGGACAAGCAGCCAAAATGGAACATCTGCGGACTGCGATCAATTTAGACATGAATAAAGCATATGATTGTGTAGAGTAGTGCTTCTTCAAGAGGGTGATGAGAAGGACAAAATTTATCAAGGAATGGGTAGGGCGGGTTATGTGTCACCACAGGTTGGCATCAGTGAATATCCTAATTAATGGAAGATTGCAAAGGAAGTTTGTACCTCCAGAAGCCCCTGTCACGGTGACCCAATTTCTCTTTGTATTTTCTTACTTTGTGCTGATGTGTTTTCTACATTGTCATCAATGATAGCATTCTTTTTGCAATAGCAAAAGGAGTAAGCGTTCAACTGCGGGCTGATTTGATCAGTGTGTATGAAAGAGCCTCCTATTAGAAGGTTAATCACGAAAGGTCAGAGATTGCCTTTAGCAAAAATGTTCAAACACAAAGATAGAAACCTTGAAAGGAACCCTAAGGATGGAGGATGTTGGCAAGCACGAGAAGCACCTTGGGCTACCAACTATTACTGAGCAGTTAAAAAAGACAACGTTTGCATGGCCTAAGGAAAGGATCTGAAAAAAAAGATGCACAGTTTGAAGGGAAAACTTCTTTGTAAACCATGTAAAGAGATTCTAGTCAGGGCCATTGCCTAAGTACCCACCTATGTCATTGGTGATTTTGGATCTCAAAAATGGTATCATTGATGAAATCCAATCCCTTCTGGTAGGGTTTTGGGAGGGTGTAAAAATGTGCTCTCGTAAAATGCACTGAAAATCTTAAATCCATTTATGTTCGCCCTAGGTGATGGGAGGATTAGCGTTATGCGACTTAGAAGTTTTTAATCAAGTGCTACTTGTCAAGTAAGGTTAGCAAATGCTAATGAAGCTAAGCTCGCCAGAGCACAAAGTCTACAAAGTTAGGTACTTCCTGAAGGCAAACTTCCTTGAGGAAGAAGAGGAGGTTATCTAGGCTCTGTGTGGGCAAGTATTTGGGGGGCCAAAAGTTTAAATTTGGAGGGAATGAGATCATGGGTTTGCAACAGTTGGCAAATTAAGGAGTGGGAGATCATTAGAAACCTAAGGCTGAAAAGTTTTCCAACCAAAAGTGGGAGATCCTGTGGATGAGAATATAATATGCTAGTGGAGATGTTGATCGACAAGAGAACAAAGGGGGATTGCAAGTTGACGGTTTTGGAGGAGTTTTTTTTGACGAGGAGACTGGAAAAATATTCTAAATATGCCTCTTATCAAATGGTGGCCGAAAGATTCGATCTTCTGGTGGCCTGAAAAAACTTACGATCCTAATGGCTAGAAATGCTGGGCCATTTAGAAGCATAGACCTACTTATCGAAAAGGGAATATTTTTCAGGCTTTATTAGCTTATGGTATTATACATGATGGCAATGATTCTCAAGTTTGTAAGGAGTTTAGGGAATATCTTAATTCTTAATTTCACATAAAAGATGTTGGATCTCTTAAGTATTTCTTGCCTGTTGAAGTGGCTAGAGCCCCTTGGTCTCTTGTTATGTCAGGGGAAGTATGCTCTTGAAATTGTGGGCGAATGTTGACTTTTGAGGAGCAAGCCAGTAGATTTTCCCATTGAAGAAAATCTTAAGTTGGTGTTGGCTACATATAAGAATCTGGATGATCCCATTCACTGTCTACATTTGGTTGGGCATCTCATTTATTCACTATTACTCATCCAGAATTGTGCTATGCATTACACATTTTGTCTCAATTTATGCAAACCCCAAAGGACGAGCATATGGACGTAGCTCGGTGCATCCTACGATATATAAAAGCCATGCCTGGTCATGGAATTTTGCTGCTGTCTGATAGCACTCACAACAGCCTTTAGGTACATGCCTATTGTGATGCTAACTGGGGTGCTTGCCCACTTACACGGCGTTCTCTCATAGACTATTTGGTAACTCTCGATAGATCTCCCGTGTTATCGAGAACTAAGAAGCAAACAACCATTTCTTGCTCTTCAGCTGAAGCTGAATACTGCTCCATCGCGGCCACTGCAAGCAAGTTAATCTGGTTAAAATCCTTATTGGGTTCTTTAGGAGCATTTCTTAATATGTCTATGTGTTTGTATTGTGATAGTCAGGTAGCACTCCATATAGCCAAGAATCTGGTTTTTCACAAAAGGACAAAACACATTAAGATCGACTGTCATTTTGTTCAAGAGATGTTGAAATATGGAGATCTCGTCGTGTCTTATCTAGAAGTAGAACAACAACTAGCTGACATTTTCACTAAGGCACCTGGTAAGTAGTTTGTGTATCTCAAGGACAAGATGGGCATAATTAACCCTCATACTCCGCCTTAAGGGGAGTATTACGAGTATATAGTTTATTCATATTTTATTCCCTCATACTATCTTGTAATTTGTTTGGAATAGATCTCTTAGACTTGCTTCTTTACCAAGCTAGGCCTGTTGTACTTGCTTTGTATATATATACGTATGTTTCACATAAATGGAAAGCGAAAAGAGGAAGCACAGTTATAGCCCTCAAACTCCCACTTTCTCTCACCCGGTATCTTTCTGTTTGTTCATTAAATCATATAATTAAATTGATTGAGGGTTTTTACTTTCAACTTTTCATAAATAGCTTATTAATAATGAATGCTGATAAATATTTATCAATTCTGACAAGTGACAAATGCTCATCAACTACACGGCCTTGACTATTAACCACAAACCAGTTGAAACTGAAACTGTTAATGTTGAATGCCATAGTACAATATCTAAGCAATAAACCAAATATCCATCACAGGCGAAGCAATTAAGAAGTGTAGAGAACGAGAATTGTTTAAACTAGCATATTAGAAGATCAATTGGCCAAATTAACTTGGAGTAGGAACGATATTGTATGTTTCTTTCTCTTGACCGAATCTGCAACCCTTATTAGCATATTTACTCTTTGGATAAGTTGGGGGGGAAAAAAACTACCCCTTCGTATCATATGGTAGCTTTTTTTCTTGGCGTCTATAGAGTCTATGAATTGATTAACAACTAAACAATAGATGATTATTACAAAGTCTACCAAGCACGGTGGGGTTGCAAAATATATGGTAGTCCTAGGTCTAGATCTAAGTTATTACATATGGTAACTTTTTTTTAGTTTTCTAAAACCCACATTTGATTTTGATAGTTTCCTCCTAGACGAATAAATTCTCCCCTTCAAAATGTGACACATCATTGAAACTATAGGCCCAAATTTATAATTCTATAACATAAGTGCTGTAATGGGGCCATCGGACTATGTGATGAGGGTGCAAACTTGGATTCTAGCAGCCCATAGCATTCTAATGGGCCTTGGGCACAATAACCCACTCCCCTCGAGGGTCAAAACTATTGGCTAGAACTGACACTAGGATCTAGTTAAGGCTAAGAGGCCTGCTTAGCAAACTTAAAAACAAATAAATAAAATGTTTGCCTAGTTTACCTCAATCAATTGTGGGCAAGGGCAACTCCTACATGCCGTCTAAATTATAAATTGCAACGAGGTGAGAGATATAAAGTCTGTAATTTGATTAATGCCAACACTTTTGGAGTCAACTAATTGCATGAAAAAGACAAAATGTTAAAAGAAGGAAAAGGACTTTGGAATAGAAGTAAAGAACAGAGGAAAGGGGGATACAAAGTGGATATTCAGGAGCATCTTCTTATTAAAATCCACTGCCTACTCTACTGAACTATCCACCTATGTGCCTGCCCTGCATGTGGAAAGAAACTGTTGTTTTTAATAGCAAAAGCTGTGCATATTGTATTGTCTCTTTCACTGAATTAGGATTCTTGGAATAATCAATCATGTATCAATGATCACTGACACATACATTTGTCCAATTAGATGAGCTTAAGCTCCTTTTACTCATAATATGTGACTTGATGTAATATGCTCAGTTGCTTATCTTACTAAAGTGATGGGACTTTTTATGGTTATTTTTTGAGTAATTGACACTTTAATATTATGATTTATGACCAACAAATAATGTGATTTAAAAATTTGTTCAATTAATAATTTAATATATTGAGATTGTAAGAGATGAATAATTTAATTCCTTTTTAATTAAGTTTTAAAAATTATATATATTTTTTTAATCTGTGTATATATATAGCTGAGATTTTTAGAATACATATTCTAGAAGTGTTTGAGCCAAAATCAGAGCTAGATCAGGTTCGTTCACTACAAAAAATAATGCATCCTCCCACATTTGTGTCACTACACTTGACGAAGTGTGGACAGAAAAATGATAATTTTGATAATTTTCTTGATTCCACATTTAACAAGTGTGGGGAACTAAATTTTTTTATGTATATATAAACTTATTAATTAACTTGCAAAATATATTACTTGTGGGGAATTTCTTAAAAAGATAGAAAATATTTGAATATTGATTTATATATAAACATATTAATTTGCAGCTAAAAGAATAAAAAAATAAATTTAAAATTAAAACAATCAATAGCTAGCGAGGCATGTTGGGTAAAAGTAAAAGGGTTTGGGAATTTGACTTGCACGGCTTCCCTAAAAAACAAAAAAAAATAAGAACATTCACACAGTATACCTCAGTATCTGCAATCCCTCTCACTCACGATTGTTCAAACCCTAGCTCGCTATAGCCTCGATCTGCGCCTATGTTCTTGATTTCGTGTGGAGAGATTGATCGATTAACCTGGGCAGTGATGTCCAGGTTGAAGAAGCTTCAAAAATCGAAGAATAATCTGGGCAGTGATTTGAAGAATATCCCAAAGCTTGTGATTCGGTCGTCAAAATAGCGAGGTAAGCAAAGCCTAGAAATGGTCATCCCTTTTCTTCTTTATCAAACAAAGAATCTGGACATTGATGTTTGGTTCTTAAATTTTTTAGGGAATACGCTGTTTATGTTTGTTTGAGCGCATAGTTCGATTGTTTTTTTTGGTGGCACGCATGTGGTTACTGACTCTGGTAATCTCCAAATTGTGAGTGAATTAGCAGTTGCAACTCTTCCAGACCTGGAATTCGAAATGATATTACAAGCCTCTTGATCGTGAACTTGGTTTTCAATCCCGGTCGGCATATTTGTGAACTGTACCCCAAGTTCATATCTTTTTTGATATCTCATAATTTAAGTTTAATTTCATAT
Organism: Carnegiea gigantea; assembly: GCA_029747015.1. Lineage (NCBI taxonomy): Eukaryota > Viridiplantae > Streptophyta > Magnoliopsida > Caryophyllales > Cactaceae > Carnegiea > Carnegiea gigantea. The sequence continues at coordinate 604,126 of JAKOGI010000220.1, forward strand.
GTTTAAGTTCGAGTTCTTTTTGGAAAGATTTTAGTTTTCAATTCTGTTTGAGTTTGACTTCTTTTTGTGTCTTTCTGCCACTACTTTTGGGTGTGGATTTGTGAAACTGTACCCTATGCTAACTGAGGGTAGTTAACACTCCTTAATTTGTTTAACTTAGCAGTAGTAGATGAGGAATTGTGAACCAGTAGAGTGTCAATTGAGTAAGAATGTGATGTTTGCAGTTTCATCCATCTTATGCTTTGTGCCAGGTGCTAATCCCTTTCCAATTATGGAGGGATTTACAAAGAAGTATTGGGGTAGGAAGGGAGTAGACAAAGTCTTCAGCCAGCCTAATGGTGTTTTTCTATTGAGATTCAATTCCGTTCTTGAAAGAAATGAGGTGTTAAAACATAAAGTTGTCTATTTCAATAAGAAGCCAATGATTATGGAACAATGGTGTGTCTGTCAAATTGTTAACAAGGAGGACATTACATATTCACCAAATTTGGTGACCATGGAAAAGTCTATGGTCAGTTATGCACGAGTTCTATTTGATATGAGACTTAATGGACAATTCCTTGATTTTGTTACTTTTGTAGAGGGGAAAGGCTTACTCCTTGACCAGTTTGTTGATTTTGAAAGAAAACTTCTAAGACATTCCAAGTGAAGAAAGCTTGGACATTTGGCTGAAGGTTGTAGCTAGAGCAGAGTCAGAAGGGTATAGCTAAGGAAAGAGGTGATTGCACCTACTCTACACATGATTGAAAATCCCACTGTTGATAAGTCTATATCTAAAACGTAGGAACTAATTCGGAGGTTGAAAGGCATCTGAGACTAATAAGGATCCTAAGGCTAATAAGGTTCATAATAGGATCTAGGATTGCTTTTGGAGAGTGTTCCCACTACTTCCAGGTTTAAGATATTTAGAGATATAGGTCAGTTGGATGGAGGGTTTGATGGCCCATCTGACCATGCATAATCTTTTTCTTATGGAATATAAGGGGGTCTAGATGGACCTAATAAGTAAAAGGTTTCTAAGAACCTCTTGAGATTGATAAATGTCCTATACTGGGGCTTTTAGAAACCAAAGCTACTCTAGAACTAAAAGTAAGATTACAGCAAAATGGTCTGACGTGCACACTGCTTTACTTCATGAAAAAAAAAGGATTTGGCTATCGTGGAATCCTAATTGTCTGCAAGGCCAAGTAATGGTTGTTTATATATAATTCATTCATTATATGGGGTTTTTTTTAGGGACAATAGACAAGTTTACTTAACTATGGTGTGTGGCTGTAACAGCACAATTAAGAGGAGGGTTCAATAAGAATATATTAGGCATCTAGCTACAGGTATTTCTATACCTTGGATTGTGGTTGGTGATTTCAACAATGTTCTTGATTTTGAAAATAGAGTTAGAGAGAATCCAATGTAAGTTAAAGACATTTTGAGAATTGATTGGTGATAAATGGATTATGCAAGGTGAATTATGTGGGATGTGATTATACCTTGAGTAATTGGACAAGTTTTTCAAAAATTGATAGAATTTTGGTAAATGGAGAATGCAAAATGCAATTGTTGTTTAATTAGATTTGTATTATTCATCTTACTTGAGGGGACGTCTGATCACTGCCCACTCTTTCTTTATTTTGTCAAGTGTATTATGGGTTGTAGGACTAGTCGGGTTGTAGGACTAGATACAGAGCCTGTAACATTAGGTTGCACATTGAAGGACATTTCTAGAAATTTTTTGCTAAAGATTCGGGTGGATCCTTTTGTGTTTGGAAGGAGATTTTTCATGGAACAAGATTTACTCAACGAAGGCAACTTCTTTCCAAACCATACATTGCGTCTGAGGTAAAATACGTTATTTTTTCTATTAACTCTTATAAGATTCCTAGCCCCAATGGCTTTGAAAGCCATTTTAAAAAAAAAAATTGCATAGAATATGTTGGAACAGATTTAACTAAAGCTATTTTCGGTTTCGTTGAGATTGATAAGTGTCTAAAAGAAATCAATGTCACTTTTGATTACCTAAGTACCTAAGTTCCTAATCCTAAGGTTACTAGTAATTTAAGATTTATTGCATGTTGTAATGCATTATGTAAAAATTTAATGAGTAATAGGCTTAAGGAGGTCCTTCCTTCCTTGGTTGAATTAAATCAAAGTGCCTTTGTTAGTGGTAGATCCATCATACCTGACATTATGATAAGTGAAGATTTGTGAGATGCTACCAAAGGAAAGGGGGTGTATGATGAAAATTGATTTGCGAAAAATTCATAATGCTATTAATTAGGAGTTCTTAAGGTAGTTGTTAATAGCGGTTTGGTTTTCTAGTTGTTTTGCTGCAAGGATTATAATCTACATTACATTCCGCATCTACACTGTGCTTTAAGTAGGGAAAGTTTTGGTTTCTATCATAGTGAAAGTGGCGTTAGACACGGGGGACCCCGTTTCCTTTATATTATCTGTTTGAGTGGAGTATTTGAGTAAACCATAAAAGTGGCTGCTTAACCTCCAAAATTTAGATTCCATCTTCCTTGCCAAAGGGTTTGTTCAACGCACATCTGTTTTGCTAATAATCTTTTATTATTTTCTAAAAGACATACTGGAAGTATCTCTTACTTAATGGATGTCTTTTCACATTTCTCAATTGTATTGGGCAACAAGCAACACCGGAGAATCTCTATTGATTATAGAAGAGGTATCTAAGGATATTAATGCAAAATTATTCCAACTCATGGATTTTCTGATTGCTTTGCTCCAGAATCTCTTGCATCCTCCCGCATTTGTATTACCACACTTAATTAAAGTGTGGAGAGAAAAATGATAAGATTTAGTAGTTTTCTCGATTCCGCATTTAATAAGTGTGGGTAAATTACAAACCTATTCTAATACTTATTAAGTGTGGGGAATTTAAAATCACATTTATAATTACTTTTTATTATGCTAATGAGATAATTTGTACAAAATATTTCAACAATTATATGTAAATATTAGCCCATTAAGGAATAAAAAAAACTAGCCTATTAATTATTTGCTTTCGCACCTTAGCCCCCCCCGTGCAGCCCCCCTCCTATATTCGTTCATCATATTCAATTCGTTCCCCTAAATCTTTAATGAGATGAATATGTGTTTGATTCGTCTTATATGTGTAACGCCCCCAACTGCTGATGCCTAATTACTCTATCTTAACCACTAATTTATTATTACATTGTAGCGGAAGACTTTCAATTTGATTGGAGGCATTGCCACCGTTCCATGACAGAACAAGGCTATATGATTTGCTGCACTTTTGGAAATACAAGTAAACATCTGTCTACTCATGCAATTCATAATGAATGTGACGACTTGGCAGATCAACTCTAAGTATTACCAACCCCACAGTTTCAAAAGTACAACTTTAAACATTTCTCCAGAGTGCTACCTACCATCACTGTGAGCCTAAGGTTAGCTAACGCCCAATCAAAACTACAACTCTCACTCACTTCTTGCTACCTTCTGGTTTGTGAGGAAGATGAGTGTTCATGGATTTCTTACCTAAAACATAAACATAAAAACATTCGAATGATGAGCGGAAGCTCAGCACATACATTCCTATGCAGTAAAATAAGTTTTATGTTAAATTAGTTGGGCCGGCCGCATTTCAAAATATTTTGCTTTACAAACAGGAGAGAGAGAATGTATAAGTAAAATTGATTTGCTGATTCTTATTTGAAAGTGGACCCCTTGGTCGATGCACATCTTGAAACGATCGTACTTTAGGTGCTCACCCCCTAGGCCCATCGAGAAGCCTGAGTTGACGCTGCGCGCGGGCATATTGGTCGGCATATGCCTTGATAATTGATGGGCATAAGCTCTGATGATAATTGACGGGGCCACTTGTTTATATGACAAAACATTGAGAAATTGGTTCATTAAATGAATCTTGTATTAATTTTTTTTTTTATTGTTGAGAAACTTGTGCATTTTCGAAGAACATAGGCAATGTACGTACCTGGTCTTTGAACGTCTCTCTCCTGCTTAGTTGAAAGTTGTCTGTGCACAGCTTGAAACGACCCAGGTGGTCTCACTTCTGTTTCAATATATCATTTTTCTAATTAGTGTGATATTACGAGGTTTATGTAAGTTCTCAACTTAATCAACATTTTTAAACTACCCATGGTTTTATCAATAACGTCATTACCATTTCTATTCGAGTTGTTAATACAAATTTCGTTGTTTCCGCGATTTCGTTGCATGCTTAGCCTTAATGCCATTGTAAATTATTGTTAGCAACACGTTAATTAACATTATTATCATTATTATTGTCAACGTTCGTTTAATGGATATATAAAATAGCATAAAGGTATTATTCGCCTTGTTTTGATCAATATCGATGGTATTATTGTTAATATCGATGATATTATTATTATTATTACTATGATTGCTGTTATTATTATCGTTACTATTACTCTTATGGTTATTATTTTCTTGCATCGCTAAATTATAATCCCCCACTACCTTTAATAATTAACCTTAGATCTTGAAAATTGCCATTCAATACGGTTAAATTATATTAAAAGAAAATCATAGTTCGTTTATTTAGATGTATTTTCAAGATTTGGTTAACATTTAAGACTTGATTAGGTATGTTCTCCCTAGGACATGATAACCCAATTATGCTTCTAAATTATTCATTTCCAAAGCAAAATTAGACCTATAATCTCAATCATTATACTTTATTGCGTCAAAAGGGATCATTAATAACATAATCTCTATTAGTTGGCATCCATTAACCTCCTTCATGTACCAAACACGCCTTTACTTCCCACTCGACTCATAAGTCAGAACCAAGTTGACATTTTGCAAAGCTTTCAAAGATTCATATTTTCCCACCTTTTCCTGTGTCTTTACGCATCAAAACATTGTTCTATTCACAACACTGACTATTAGTTTCTCCCTAAACAACCCAAATCCTTAGATCTACAGTACTACATTGGCATAAGCCCTAAAAGTAAAAACATTTGATTTTGTACCTCTTTTTTTTTCTTTTTTTTTTCAACATTCAACAACCAAAGATATCCCCAAAACTTATACCAAACTCATAACCACAAAAACTCACAAACTTATACCTTCAATCATATTCCGTCATATATGGGTACGAATTACATAATCTCACAATGGTAGAAAGAATAACGCAAACTCACAGTGGGATTGTTGTGCCTCTAAGCATTTGATGTCAACTTCATATCCATAGCTTCAGAATTTATATCAACTCATCTCAACATATAACATAACCACATTTACTAAACTTATCTCAAATTCACATCAAACTTATAACGATATAACCAAATAACATCAAATTGAGGCAGTTCTCTTAATCATTCACCAACATTGATCTAAAAAATTTTCAATGAATTATCATAGGCATACTAAGATCCAACTAAGGCTCCAACCCCTCATTTCCACTTCTTTGCCAATTCCTCCCAAACAACCATTCAATTCCAACATTCACAACAATCTCAAAAATTTGCAAATAAATATTTATCAATGCTAGTTACATCATCCAATTCATAAATTCGATCCCAAACAACCAAATTAAACAAGCTAGGCAAGGTTTAGGGTTTTACCTTTCAACCCAAATTAGAGCTAGAACTAGGAGAGGGAGATGGTAGTGTTGGTGACTGGTGGCAGTGGTGCTCCAGGAGGGTGGTGGTTGATGGCAGAATGGCCGGCGAAGCCTCGACAACGAACGGCGACAACAGGGGAGGGACGACGCGAAGCAGAGCAGGAGAAAGTTTGGACAGAAAAGGTGGGGCGTGGTTGTTGGAGCGTCGACGGCCTGCGTGCTTGGCGGGGCTCGACGGCGATAGACGGCTGGTGGGGGTCGTGGTAGAGGTCAGAGCAGGGGAGGGGAGGTCGGGGCTGAGGAGAGAGAGAGATTTGAGTTTTTGTGGGTTTAAGTTTTGTTATGTATTTGGTTTATGTCAGTTATTGTTTTGTTCCTCTTTTTCTCTTTTTTTGTTTTTGTTTTTTTTTTCATTATGTTGTTCCTTTGTTTTTTATACTCGTGCCTTATTCTTAATATTATTAACATTTTCCAAATTTTAGCGGTCATTGGAATAATTGTTTATTTGCCATTTGAAATGATTACTTGGGAGTATGGTAAAATCTTGTTTGAGGCCATAACGTCGTTTCAACCTGCATTGCACAAATATGCATATGCAGCTATACAAAAAAAGTTAAATTGAAATGCGGCACCCAACTTGATCAACTTATAATTAAGATGATCTAATGAAATTAAAATGAATATTAGGTTCGGGCCGTTACAGTCTCCCCCCCTTAAAATAAGTTTCGTCCTCGAAACTTGCAGTTTAAAGAAACATTTATCGTACTTCAAATAGGTACGGATATTTGTTCTATCATAATGTCATGATGTGGATATGAAACATTTTCTGAGTTGTGAGAGATGAAATCAATTTGTGCATGCTCAAGTGCTATTGGTTAGTTCAACTTGTAAGTTACCGGGTTTCGTCCTCATGTAACGCGTCCTGACCCTAGGGCTAGAAGGGCTAGCATTTTCTTGAATTCTGGGATGAAACGGATAGAGTTTCCCCTAAAAACTGTCCATTTTCCAGGCTTAAAACCTTACATTAAATTCCTGCATTGAATAGAAATAGAAGATGATACCAATTAAGCTCAACGATTACACGCCGGAGACCACAACTTTACGGGTCACACGCCCGGAATAAGCCATTTAATACAGTTCAATAGTAGAAATGAAATGAAAAGTACGACTCGACAGATCACACATTCGAAGTACTGGGGTTTACATCCCAAGAATAAACAATAATTGACTCACATAGCCATACAAAGTGACTCATGAACAATATGCATTACAAGCCTTCATATTTGGCTTATCCCAGCTCCCGATCTTAAATTATGTCACAAGACATTGTTAACTCTCAAGCTAACTTGCAATACATACCATCCCGCTTCTATATGTGCGCATATGGCCCCCTTTTTTCGAAGCAAGAGATGGTTTCAACTTGTCATATATATATCGACTTTCACCTGTCACATCAAACACATGGGAAAAGGAGGAAATAGCAAGGGAATGAACTATTTCTCTTGCATGATATTTTCAAGGTTTCTGAAGACGCAAGATTGGGTAATTATTATTGTGTTCAAACTATGGTTGACTTTTCATCCTTCGACTAGTCAAAAGTTTGCAAAATCTAAATTGACGTTAAAAATGAAAATATTAATGAATGAGAGTGATGCAAGATGATGGTCAAGTGGGTTGTCACCCATGAAAGAATTAAAGAGTGAAATGAGGAATAATTAATAAAGAAGGGATTGTCATAAGATGGCTAAAATAGAGATGGGTATGCATTCACCAGAGCCTTGTTTGTAGCTTTTGGATATGTGTCTTATTGAGGATATTATTATATCCTTTTTCCCCCCCTCTATACTGAATTTGAGTTTGGAGTTAAGATTGATAGACTTAGGTGGGTTGAATATGGACTCAGAGGAATGCGAGGAAGATACAGATGATGTTTAGTAGCAATACTGAAAAAAACAATCATAAAAAAATAGATGGAATGCGACATATATGCATCTACATACACTTTTAGTGAAACGAAGAAGAGAAAGATGACAACCAAAAGTAATAGAGCATCGATAAATGCTTAAAATTGAAAACGATGGATTCTATAAGGAGGTAGAAAAAAATCAAGGATAGGAAATGATAGAAATAATAGCATTAACGCAAAAGACACAGTAGTCAGCAAGGTTTCGTATGCAAATTAAGATCGTTTAAGCAATTGCTCGGTGTCGAGAGGGGTAAAATGGCGAAAGACAAGACCAATATATAAGTTGAGACGATTAAGGAAGACGTTGATTAATGACTAGGAATATTAAGCTGTTGATGTAAGATTTGAATGAAAGGAATAGGTGGCAGATTTCAAAACGATTGGTAATTAAAATATGACTGTGATATAAACAGAATGAAGATAACCAGAAGCGTAAGCAAGAAGGGAAGGCAATAAGGGTAAGATAGTTCTAATCATTGATTATGTAGGAGCCAACACGTCGCGCATAGATCCAGAGCCAGACTAATAGTAAATTAGCAATTTATGTAGTGAGTGGATATTAAGGGAAGGAAAGATCACGTTATTATGGAAGTAATGGTCGCAGAAAATAAGCTGAATAGAGGTAGTTAGTGGAAGTATGAGAGAGAGACGTAATACCTCACAATGGTAGGGATTCCCTCATAAAAATTAAGGTCACGAGGAAATTTAATGAAGGAAAGGATATCTAATGCAGCATTACGGGAGCAATTGAATAGGTTTTGCAAAGCTTAGTGTGAATGGGAAGGAATTACAAATTAAAGTATGTTATTGCATACGAAGGGGTGTTAGCTCTAGGTGATAATCTAGGATGTCAAGAAGGATGCTAAACTATGACAAGAAAGGTCTAATATTAACCGAGGTCACTTTAAACTCATTTGTATCGATACAGGGACTTATGTAGATAAAGTTTTTAAGGGTTGACATATTCAAAGGAAAGTTGTCTGGGTTTCAATCCGTACACTACATCTCATGGGTTTTAATACCCCACAATCCTCTATTGTTAGACCTGAAGTTGTGTCCTGGTAATGCTCTTTTAAATTTGCCATTTCAACCTCATAGATTCACTAACAATACTTCTGTAAAGTCCATGCAATATCTGGGTTTATATACTCAAATCACCACACCCAATTCCTTACCAACATAAACTGTACTGCATCAACAAACGCCCTAGGTCCAATCCCACGGAGCCGTTGTACTTACTATACTTCTCCAAGAATGATTTATCTCTCGAAATCTTACTTTCTCTTGGCGCAAAGTTAATTTATGTCTTCTAAAGTTTCTCGTATACAAAAGTGATGAACCCATTGACATATTTGGCATACCCTCATGCCTTTTTCCTATGATTACAGGTTATCATTTTTCACCAAAATGAATGTACTCAAATTGTGGACCCTCGCCTTCACTACTTTGACGGATCCAACATCCAAGGACCTTCTTCTCACGCTTTTCTTTTCTTTTCATTTCTTTTCTCTTCTCTCTTTTTTTTCCCCCTACTAGTCCTTGCTAATCCCAAGGAGCTTGCTTATTGAATCACCTAATGCTCCACAAGGTAAGATCTCCCCTACTTAATCTATCTTGCACGATCTAATGAGTATAGCTTGCCCCGTCAGTACTCATGACCTCATTCATCATAATAAAAGGAATTCTTTATTCCGTCTCCTCAGAACTTCTTATAAATATCTTGGAACTAGAATCCATCCATAGCAATCTCGGATACCTTTAGAGTTTGTTTTCTTCTCATAATCAGTATGAACTTTATTGACCCAATCACACTATAGAGTCTCCAACCTCTAAAAGAGTTTTCCCTTACATATTTCAAGAGTTTTCAATGTTTATATCGTCTACCTTGAGGCATATTTGTTTATAGGATCTAGGTCAACGATCCAGAGTCAAGACGCCCACTAATTTTTCCAAATATGAATGTCCTCCATCTCTTTATTGTTTACTACCTCCGCCTCTACAGAACAAGCACTTTAGGACATAATGACTTGTATGCACCTAGCAGTAGGTAGCCCACATAAGTTCACATAATCTAGAGGCACTTTAATGACAACACCTCCTTTACGTAACACCTTGTCTTGATGCATACAACCCATATATTATCAAGTAGCACCATATAAGCTACTGAGTTGCCAATACCAGTTTTATCATACTAAATGATTGTTGCAAATCACCCATGACGATGCAATAGGCCTTCAAATATCCACATTATTGCACCATCGCAGTGATTATTTCCTAATGATCTAACCCAGGAATATTGATTCATAATACATTTCCCTTGTCTAGAAAGCTAAATATAGTTTGGTACTGCATTAACCGCATCAAAGTTTGCAAACTTCAACTTGTTGCAATGTCTTAAACCTCACAACACCCAAACATTAAATATTTTCTGCACATCTTAATAAAACCTCTAAATCGAAAGCATCCTTGCATCTCAAATGGGCAACCCAAGATTCCATAAGATTTGCTATGAGCTTAGTATACTCCTTTGGAACACGTATACGTCACCGAGAAGTTGACCAATGCTCCCTCACTCTACTTTGGCAACGATGGAAGTCTTAAGCTATTATTTAACTCCATTGTTGGTCCTAATACCAAAGGCTAAAGGTTGAGTAAATGTTTACTAACGCGTTCTCCTAATGCACACATACATATGAACTCCTAGTCGACACATTTGTTTCACTGATCCAACCTACTCATGGGCATCCCTAGAGCTCACAGTGATGCTTAACCTGGCTCCGATACCACAACTGTAATGCCCCCAACTGCTGATGCCTAATTACTCTATCTTAACCACTAATTTATTATTACGTTGTAGCGGAAGACTTTCAATTTGATTGGAGGTATTGCCGCCGTTCCATGACAGAACAAGGCTATATGATTTGCTGCACTTTTGAAAACACAAGTAAATATCTGTCTATTCATGTAATTCATAATGAATGTGACGACTTGGCAGATCAACTCTAATTATTACCAACCCCACAGTTTCAAAAGTACAACTTTAAGTAGTTCTCCAGAGTGCTACCTACCATCACTGTGAGCCTTAGGCTAGCTAACGCCCAATCAAAACTACAACTCTCACTCACTTCTTGCTACCTTCTGGTTTGCGAGGAAGATGAGTGTTTATGGATTTCTTACCTAAAACAGAAACATAAAAACATTCGAATGATGAGCCGCAGCTCAGCATATACATTCCTATGCAGTAAAATAAGTTTTATGTGAAATTAGTTGGGCCGGCCACATTTCAAAACATTTTGCTTTGCAAACAAGAGAGAGAGAATGTATAAGTAAAATTGATTTGCTGATTCTTATCTGAAAGTGGACCCCTTGGTCGATGTACATCTTGAAACGATCGTACTTTAGGTGCTTACCCCCCAGGCCGATCGAGAAGCCTGAGTTGGCGCCGCGCGCGGGTATATTGGTCGGCATAAGCCTTGATAATTGATGGGCATAAGCCCTGATGATAATTGACGGGGACACTTGTTTATGTGACAAAACATTGAGAAATTGGTTCATTAAATGAATCTTGTACTAAATTTTTTTTTTTAATTGTTGAGAAACTTGTGCGTTTTCGAAGAACATAGGTAATGTACGTACCTGGTCTTTGAACGCCTCCCTCCTGCTTAGTTGAAAGTTGTCTGTGTGCAGCTTGAAATGACCCAGGTGGCCTCACTTCTCTTTCAATATGTCATTTTTCTAATTAGTACGATATTACGAGGTTTATGTAATTTCTCAACATAATGAACATTTTTAAACTACCCATGGTTTTATCAATGACGTCATTACCATTTCTATTTGAGTTGTTAATACAAATTTCGTTGTTTCTGTGATTTCGTTGCATGCTTAGCCTTAATGCCATTGTAAATTATTGTTAGCAACACGTTAATTAACATTATTATCATTATTATTGTCAACGTTCGTTTAATGGATATATAAAATAGCATAAAGGTATTATTCGCCTTGTTTTGATCAATATCGATGGTATTATTGTTAATATCGATGATATTATTATTATTATTACTATGATTGCTGTTATTATTATCGTTACTATTACTCTTATGGTTATTATTTTCTTGCATCGCTAAATTATAATCCCCCACTACCTTTAATAATTAACCTTAGATCTTGAAAATTGCCATTCAATACGGTTAAATTATATTAAAAGAAAATCATAGTTCGTTTATTTAGACGTATTTTCAAGATTTGGTTAACATTTAAGACTTGATTAGGTATGTTCTCCCTAGGACATGATAACCCAATTATGCTTCTAAATTATTCATTTCCAAAGCAAAATTAGACCTATAATCTCAATCATTATACTTTATTGCGTCAAAAGGGATCATTAATAACATAATCTCTATTAGTTGGCATCCATTAACCTCCTTCGTGTACCAAACATGCCTTTACTTCCCACTCGACTCATAAGTCAGAACCAAGTTGACATTTTGCAAAGCTTTCAAAGATTCATATTTTCTCACCTTTTCCTGTGTCTTTACGCATCAAAACATTGTTCTATTCACAACACTGACTATTAGTTTCTCCCTAAACAATCCAAGTCCTTAGATCTACAGTACTACATTGGCATAAGCCCTAAAAGTAAAAACAGTTGATTTTGTACCTCTTTTTTTTTTTTTCAACATTCAACAACCAAAGATATCCCCAAAACTTATACCAAACTCATAACCACAAAAACTCACAAACTTATACCTTCAATCATATTCCGTCATATATGGATACGAATTACATAATCTCACAATGGTAGAAAGAATAACGCAAACTCACAGTGGGATTGTTGCGCCTCTAAGCATTTGATGTCAACTTCATATCCATAGCTTCAGAATTTATATCAACTCATCTCAACATATAACATAACCACATTTACTAAACTTATCTCAAATTCACATCAAACTTATAACGATATAACCAAATAACATCAAATTGAGGCAGTTCTCTTAATCATTCACCAACATTGATCTAAAAAATTTTCAATGAATTATCATAGGCATACTAAGATCCAACTAAGGCTCCAACCCCTCATTTCCACTTCTCTGCCAATTCCTCCCAAACAACCATTCAATTCCAACATTCACAACAATCTCAAAAATTTGCAAATAAATATTTATCAATGCTAGTTACATCATCCAATTCATAAATTCGATCCCAAACAACCAAATTAAACAAGCTAGGCAAGGTTTAGGGTTTTACCTTTCAACCCAAATTAGAGCTAGAACTAGGAGAGGGAGATGGTAGTGTTGGTGACTGGTGGCAGTGGTGCTCCAGGAGGCTGGTGGTTGAGGGCAGAATGGCCGGCGAAGCCTCGACAACGAACGGCGACAACAGGGGAGGGACGACGCGAAGCAGAGCAGGAGAAAGTTTGGACAGAAAAGGTGGGGCGTGGTTGCTGGAGCGTCGACGGCCGGTCTGTCGACGGCCGGCGTGCTTGGCGGGGCTCGGCGGCGACAGACGGCTGGTGGGGGTTGTGGTAGAGGGCAGAGCAGGGGAGGGGAGGTCGGGGCTGAGGAGAGAGAGAGATTTGGGTTTTTGTGGGTTTAAGTTTTGTTATGTATTTGGTTTATGTCGGTTATTGTTTTGTTCCTCTTTTTCTCTTTTTTTGTTTTTGTTTATTTTTTTCATTATGTTGTTACTTTTTTTTTTTACTCGTGCCTTATTCTTAATATTATTAACATTTTCCAAATTTTAGCGATCATTGGAATAATTGTTTATTTGCCATTTGAAATGATTACTTGGGAGTACAGTAAAATCTTGTTTGAGGCCATGGCGTCGTTTCAACCTGCATTGCACAAATATGCGTATACAGCTATACAAAAAAGTTAAATTGAAATGCGGCGCCCAACTTGACCAACTTGTAATTAAGATGATCTAATGAAATTAAAATGAATATTAGGTTCGGGCCGTTACAATATGTATATATATAGCTTTTAAACTTATAGTGAGTCACAAGTTTGTGATGGAACCAACTCATTATTTAGCTTCATGAATGCTTAAGATCAAAATTCAAGCCTTACTGACCACAATTTTTTAGTTGAAATGACTTTACCAGTTGATGAGCAAAAATCTTTGGATTCAGTTAAAAATGTTAAAATATTATCTTTTCCTCTCCACTCTTATCCTTTAACTTCATTAATGGGTCAAAAAGATGTGAAAAGTTAGTAAAGACCTATTCATATATTATATCACAAAAAGGTCATCATTATTCTAATTTGACTGATTAGCTACTATATTATGACATTAAATTATATATAAGGAGACATGAACCTTTTTCTTTTTTGGGTGATAAAATAAAAATATATTCCATGATCTGAATATGGATAAATGGGTTCATTTTATATATATATATATATATATAGTATATATATATATATATATATATGTATATATATATATATATTTATATATATATATATATATATATATATATATATATATATATATATATATATCTATATTAATATTATATATATATATATATATAATATAATATATATATATATATATATATATATATATAATATATATATATATATATATATATATATATTATACATATATATATATATATATATATATATATATATATATATATATATATATATATATATTATATATATATATATATATATATATATATATATAATATATATGATGTTAACATACTATTCAAGGCCGCATACGCTTAGATATACATGTCAACTAAACTACACAACATAGTAGGTGTCAACTCCAAGCTTTACAGCATTGGCATGAACCTATTTCCCATATGATCCACCATTAGTTGCCCAATCACAAGCCTTAAGTTGAAGAACTATTTTCATCTTTGGCTTGTTAATATGATTGAATTTTTAGTTAGTGGTTAAAATTTGCTGGTTCTCATAGCGTAGTATGCTCTAAGCACATGATTTTGATGTGTTGTTGTGATCCTTATGATTCTTCTCCCCTCTTCCTTTAATGATTGCCAATGCTTAGTTATAATGCTTATATTGACTTATGTGATGACCTTTTAGGTGGGTTGCTAGAAATTATAATGGACAAAAGTTGAATTCATATGTATAAAACTTCTCTTGAATATAGGAATGGGGTTGAGTTGTTTTTGGAATTTGCTTTTTGCAAAGCTGGAGGTAGTAAATTGATCGTATGCCCTGGTAATAAATGCAAACTTGGACACAGTCGTTGCTTCACAAAAGAAGAAGTGGCACATCATCTCATGTTTAATGGTTTTTGGCCATATTATAAAGAGCGGGTGTATCATGGGAAGGAAATTTCTGAATCTTCTTCATTTTTTTGTGACAAAGGCCACAATACTACTAATACCTAAGTAGAAAGTGGTTTTGGTGACATTGATACTATGAGAATACTTAATGATATTTTTGAGATGCGCAAAAATCGTGGAAATGACATGTTTCATCAAGAGGGTGATATGGATGAAGAAGGCAATGGTGAGCTAGCTAGGGAATGAGGGACATGAGGGTGATACTTCCATGGTAGACAAAGATGCTGGATATGAAAAACTACTAGAACAAGTTGAACATGAGCTATATCGGGGTTCAGAATTTTCAAAACTTTCTTTTCTGTTGCACTTACTCCACTTGAAATGCATATATGGTTGGTTTATTAAATCATTTAATATGTTGCTCCAGCTTTTGAGTTCTGTTATTTCCCATACAGACCCAATCCCATCATCATGGAGTAATTGCAAGCAATTTTTAAGGACTTAGACCTTGAATATGACAAAATACATGTCCGTCCTAATGATTGCATATTGTATTGGGGTGAAAAGGAATAACAAGAGTCATGTCACAAGTGTGGTTCTTCATGATGGAAGAATAGTGAAAAGAAATTGCCAACTAAGGTATTACGCTATTTTCCTCTCATTTCTAGACTGCTTAAGCTTTTCAAATCATCAAAGACAGTTGAAGATATGATTTAGCATGATAAGTATCATACAAAGGATGAGATTTTGAGGCATCATGCAGATGCAAAGGCATGGAAGGAATTTGATGAACAATATAAATTGTTGCAACCAATAAATTGGTTCCTTCGGAGAGGATTATGGTACCTTTAAACAACCTGTTGCAACTAATAAAAAAAGCAGGGAGTCTATTTAATAGATTCCTTGCTTATGTTGCTAAGAGACCTAGCCTATATCCTCTTAACTATAAGGATTGGCGCTTAGTGCCATAGTACTTTAGGGGTCGGATCGTAATGTTTGTTAGGGCAAGCATTTATTTATGTCCAAGCTAGATGATGCATGTTATTTAAATGTAACTACTTCAAATACTTCCTTGAACTTTTGTTTTGGTAGGGGAAGTTTTTGTTGCCAGACGGGGTACAAGTCAATTAGAAAATTCTAAAGTCAGTTGGGGAAAGGGTTTGAGGTTTCAAGTATTCCTTGAAATGTAAGTATGTTAAAAAAGATACCACGAAGGTGGAGTTATTGTGAGACCCGTATTTTTGTCGTACTTGCTTATCAAATATTATGCCTATTGAGTTAGAAAATTTTATTTTAGTAATTGCCAACCTACCACTATTTTATTGCCCAAGTTATTAACCTATCCAATCTCAGACCCCAAAAATAAATTGTCTGAAGTTGTATAAGTTGAATAGCCTTCGATTTCTTGAAACTCCAACCAAAGCGAATACGACTAGATTGTCGAACCTTGGGATTATTTATGTAATTAACTAAATCGATCCTTAATATAATCAAGGGCGTAAGTGGACGAGCGATTATATTAAGTACTTCGGTTTAGGATTAGAGATTTGGAGATTCGACTGATGATTTAGCAATTGATGCCTTTTACGTTATAAAAACCGTATTTTATTAGCAATATGAGCTAAAATTATTTTCTATGTGCCCTTGTGAGCGTTGATTTTATTAAAAAGAATAGTTTTGCCGCCAATAATAATGTTATTGTTATTAGTTTTGAAAATCTTTCGATAATTTTAATTAGCGTTATTAACAGTTATTAACGAATATTAAATCGATTAGGAACCCAAATGCGATTAGGTTGTCAACCTTAGAAATAGTTCGATGTTATTAAATCGAACCTAGAGATATTTGGGAACGAATAGTTGATGAAGGATCATATTATCGATTTGGGTTTAGAATTTAGGTTACGAAGTAGACTAGCATTATCGAACATGAACCAGGGGTAACTTAGTAATTTTCGCTTGTGGCTTCCTTCCTTCTCAGTGCCGCGACCCCCCTCTCTCGGTTCTTTCTTCTTCTTCTTCTTCCCGTTCCCCTGCTCTGCCTTCCCCTGTTTTTCTCTCCTCCTTCGTTTTCCCGCCACGCACGCCGGAGCCGGTCGCCGGCCTTGAGCCCAGTCGACCCCCCCGTGCCTGCTTCTTCTTCCTCTTTCACGCACGACACCCCCTCTCTCCCCTGTTCCTCACCTCCTCCTTCGCTTCTCCTCCTTCCATGCACCACGACCAACCGAACACCGGCGAATTCGGCGCATGCACGGTGAGATTCGAACACTCTTGCCTCTATAAATTGAATCCTTGGTTTAATTCCCTTCAATTCATGCTAATTGTGCTTAATTCTCAAAAATTACAAGTTAGGGCTTTGGGTTCGGTGGTGGTCGAACCTCACGCAAAGTCAGTGGACCTTCTGGGTGTGTGGAGTCCGATTTTTGACTTCAATCCAGCCAATTCTCACGCGTATAGCTTGAATTCGAGGTGGGTGGACCTTTAATCCCTCCTATTTTAAGGATTTCGAATGATAGTTATATGAATCAGTTTACTGAAGTGGTAGATTGGGTTGTTATTGTATGAATTCGATTATAGGTGCGGACAAGCAAATGAATTAAACATTGCTATGCTAGGGCAGAACCAATATATTCTTGAAAGGTTGCTAGATGTTTTAAAATTGAGTTTTCGATGAATCTAGCTTACATTTATTGCTAACCATAGCATTTAAGTTAGAAACGAAGTTGTTTTTATGATTTAGCAACCCTATTACGTTTATACAAAACTTTCAAGTTAGAATCAAAGTCGTTTTATGATTAGGCAACCTTGTTATGTTTATAAAGAGCCTTTTAGTTAAAGACAAAGTCGTTTTACGATTTAGTAAACGTGTAACGGTCATAAGAAACTCTTAAGTTTAAAGTGAAGTCGTTTTTACAAGTTAACAAATGTATTATGTTTATACGAAGCTTTTAAATCAATAATGGAGTCGTTTTACAAACTAGCAAACGTTTTACGTCTATAGGAAGTTCTTAAGTTAAAAACGAGGTCATTTTGCAAGTTAGTAGCCGTAATACGTTTATATGAAGCTTTGAAGTTAGGAACGAAATTGTTTTACGACTTAACAAGCTTATTACGTTTTTAAGAAGTTTTGAAGTTTCAAAGGAAGTCGATTTATGCACTAGTAGAATTATAACGTTTATGAAAAACTTTTAAGCTTCGAACTTAGTTTGAATTAAGCATTGACCAAACATGTTATGTTTCAACAAGTTTCGATTCACAATTTAGCAGACATATTACCTTTAAAAGAAGCGTTTAGCTAAAAAGCGAAGTCGTTTTATGAGTTAACAGTCGTTTTACATTTATACGAAGCATTTAAGTTGGTAACTGCGTCGTTTTATGATTTAGTAAACAATTTACGTTACAAGAAGTCCTTAAGTTATTTATGAAGCAGATTTACGCGTTAACAAATCTTATTTTTTGTTTCTAAAAAGCCTATAAGTTTAAAATGAAGACGTTTTACAAATTAACAAGCGTTTTACGTCATTAAGAAGCTTTTAAGTTGAGAATGAAATCGTTTTACGATTTAGTAAACTAATTACGTTTATACGAAGCTTTTAAATTAGAGACAAAGTCGTTTTACGAATTCGTAAACGTATTTTACGAAGTTAGTTTACACACTATAAAATTTACTTCGATTATGAAAAGCTTTTAGACTATTCACGAAATCGATTTATGAGTTAGTAAACTTGGCTTGTATCATGTTCATCGCTTGTGTTTGAAAGATTACAATGAGCGTTAAAAGGGCAACTGAAGGTGATTATTTACGAATCCTAACTTTCAAGTGCACGCTAGTAACTACCAAGTTTTGAATCGTGAGTTAGTACACTCACCATGTTTCTAAGAGGCCTTTCTTGTTATTTGCCTAAAGCTAAAGTCGTAAGGAAATTATATTTTCATGTTTTAAGTTCATAAAACTTATATATGAATACGTATAAGTATGTTTGTCTACGAAGTATGTATGTGTATTATGTTTTCATGTTTTAAGTTCATAAAACTTATATATGAATACGTATAAGTATGTTTGTCTACGAAGTATGTATGTGTATTATGTTTTCATGTTTTAAGTTCATAAAACCTATATATGAATACGTATAAGTATGTTTGTCTATGAAGTATGTATATATATTATGTTTTTATGTTTTAAGTTCATAAAACCTATATATGAATACATATAAGCATGTTTATCTACTAAGTATGTATGTATATGAATTTCATAAGTTCCTACGACCTATATATGAATCAATATGAGTATGTATGTGAACGTATGGTTATGCTTATGTCTATGTGTACGTAGAGGAGCTACTCTAGAAACTTTAAGCTTAAGTCTGAGACCCAGGGATGGTGGCTTAGTTCCCGCCTGGTATCATATATGTTACGTTATGATAGATTCAGGGATGGTGGTTTGATTCCCGCCTGAAGTCTAAGTATGAAATTACGTCTCAGCATAGTATGATGTCTGTCCGGATAGGCGTATGTTGCCGCTCGAGTTTGGCGGACTCGGGATGGCAATAACAAAGTACCTCTAAGAGTTTAGTCTCCTCATTTACGTGATTATGTTACTATGTATGATTTTCGGTAAGTGAAACTTATGCGTAAAACCCCTTTTATGCTATGTTTCCGGGTTTGCGTAACTTTATTATGTTAAGTCAACGCATTATGGTTTCTTCTAAAGTTAAGCCTTTTGGTATGATTATTCCTTCACTCGGTTTATGGTTCGAATATGATGTATTATGTGAAAGCTCTTCAACTAAAATGAATTACGAAAGGCTTGCGTAAGTTAATATGTATTTTAAGTATGTTTTGGGAGAGAGGGTTTACTCACTGAGCGGTGGCTGCTCATCTCCATTACTTTTCCCCTTTTTCCCCAGATCTACAGGTATATAACTGATGCGTGGAGTGCAATAAGGGCGGCCTTGCTTGGTTTGATTGTGATGTGAATGTGTAATATTGATTATGTTTGTAAGGTTATGTAATTATTTATCTTCTTGTAAAGTTTATGAAAAATAGAAAGCTCTGTGTACTCCGGGCGGGTGGCCCGTAGAGTTGTGGACTCCGGCGTGTAGCCGTGGAGTTGTTGATGTTATTTAGTACCTTTATGTATTGCAGGTATGTAATGTCAGGCTTAGGCCTGGAAAAATGGTCAATTTTCAGGGGGGATTCTGCCCGTTTTGCCCCAAAAATTAAGAAAATTTTGGACGTTAGGCTTGTTTTCAAAGTATAGATTTAGGTAGTATATAGAGGAATAAAATGTACAATCAGCTAGCTACAACAAAAAAATTAGCAGGTTGGATTCAAAACAATTCAAAAATATTTAGTTTTGATTACCTTAGTCTTTATTGCTATGTCTACGATTAATTTTTTTCGGGCATTAATGTGTAATTTATTTAATTGATGTTTGATTTATTTTAATTTGTTCGTTTTTTAATTTTATTCATTTATGTAGGGTGATACGCACTGGTAATTAGCATAAAACTTGTTAATTAAAAAAAGAACAATTGTATACAATTGTTCTATTTTAACTCAATAAGTTTTATATTAATGACCAGCATTATTTTTAAAAAACTAAAATGACGCTAGTAACACTTATAAGTGTAGGAAAAATTATGACTTCTTGCATCTTCTAGAGTAAGCATAGCATAAAATGACAACACATAAATTGTGGGTAATTACTACATTCTCCGTATTTATATGTGTTGGGAATATAGCTCTACCCGCATTTTCATTACGTGTGAAGAACACTTCCACCCTTCCCCACATTTAGCCTAAGTGTGGGCAATTACTATTTCTACACTTATAAGTGCGGTTATTAGCAAAATTAAATATGGAGGGAAGCAACCTTTTTTGTAGTATACATGTCAAACTTAAATGGTTTTAAAATCCCTTAACCTGAATTTCACCCGTTTATTAAACTAATTGGAAAATCTTATCCTATACCCATTTGATTTTTAAACGAGTTAACGTAACTTGACTCGTTTTATCCATTTAGATAAATGGGTCTAGTTCAGGTCACTGATTACCCATTTATCCGTTTAATGTTTTTCAACTAATTTGTGACTATATAGAATTTAAAATTAAGGTTACATACTATATTAAGTAATTAGTGTCTGAAGTTCTCCCCATTCTTGATGATTTATATTTGTATATGTAGTATTAATTTTTATCTACTTAATTATCAAATAAAAGGATAAATGAGTAAATGATAAATGGGTAAGCGGGCAAACCTGTTTAACCCATTTAATTAAACGGGTTAAATAAGTCTCTTTTGCATGTCAAGAATTTTGACCTAAACTTAACCCATTTATTTAAACATAGTAGATATGTCAACTCTTTTTAATTAAATAGGCTGAAAATATATACCCAAACTCACTTAATTTCATATCAATTTTGAGTTGGTAATCAGGTCGGGTAAGTTTTGCCCATCTCTAGCACAAATACATTCTTGGAAGTAGGGATGAGAGTATTATGCGAACCCAAAAAACTCAGATCCGATTGTGTACCTGATTTGCTAGTAAAAGACGACCAAAATATGGTAAAACCTAAAAATAAATGTCAGGCACGCAACTCTTCCTGTACTATGTAGATATTAAAAAAATTAAATTTTTTTGGCAATTTTAACTTCCATGAGCTTATCTGGATATAATTTTATGAGCGTCGCTTGAAATTACCAATCAAAAGATAGCATATATGTAAATATGAGTTGAATATGGGTGACACCTTGCACACTCTATACGTACCCAAATAAAATCCGTAAACTCAAAAAACCCGATGGATATGGATATAGGTATAACCATTTCAAACCCAGTGACTATGGATATGGTATGGCTGCAGATATGGCTTAAACCACCCCGAACCTGCCCTACGCCCATCCTTACTTGGAAACAAAGAGCATTTTGGTTTTTTTTTCCAACTTATCATAAATAACTTATTGTTGTTGAATATTGATGAGCGCTAACCAATGTTGATGATGATGATCAGTGTTGATCAAGGTTGAAATTGTGAGTAAAAAATATGTCTAAATGTTGATAACTACTGATTGATATTGATAAGCATTTATTATTATCAAATACTAATGATAAATACTTATAATAAGTTAAAAAGACCACGTCCTTCATTTATAATATTGATGAATATGAACATCCTCCATGAATGAAGTAGAAACAACCAACAATATCAAAATTTGGTGTGTTTTTTTTATTAATTGCTTTTCTAGGCTAATGTGCCATGATTGATTCATGAACTTTAATGATTATAAAATAAAATACTATAAGAGTTAACAATGTCGTGAACAATCATTAGAATGGATCAATGCTTCATGTGGTAGCCACGTGCAAACAAAAGAATAAGAATACTTGTATGGTACCAAAAAAGTGTCTCTTGGGACACTAACCATACATGCATATTGTTCCCGGAAATTTCTCCCCCTGAATTTTGCTAGTCCACTACGATCCTATTCGTAAAAATTAGCGATTTAAAAAATAAATATGAGTTCAGTAGAAAATAACAGTTCAGGTAGCAGATAGCATTTCTAATTTAGCAGTTAGCGGATAACTATTTAGATGAGCTGTTGAAATTGTAGAATATAAAATTTTACGGACCAATCAAGACCCGCCACATGAAAAGAAATAAATATTTTTATTTTAGCCAATTACAGCATGCCATGTATTAAAATTAATTATTGCGGTCCGTTAAATTAAATATCTAGTGAAAATATATTGCGGCAATTAAAAGGCGCTACGTGGCATAAATGATGCAAAAAATAAATAATTATTCCTTTTAATAGAGACGAGAAGGAAAACCTGAACTCCGACTTCTCTATAAAAAGGGAGTTAACCCTCTCATTCAAGGGTGGGCATTTTTTAGATAGAACTCTCAAGAGCTCAAGACTATTCTCTAACAGAAGACAACAAGCACTCTAAACACGTGCCGTCTACTCGCGGAGATTAAACTCATATCTTGATAGAGATTAAGCCTCTTAGGCCTTCTCTCAAGATCAAATTCATTGAAGTCTACCCAAGGAGATTGAATCAGAGGATTTATAATACTTGTTCTTGTAACAATTATATAGAGATTGTACCCATTCTTTGATATAAATATAAAAATTCACTTTGTTGCTCAATTTCGTGTCTAAGTGATTGCAGGCTCGAAATTTGTGTTTACAAATTTGGCACGCTTGGTGGGACATCTTTACCTCTCATCTCCTTCTCCAAGCAAACAAGTTCAGCACTCGTTTAAAGAAGGAATGGCTCTAAACACGTCATCCTTCAATCTTCGAAGAAGGAAACTATCAGATCTACGTCTGAAGTATCCGTAAAGGCTAGTAATGCATTTGGCAATCAAAACACTAAGATGATGACTAGGAGCATGACCAAAGTTGCTACCTCCATCACCTCGAAACAATAAGTTGTCACTCCAACTTTGCAATCATGCAAAACTTAAAAATTTGACTCCAACTTGCCTACTGATGTAGTCAATCGAACTGTTTTCCTCCCTAATTTGAAGCTAAAACATTTTGGTGTCTTCAATATGAGGAAGACTCTACCCTGTGCACTGGATGAATTTCATGCCTATAGCAATAACGTCTTCCAACCCTTCGATGCGGAGGATGATGACTATGGTAGTAGCGATTCTTCATCAATATCTCCGAGGGATTCACTTTTCTCACAAGTTGAAGTTGAATCCTCTGACACTATCATCATGCCAGTCATGGTGACAGATGCTATCAACTCGGAGGAAGAATTGGCAAACATGAAAGCAACTCTGGAAAGGCTCTCTAAGGAAAGTGAAGAAAAGGATGCTCAAATTAAGTGTCAAAATAAGCAGATTGCTGATTTGAAAAAGAAGTTGAAAAAGCGGTCATCTGAAACCTCAAACAAAGGCTCTAGCAGTGAAGATTTTGACAAAGAATCCAACCGCAACAAGGAGTCTAACGATGAGCCCAATCCAAAGAATGATTCAATGTCAATTGAGCAAATTCAAAACTTAATAGCGGATGCGGTAAAGACCCATCTACAAGGAGGTTCTTACAGAACTCATCGTTACAGCAAGCCTTATACGAAAAGGATTGATGCACTACGGATGCCTCAGGGATTCCAACCTCCAAAATTTCATCAATTTGATGGCAAAGGGAACCTGAAGCAGCATATAGCGCACTTCATCGAGACTTGCAATAACGCTGGCATGAGTGGTGACCTCTTAAAGCAATTCGTGCGATCTCTTAAAGGTCTTGCATTTGACTAGTATGCAGACCTTGCTTCTACATCCATCGATAGCTGGGGGCAAATGGAAAGGAATTCTTGAATCGCTTCTATAGCACACGCCGTGTGGTTAGCATAAGTGAATTGACTAATACTAGGCGAGGGGATGAAGAGCCAGTCAAGATTATATCAATCGTTGGCGTGCCCTCTTGTTGAAGTGCAAGGATCACTTGCCTGAGTCTTCCGCTGTTGAGATGTGTGCTCAAGGAATGGAGTGGGATATCTTATACGCTTTGCAGGAAAACAAGCCCAAGACTTTCCAAGAATTAGCAACACGGGCTCATGATATGTAGCTTACGATCGCCTACTATGGAAGACAAGTTGATGATGGTGAATTAATGGCATCGTCAAGAAATAGAAGCTCCATGCTAAGAGACTTTGAAAAGAACGAATATTCTTATTCTGAGTATGATGCACCAAAAATACTTGACAAACTTCTTGAGAAAGGACTTGTAGAACTCCCAGAGTTAAGGCGTCCTGAAGAAATTAGAAGAACTAATGACCCCAAATATTGCAAGTATCACAGGATCATCAGTCATCCTATAGAGAAGTGCAAGGCATTCAGGAACAAGTCCTGCAACTTACAAATGAAGGAAAGATCACATTAGACGAAGAAGACACTGAAGAATCTAATTGATCGTTTATTAGGATCATATTGAAAAATGCTTTGCAAGAGGAGCAACCCAAAATCAGCATTTAGGATGAAGACTTTCAAGTCGCAAAACAACTTTGACTCTTAAAGACTCCCAAGTCGCAAAACAATTTTGACTCTCAAGCCACCCTTAAGACTTTCAAGTCCAAGTTTCTAGACTTTCAAGTCATCACAGACTATCAAGTCACCCGTAGGACGCTCAAGTCATCAAAACCAAGACTCTTAAGGCTCTAAAGTTCAAGACTTACAAGTCATTGAAGACAAAGACTCTCAAGTCATCAACATTAAAGACTCTTAAGTCTCCCAAGTTCAAGACTTATAAGTCATCGAAGATAAAGACTCTCAAGTCATCAATATTAAAGACTCTTAACTCTCCCAAATTCAAGACTCACACGTCATCAAAGACAAAGACTCACAAGTCATTGAAGGCAAAGACTTTCAAGTTATCAACATTAAAGATACTTAAGTCAGTCATCAACATTAAAGACTCTTAAGTCTCCCAAGTTCAAGACTCACAAGTCATCAAAAACAACAACTCTCAAGTCATCAAAATTGAAGACAACTAAATCTCCCAAATTCAATACTCTCAAGACCCTAAGTCACCGAAGATAAAGACTCCTAAGTCTTCAAAGTTCAAGATGCCAAAGTCATCGAAATCCATCCAAAGCAAGACTTCTAAGTCCCCAAAGGTAAAGACTCTGAAGTCAGCAAAGTTTAGAACTATCAGATTATCAAAAGCTTAAGACTCCTAAGTCTTTGAAGTTTAAGAAGGGTTTAAGTTTTCAAAGTTCAGGATGCCAAAGTCATCGAGATTCATCCAAAGTAAGACTCCTAAGTCCCCAAAGGTAAAGACTCTGAAGTTATCAAAGTTTAGAACTATCAAGTTATCAAAAGCTTAAGACTCCCAAGTCTTTGAAGTTTAAGAAGGGCCTAAGTCTTCAAAGTTTAAGACCCACAAATTATTAAAGTTACTGACTCTCAAGTGGTGGAGCAAACATTTATGTTATTTAAGCAAACGTTAAATTGTCACAAAAGTGTTGTAGATTCTTGGAACTCATTCAAATTGGGGCAATGGTGACATATGTCTTATCCTTTGACTTGTATATAATAACGCTAGAGCCTCCTTGTTCAAGATGTCCATCTCTTCTTCGAGTTAGCATCAATGACAACATAGGTCTCTTCCTTCATGTTGGCAACGCAGGGCTCCTTCCTCAAGTTGGTAGAAACAGCGCCACAACCTTTTCCTTCATGTTGGCAACACAGGGCTCCTCCTTCAAGTTGGTAGTGACGACGCCATAACCTCTTCCTTCATATTGGCAACGCAGGACTCTTCTCTCAAGTTGGTATAAACATCTCCATAACCTCCTCCTTCGTGTTGTCGATGTACGCCCCCTTTGAGTTGGTGGCGACAACAACGTGACCTCCATCTTTATAATAGGGAAAGTCACCTCGAGGCGGATTCGTACGGGTAAGAGGATTCACGGTTAACCCGTTGATATACCCAAAAGGGTCAGACATTCAAAGGTTAACCGATAATCAAGTCAAATTCACCTTTGGAGGATTCAAGGTTAGCCCGTTGATGTACCCAAAAGGGTTAAACATTCAAAAGTTAACCGATAATCAAGTCAGATTCGCCTTCGGATGATTTTCGCCTTTGGAGGACTCAAGGTCAACCCGTTGATCCACCCAAAAAGGTTATACATTCAAAGGTTAACCGATATTAAATCAAAGTTCACCTTATGGAGAATTTTCTCCTTTGGGAAGTTCGCATTATGAGGATTCAAGGCTTGCCCATTGATGCACCCAAAAGGGTTATATATTCAAAGGTTAACCGATACTAAATCAAACTTCGCCTTGTGGAGAATTTTCACATTTGAAAGTTCGTCTTATGAAGAAATTTAAGGTTAATCCGTTGACGTACCCAAAAGGGTCAGACATTCAAAGGCTAACCGATAATCAAATCAAATTCACCTTAGGTTTGACATTCAAAAGTTAACCGATAATCAAGCCAAATTCGCCTTTGAATGATTCTCGCCTATGGAGGATTCAAGTTTAACCCGTTGATACACCTAAAAGGGTTATACATTCAAAGGTTAACCGATATTAAATCAAAGTTCGCCTTGTGGAGAATTTTCGCCTTTGGGAAGTTTGCCTTAGGAGAATTCAAGGTTAACCCGTTGATGCACCCAAAAGGGTTATACATTCAAAGGTTAACCGATAGTAAATCAAAGCTCGCCTTGTGGAGAATTTTCACCTTTGGAAGTTCGTCTTATGAGGAAATTTAAGGTTAACCCGTTGACGCACACGAAAGGGTTATACGTTCAAAAGTTAACCGATAATTAAATCAAATTTACCTCTTGAGAACCTTCGCTCTTGGATTGTCGCCTTAGGAGGAAATCCAAAGTTAACCCGTTGATGTACCCAAAAGGATTAAACATTCAAAAGTTAACCGATGCTGAAATAAATTCGCCTCTTGAGAACTTTCGTCTTTGGAAGGTCGCCTTAGGAGGAAATTCAAGGTTAACCTGTTGATGCACCCAAAAGGGTTAAATATTCAAAGGTTAACCGATGCTGAAACAAATTCGCCTCTTGAGAACTTTCACCTTTGGAAGGTCGCCTTAGGTGGAAATTCAAGGTTAACCTGTTGATACGCCCAAAAGGGTTAAACATTTAAAGGTTAACCGATGCTGAAACAAATTCGCCTCTTGAGAAATTTTCTCCTTTGGGAAGTTCGCCTTAGGAATATTCAAGGTTAACCCGTTGATGCACCCAAAAGGGTTAAACATTTAAAGGTTAACCGATGTTGAAAAAAATTCGCCTCTTGAGAAATTTTCGCCTTTGGGAAGTTCGCCTTAGGAATATTCAAGGTTAACCCGTTGATGCACTCAAAAGAGTTATACATTCAAAGGTTAATCACAATGAATTATTGCATAAGTTCCCCCCCCCCCAAAAAAAGCAGCCTTCACACAATTTAAAACAAAAAAAGAAGATTGAGTAAATAGCAAGAATGATGCAAATTTTGATTCAGGAAAAAAAAGGAGGGGAGGGGAAGAAAAGAGGGCAAAAGTGAGCGGCGGAAAGAATGCCCCAAAACCCAAACCAAAAAAAAACCAAAAAAAAAAAGCAAGCGAAGATGGCACTATTTCGTTGCGGAACCTTTTCACTTCTGCCTCTAACAGTACCATGCTTCTGACAGCCGCACAGAAAAGAGAAAGAGACCTCTGACAGCCGCATAGAGAAAGAGAAAGAGAAAGGGGAGAGAGGAAAAAGAGAGATAGAAGGAAGAGTCTTGCGAAAAAAGTACATGCTGGGCTTAGATTTTAAATTAAGAAAAGAGACTTAATTACATTAGCAAACCTTCATATTTTGGGCAAGAAAAATAAATATTTTGAAGATTGCATCCTACAAAATCACATCAAATATTGTGCAGAGCCTACTAGAAAAAATATAATCGAGACTTCAGTCACGCTTAAATACCATGGTTGTGTACGTGACCTACTCTCGAAGGGGTATTTGTAGAATATAAAATTTTACGGACCAATCAAGACCCGCCACGTAGAAAGAAATAAATACTTTTATTTCAGCCAATTACAGCATGCCACGTATTAAAATGAATTACTGCGGTCCGTTAAATTAAATATCTAGTGAAAATGTATTGCGGCCAATTAAAAAGG
Source organism: Carnegiea gigantea (assembly GCA_029747015.1). Classification (NCBI taxonomy): domain Eukaryota; kingdom Viridiplantae; phylum Streptophyta; class Magnoliopsida; order Caryophyllales; family Cactaceae; genus Carnegiea; species Carnegiea gigantea. The sequence goes on from JAKOGI010000220.1 coordinate 632,567, forward strand.
TGCTACGTGGCATAAATGATGCGGAAAATAAATGATTATTCCTTTTAATGGAGACGAAAAGGAAAACCCCAACTCCGACTTCTCTATAAAAAGGGAGTTAACCCTCTCATTCAAGGGTTGACATTTTTTAGAAAGAACTCTCAAGAGCTCAAGACTTTTCTCTGGCAGAAGACAACAAGCACTCCAAACACGTGTCGTCTACGCGTGGAGATTAAACTCATATCCTGATAAAGATTAAGCCTCTTAGGCCCTCTCTCAAGATCAAATTCATTGAAATCTATCCAAGGAGATTAAATCAGAGGATTTATAATACTTGTTCTTGTAACAATTATACAGAGATTGTACCCATTCTTTGATATAAATATAAAAATTCACTTTGTTGCTCAATTTTTTGTCTAAGTGATTGCAGGCTCGGAATTTGTGTTTACAGAAATAAATGTGTTCAGTAAATTTAGATGTTGTATTAGCTGATTAATGTAAATTGACATAAAATGATATAAGTAATTTTCAAAGATAAAATTTTCAAAAGATATTTTTTGGCCTAAAATTTGAAACGCTACTTTTGAATGCCAAACATTAATACTATTAGTTTTTCATAAATGCTGCTTAAAACTCTAAACTCTACTTGAAATACTAATCAAAACACTACATTACCGAACGCTAAAAATTACCTCATAAGTGTACTGACTTAGGCCGTGTTCGGCAACAGTATTTTGGGTAGTGTTTAGTGTTTTGACCAAATCAATACACTAATTAGTCAATTTTTAGTGCTCGGTATACTAGTATTTTGATTAGCATTTCAAGTAGCGTTTAGCGTTTTAAGCAGCGTTTTGAAAAACTAATAGTATTAACGTTTAACATTTAAAATTAGCGTTTTATATTTTTTAGCCAAAAATTACCCTTTAAGAATTTTATCTTTGGAAATTATCTACATTATTTTATATCAATTTACATTAATTAGCTAGGCTAACAGCTAAATTTACCGAACGCATTAGTTTAAACCGCTCATCTAAAGAGCTATCCGCTAACAGCTAAATTAGAAACGCTATCGACAGACCTGGCAAAAATTGACCCAACCCGAACCCGCCTAAAAGTTTTGGGTTCTGAACACGATTTTCTCGACCAAACCCAAAATAAGCCGCACCTGAAAAACCCGTAAACTTTGGGGTCAAACTCGGCTCGAACCCGAACCCGCTCGCTCGACCTGAATATTATATACTTACTTTTTATTTTCTTTAATTTGTTCCTCTTAACAATAATAATTTTTCATTATAACGAATCATTTAGAGAGACGTTATACAATTATCACATCCCTTTGCAGATTAGACAATAGTTCCCGTTTTTTCTTATAAAACAACATCATATACAACTTATAAATGGTACAATTATAGAAAATGGCCATGAAATAACTCTAATATTAAGAAAAATAATTTAGAATTAGATAAGTATTGAAAATGTGCGAGTCATACCATTATATTCTTTATAAAATGAACATGTCTCATCGCATTTTAAATAGGATTATTCTATAATAATCTAAATTTTGATTTTAGAATTAATAAATCATTATAATAACTTATGCGTAGATAATATTCTGTCATTTGGATTCCTTCTAATTAGTCTCGAATCTGATGCAATGTTGGGCAATGGACCAACTTATGTTCGTGTTAGGATCAGCGTACTAATAAAGCATGCCTGATTAGGCGATGTTAGTTAATTAACAAAACATCAAATTATTAAGTGGGCTATTAATAGGTTGAACAGTTTCGATTCGTTTACATGCTTTAGATGGGCCGACCTATGAATAACCCGATCAATTATTAATATTTTAATATGCAGATCAACCCATCCAAACGTGACTCATTATCCACCCGCACATGAATTTCATATATCATATTGAAAAGTTTGGATATTTTTGATATTCTTTGAAAAAATTACAATTACAATGCTTGTTCATTGAATACAGACAATTTTAAGTAATAAATATGCCAATTTTTTGATTTTAACCCCAAAAAAAGAAATAATTCACTAAAAAGGCGCTTCAAACCCGTTGGGTTGATATGATACTCGTAAAATCGAAATACGCCCGCTCGTATTTTACCCAAACGCGAAATACACCCGACCCGTATTTTACACAAACTCGAATACATCCGACCCGTATTTGACCCGCCCGTCCGAATTGACAGATCTAGCGATCCAGTATCTAAACAGCTATCTACTATATGAACCGCTATTTACTATTTAAATAGCTAATTTTACCAAATAGAGTCTCAATCAAAATATCAAATATTACTCAAAATATTATTGTCGAATATGCCTAAAGTAACTTCTGCAATTTAAATAAACGCTGGTACTTCAAGGCTTCCCTTTTCTTCCTCCTAATTTTCATCACAACAATTTAGCGTAAATTGTCCTTTTATCTTCTCCGCGGTGTAAACTTTCTAGATTGTAATGCGCGGTGGCCCCTGAATCCAATAGAAACTTAACTTTTAAGGTAGTCAAGCGCACTAAGAAAATTTGTTGACTTTCTATTAATTTTTTTCAAAAAGATACGTAAGCTTTTTTGGGGGGGGGGGGGGATGGGGAAAAAGGGCCATACGTGGATAGCTGGACTTGATCGATGTATGTTCAAAATAGTAGAGGTTGAGTTTGTTTATTTAAAAAAAAATCGATGGACTGGCCTATTCTATTTCACATTTAGATACAACTAATAGATATAAAGAGCTGTAAGAAGATATAAGGAGTTGTAAGAAGATGTAAGGAACTGTAAGAAGTTGTAAGAAGATGTAAGGAGTTGTAAGGATAGCTGTAAGGAGTTGTTGAATGTTACAGAAAATCTATATGGATGTAAGGAGACGTAAGGAGATGTAAGAAGATGTAAGGATTATGTTAAGGAAGTAAGGAGCTGTAAGGAGATGTAATAAGGTATAAGAAGATGTAAACTCTTAACTAAATCTTAAAAAATGTAAAATAGAACAGGGCCTTTGTAAAGTAAACAAATAATTTAAGAAGATTGAAACATTAATTTTGTCATAAAAACTAACTATTTGATCAGTATATATATAATATAAAAGTGAATGGTATGAAGCGTTTAATGTTAGATTGACAAGTGTAACATTATCATTGGTTATCTTCTTTTTTTAAAAAAAATTCTTTAATCTCAAGTGCCCCAATAATAAGGATTTAATATGCGCTTTTAGTATTAAAATTTAAAAGTAAAAAAAGTTTCAATATTAAATTTAGCTTATAATAAATAGTTTTTAAAAGTCAAAAACGTCTTTACTATAAAATGATATAAAACAATAAAAGTATTAATAAATTATTATGATTATTTTTTAGGTCGTACATATACATGAGTTACATGACCAAAATGAAAGTCATAAATTCACTTTTCTATTTAACACAACTATATATAGATTATATGTTCATTTTGTGTTAGTATTTTTGCTAGAATTTACGCAAAATCTAATATTTAAATCATGAACCAAAAGTATTAAAAATATAATGTGAAAAAATGATAAATCATTATAATTTCATCAATTATTATAATTTCATTTATATTTATTTGAAAAATTTATTTGTATCTATAATTGCTGTGTATTATAGTACATCTTAGATATTAGCAATGATAAAATATTTTTATTTCATTATTATTAAATAAATATTAATAAAAACTCAGGTAAAGCAGGAGATTCATCCTAGTTACCTCTAAAATATGAACAGTAGTTGCTTTCAATTCTTTTTTGAAAAAAGAAGAAAAGTTCAAGATTTTGGGAAAGGTTGGGTACAGATAAAATAGTTATATGTCATAGGATTCTCCTCTCACGGGCCTTGCCTATATAATCATCATCTAGTACAATCATAAATTTTGCAGTCGGCACTCTTAACAGGTAAATTGTTCACCAATGAACATGGATCATTTCTTCACCAACCTTCATTCAACCTAATTACATCGTTTACGAGTTACTACTGTGTAGACAAGTCTTAAATATTACTTATATCTTAAACATTATGTTTGATTTTAAAAAAAGGACATTCTTAGTATGTGCTTTCAATTACCATTATCGCAAACAACATACAAATATGTATCAATTCTTCATATTTTTCCGTTTTCTTACGTCAAATCAATTCTTGGGGAAAGTTGAGTTGATGTTAGGCACATGAAATTCATGGTGGGTTGTTGTCTCACCATATCCATATATATATATATGTATATATATTCTATATATATATATATATATATATATATATATATATATATATATATATATATATAAAATAATTCCCAAGGTTTGGATAAATATTAAGGGAGTGTTGGATAACAACAGCTTTTTGAAGAAAAAGAGTTGTTTGAAAGTGTTTTAGCTATTTTGATCAAATTAAACAGCTAAATGGGTGTGTGATAAATAGTTCTTTAAAACAATTGTTTGGCCTCAAACATGGGCTCTTTTTGAAAAGATTGTTTCCATTACCTTTTTCAAAAAAACTTTTTGTAAAAATGAGACATTTGCCCAAGATTTTAAACAATTTATATTACATGTCATTACATTATATGTATATACACTACAAGAAAATTAATGTTAGGCGAGAAGCAATTTCGTCGCCCAATGTCCAAATTTCGCTGCACTTTCGTTAGGGCAACAAATTAATTTTCATCGGGTGGTCGACGTGTGAATGTTGAGGCCCACAAATGGGGCGGCGAAATTTAATTTTCGACGCCCATGGAGACGATAAGGGCCACGAAAATATTCGTCGCCCTTTAGTCCATAGGACTACGAATATTTTTGTACCCCATTTGTGTATGGGGGCTCACTTTCCAATTTTTGTGGCACTAACTGTGTGCAGGACCACGAAATTTTTGGTGGCCCATCATTTTCTAGGGCCTCGATTTTCAGTTTTATGGCCCTATCTTTGTGTATAGGGCCACAATTTCCAATTTTTGTGGCCTTAATGTTTGGAGGATATCGAAATTTTTTGTGGTCCATCTTTTTCTAGGGCCTCAGTTTCCAGTTTTCGTGGCCCTACTGCTCAGGGGGAAGGTTTGCACTTTGTCTAGTGGACGTCAATTTCGTTTTTTTCGTTGCCCTACTACTCAGTGGAAGAATTATTGCTTTGTAGTTTTGGGCATTGAATTTTTTTGAATAACCCAATATGTGATTTTCTGGGTCGTTTGATTTCTTTAATGCATCATAATATGAACTATACATACATGCTGAATAGAGCATCAATATTAACAAAATTCATGTACTTTAATTTGATTGCTACTAATTACCATAGAAACACACATACATGTACATATTTGTACATTACCCAAAATATGGAACGGAACAAGTAATGATAGTTTTCTATCCAAAAATGGAAATCAGAAGCAGATATATGCTAGACAAGTGAAATATGAGAACCGTATACATATTACAATGTGATATGTGCAAAATGGTTTTTCACTTGTCTCCAAGGATATGCCAATTGACCTCTTGCATTCTTTAATAAGAACATGTACCTACTCCTTGCTTCCATGCCTGGTTCTATATACCCAAAAATGATGTCCATGGTTCTCCATAAATAAACCTAGCATTGACAAATCAAGAATGAGCAAAAGGAAAACATCAAACAATGCTCGCTAATTTGTTCATATAAATATAGTACTCAAAGGTATGCAAACATCGAAGAAGCTTTGAAAAGAGCATGATAATAATACCTTCACATTTTTACAATCGAATGACAAAATGAGTCAATGTCTAGCAGAGCTTGTCAATATGCAGAGCAACATCAACAATGTTAGAATAAAACGAAGATATAGAAGATTCCAAATTCTCACTATTTCAGCAAAAAGAAAGCAAAAGTGACCAGGCCTGAAGGAGCAAGTCCCACATCAACAATATCACTCTTTCACTTTTTCATGATGATGATTAAAGGTACCATGACAATGTTAAGTTCCATCAACAAGGGACTACATTCATGTTGATCATCTATCTACCTATTTGGTTTCTCCTCAAGAAAATAATTAGATGTTCTACACTTTTAACGTTCAATGATGGCTATTCAACCGAGATGTAAAAGATTTTCTATTATGTGCACAACACAAGAGCAGACAACTGCTCTAATAAAGAGCTCAAATCTCACTAGAAGTGGTGTTCAGTGACAAACCACTAACATAAGGTGGAAGAACTGGAGTTTACAACATAGCTGCATAGAAACAGATTTCAATGATGGATTGTGAAAGATTTTCTACATCTCAACTCCTATTTCTGAAGTCGATAATATAGGCAACACAAGAAGAGATAGGTTCTCGAATAAAACGCTCGAAACTCACCAGAAGTTAAGCTTAACCCCACTCCACTAAGACAAGGTAGAAGAAATGGAGTTTAAAATATTGCTACATAAATGATACATGTAAAAAGAAGCTTGAAATGGGGAAAACAATTCAATATCCATTTATGGGTATCCAGCTGTTATTACCAATGAAAAAAAGAACAAAACTAGGCCTCTAAGAGAAATAGTTTCTGCAACTCCTCTCAATTGTGATCATACAATACAAAGCTAGCCTCAATCCGTCGATATGAAAATTATCAACAGAGAGGACCATGTAAACATTTGCAATACCATATCCAATTGTGCATACAAGCAAGCACATATTGGTGTTGTAAACCAGAGAAGAAGGTCACATACATCACACAAAAGCTTTCGGATATATCCATCAACAGGGGACTAAAATCATAAAACATCAACAACACTAACCAACAGAGCCAAGTTGCAGCCATGACAATACAAAAACCATGCCAAACACTGACACTGACTGGCTTTGACAAAAACCCAAGTCTAACTCAAATACCCTGCCAAACAACAAAAATCCAGCTCTTACTGGAACAGCTCCTGCCATGACCTTTACAAGTCCACCAACAAGGATCTAAAATCATAGCACACCAACACTGACCAAGTAGCCACCAATAACAATAGTATGTGCTTGCTTGTAACACTAACCAATAACAATAGTATGTGCTTGCTTGTAACCCAAACAGCTCAAATTATGCAGCATGTGCTCAAACAGCTCAAATTACACAGTATGTGCTTGCTTGTAATAGTATGTGCTTGTAACTCAAATAAAAATCCAGCTCTAACTCAAATAGCTCTGGCCATGACCTTTACAAGTCCATCATCAGGGACCTAAAATCATAGCACACCAACACTAATCATAGCACACCAACACTGACCAAGCAGCCACCAATAATAATAGTATGTGCTTGCTTGTAACACTGACCAATAACAACAATGTGCGGTTGCTTGTAAAATCATAACACACCAACACTGAGCTAAAAGCATAGCACACCAACACTGACCAAGTAGCCACCAAGCAGCAACCCAAAACGACAATAACAAGACAACAAAAACCAGCTCCAATTGTGAGAGAGAGAGAGAGAGAGAGAGAGAGAGAGAGAGAGAGAGGAGCCAAACAATAGCTCCAGGTATCGCTTCACTATGGAGAGAGATAGAGAGAGAGAGAGAGAGAGAAAGAGAGAGAGAGAGAGATGAGCAGAAATTGAAATAAATTGAGATAAATTAGAAAAGTCATGTACTTGAGCTATTTATATGCCACAGTTCAGATTACGCAGCATCTCCATAACCTCTGCTCTAATTTTCTTCTCTCTCTATATTGCTTCCTTCTTATGTTTGCGCTCTCTCTCTCTCTATTAATTCCTGCTTGAGTTTATTATCTCTCTCTATTGCTTCAAATTTCATGCGCTTAATTTCAGCTTTGAGCTCTGAGTTGGCTAATTGGAGCTCCCCGACTTGACCTTGCAGAGCAGCCTCTTTTTGTCGCAATTGTTGGATTAGAATTTGCAAAACCAGCACTAATTGATGAGGTTATTCATATACAGGGATGGGGGGAGAGAGAGAATACCCCAATCAAAAGCACATTCCTCACTAGCTAGTAGCACCCATCTCGTTGGCTTGACACTTGATGCCTAATTAAACACAATCAAATATCAACCCAAAAAGTTTGAAAATTTTTTAGTGTAAAGATCTGTCAAACATATACGGTTGTGAACTCACAAAGATCTGTCATATCGTTTCTAGTAATTGATTGCACAATTATGAACTATGAGATCTGCAAAGTAAGAGTACAAAAAGGTGAAAATTAACTACAGCTCCTGGTAAAATCAGCAAAAATCCCAAAAAAAGCAGCAAATTCGAAAACTAGGGTTAAGGATTTCAGCAGAATTGAACTATTGAACATCAAAACGTTGTCTCCTTTCCATAGCCTTTCTAAATTATGCAAACCTAAAAGCAATTCTCAACAAAATCAAATTTAAACGCAAGCAAGAAGGAAATCAAAACCCTAATTTACACACAAGCAAGAAAAACAGAACTAGAGAGAGATGAAAAGTAAGCATGCGGATTGAGAAGGGCGTTAACCTTTCTTTATCGTCCAGGAGCAATGTCTGTGCGAAGAGTTGGGTTGAGGAGTCTGCAGATACTGGAGAAGTGATATTAATTTATTGTAACTCGCAATCAGCCACAAAGATGCCTGTGCAAATTGAGAAGAACAGAAGCAATTGAAGTTGATGCGTGCTAGGCTAGCACTTCGGACACTACTAACACTCAACACACTTGGATATGAATTGGCCTAAAGTTTAAAACCACCAGCCAAAGCTAAAGGATTCACCACCAATCTTCGTAAAGCAAACGCACCGGAAGAGAGGATAAAGAATCACTCCTAAACACCCCCAATGAAGGATAAAGTAGAGGAGATTTGAGATTTGCTTAAGCTAGCAAAGAAAACTTTTCATTTTTCATTCCAAAAGTTAGTAAACATTCAGCTTTGGCCGAGTATATCCGGCCTTCACAACAAGATCAAGGGCCAAGGTTTAACTAGCTAAATCAAGCAACCTAGTCTAGCTAATACAAGGCCTAAATTCAGCATCTCTTGGATGTTTGACACCTAATACAAGTGTTAATCTCAATGTTTGAGGTGTCTAACATGTGTTACACTTAAGTACAACTAATAAAAGCTTTGATAAGATGAAAAACAAGTCAAAACAGCAAGGACAGCCGGCTGATCACCTAAAACAGCAAAGGACAGCTTGTTTTGGTCCCTTGGATAAAAGGGTATTTTCTTCCTTGCTTACCCGGATAATAGCTGTACCTTGGGTGGCTGAATCTGAGGTTTTGAGGGTTCATTTGATAAACATTTAGACACCCTTTCATGCCCTTAGGTGTCCCCAAAGAGTCCTCAAAAGATGGGAACAAACGGGGCTCATTTCGGACCAGATCATAGGCTGAATTCCAGGACTGTCCAGTTTTGCACGGTTTGAAAGATTAGGCTGGTTGACTAGGCAAATGATGTCAAAATGCTTTGGAACTTGCTTCATTGGAAAGATAAGACCTGAAACTTAAAGTTAGGCTTTAAACCGTTCAGTTAAATCAGGTTGCTCTTGGGTAATAGAGGGCCAGAAGTTGACCCATGTGCGCGGCACTGGCCAGTTTGCAGGTCTGAAATGTTTGGATGATTTGAACCCCCAAATGGCCTCCTTTTCACTTGCAACTTGATTTATATGAAAGATCACATCCTAAACTTAAAGAAAGGCCAGAAATATCTCGACCAAAGGCCTGCCAAGGCAAGCCAAAAATCACCTCAAACTTCAGTCAGGTGCTGTGTGGCTGAAACTGGATACCCGGTTGCATCTTTAGCCAAAAGTTATCAACCTAGGCCATTTACAAGCTAAATAAAAGCTTTATAAAGGACTTAGGTTGTCAACCCAAAAGTGTAAAGTGCTTCCAAACCCCTGGTAAGAGGAAAAATGCCTTGAACATGCAAAAGAAACGGCCACTGCCCGGGTTGTTCTAAGGAACCGAATTGGACTGTTTTTGGGTGGAAACCTTTGCTAGGCTTCTACAAGGAGCTTGGACTAGCTTGGCTTGGGACTAGGGGTCCAAGAGAGTAAGGACCTTCCCAAGGGAGCTTGTAGGTCAAACTGAATACCTTGACAATAGGGATCCGAATGGAGTTGTTGAACAAGGACATGCTCTTGTAGACTAGAACTTCGTGGTTGGTGCGTATCATCCTCTCCCTCCTCAAGAGGATTTGCCCTCAAATCCTCAAGGTTCAAGTCATCCTCGATGTAAGGGCTCAGATCCCCTACATTGAAGGTGGCCGAAACCCCCATTTCACCGGGCAACTCTAGCTTGTAAGCGTTTGGACCAACCTTAGAAATCACCTTGAATGGGCCATCTCCCCTTGACATGAGCTTGTTTTTCCTTCTTGAGGGGAACCTTTCCTTTCTAAGGTGGAGCCATACCAAGTCTCCGGGTTGAAATTCCATGCCCTTGCGGTTCTTATTGGCTTTGTTCTTGTAAGCTTCATTAACCTTCTCAATGTGAGCCCTAATCCGTTCATGTAGACTTTGCATCTCCTTGGCTCGTTCTTTCGCTTCAAAGCTCACCTTGCAATCCATGGGGAGAGGTAGAAGATCAATGGGAGTTAGGGGATTAACCCCATACAAAGCCTCAAATGGTGACATGCCCGTGGCCCTAACCGGTGTGCGGTTGTAGGCAAACTCCGCATGGGCTAGCTTGATGTCCCACGCTCTCAAATTTTTGTGAACCAATGTCCTAAGGAGGGTAGAAAGGGTTCTATTTGTCACCTCCGTTTGGCCATCGGTTTGAGGATGACAAGTGGTACTATAGAGGAGCTTAGTACCCAAGAGATGCCATAAACTCCTCCAAAAGTGAGAGAGAAATTTTGTGTCTCGGTCACTCACAATTGTTTTGGGAACACCATGAAGCCGAATCACCTCTTTCATGTAAAGATCCGCAATGTGGGAAGCATCATCGGTCTTGTGGCATGCTATGAAGTGTGCCATCTTTGAGAATCGATCCACAACCACCATGACCGAATCCTTGCCCCTTTGTGTCCTAGGCAAGGCCACAATGAAATCCATGCTCACATCTTCCCACGGCCTAAGAGGCACGGGCAGGGGACAATAGAGCCCTTGGTGAAATTGACTCTTGGCTTGGTGGCAAATAGCACATCTTGAAACGACCTTGTGCACGTCCTCTCCCATCTTGGGCCAAAAGAAGTGTTCCCTTAGAATGTCTAAGGTCTTGTTGATCCCAAAATGACCAGCAAGTGAGCCCCCATGAGCTTCTCTCACTAGGAGTTCTCTAAAAGGGCAAGAAGGAATGCAAAGCTTGTTACCCTTAAAGAGAAATCCTTCTTGAATTTGGTAGGGACCGTGAGTAGGAGGGGACTTAAACAAGTCCTTGAAAGTTGAATCTTCCTCATAGTAAGCTTGAATAGCTTGAAATCCGAGTAGCTTTGCCCCTAGAAGTGAGATCAAGGCATCCTTCCTTGAGAGTGCATCGGCTACCACATTCTCACAACCCCTTTTGTGTTTGGTGGAAAAGGAAAAGGCTTGTAAAAACTCAACCCATTTAGCATGCCTAAAATTGAGTTTAGGCTGCCCACTAAGGAACTTTAAAGCTTGGTGGTCCGAATGTAATACAAAGGGCTTAGGTTTCAAGTAGTGATTCCAATGATGCAAAGCCCGGACTATGGCGTAAAACTCTTTGTCATATGTTGAATAATTGAGTTTGGGGCCACTCAATTTCTCACTAAAATAGGCCAAAGGCTTTTTGAGTTGAGTAAGAACGGCTCCTATCCCTACTCCACTTGCATCACACTCCACCTCAAACAACTCTTCAAAGTTTGGAAGGGCTAAAACCGGGGCCTCACACAACTTGAGCTTGATTGTTTCAAAGGACTTTTGGGCCGAGGGGGTCCAAACAAAAGTACCTTTCTTCATACATTCCGTGAGGGGTGCCATGATGGAACTAAAATCCTTGATGAATCTTCTATAGAAGGAGGCTAGGCCATGAAAGCTTCGTACGGCCGTAATGGAGGTGGGAACCGGCCAAGATTGGATGGCTTCCACCTTGGATTCATCCACTTGGATTCCTTTACTTGAGACAACATAACCAAGGAAAACAACCCTTGGTACAAAGAATTCACATTTTTCAAGCTTGCCATACAATCTTTGTTCACGTAGAGTAGTGAACACCTTCCTTAGATGTAGAATATGATCGGTTTCATTCTTGCTATACACAAGAATGTCATCAAAGTAAACCACAACGAAGTCACCAATAAAGGGCCTTAGTACTTCATTCATCAATCTCATGAAAGTACTAGGTGCATTTGAGAGTCCGAATGGCATGACTAGCCACTCATATAGCCCTTGCTTGGTTTTGAAAGCGGTCTTCCACTCATCCCCCTCTTTCATCCGAATTTGGTGGTATCCGCTCCTTAAATCAATCTTTGAGAAGATCCTTGAACCATGTAGCTCATCTAACATGTCATCAAGCCTAGGAATTGGGTACCTATACTTGATGGTGATGTTGTTGATGGCCCTACTATCAATGCACATCCTCCAAGTCCCATCTTTCTTTGGAACTAATAAGGCCGGAACGGAACAAGGACTCATACTTGGCCTCACATAACCTTGGTCCACCAATTCTTGCACTTGCTTTTGGAGTTCCTTGGTTTCGGTGGGGTTACATCTATAGGCCGGTTTATTGGGTAGAGGGGCACCGGGAATTAAATCGATTTGGTGCTCTATGCCCCTTAAAGGAGGAAGACCGGGAGGTAGATTTTGAGGGAAAACATCCTCAAACTCTTGGATTAAGGGGATGGCCGAGGGGTGTAGGTTTTTTTGTGGGGGATTCTGTGGGGTTTCAACAAAGAGAATCATGTACACGGTCTTTCCTTTCTCAAGGGCCCTTTCAACTCGCCCTTCACTCACTAGCAAGGTTAGGTCTTTTGGCTTTGTCTCTCCACTCTTGGGTTTGTGTTTATGTGTTTGGTTTGGGGGTAGAGGGGCTAATGTCACGGTTTTCCCTTTAAGCCTAAAGGAATAAGTATTAGCTTGACCGTGATGGGTAGCATCCTTGTCGAATTGCCAAGGCCTCCCAAGGAGCAAATGGCAAGCGTCCATGGGTAAAACGTCACAAACAACCTCGTCTTGATAGCCACCAATGGAGAAAGGGACTAGAACTTGCTTACTAACCGTTACTTCACTCCCCTTTTTGAGCCATTGTAGGGTGTATGGCCTTGGGTGAGGAATGGTAGTAAGGTTAAGCTTGGTAACCATTTCATGGGAAGCCACATTAGTGCAACTCCCTCCATCAATGATCAAGTTGCACACTTTGTTCAAGACTTTACATCTTGAATGGAAAATTTGTTCTCTTTGATTGGAGTCCGAAATGGCCTCCTTAGTGTGCAAAACCCTCTTGATCATAAGAACATCCCCTTCCTCGGGTTGATAGGTGGGGTCTTCTTCGTCCTCAAGGATCTCTTCTTCACTTTCATCACTTTCGACCTCCATGTGACCGAGCTCATCAATTTCCTTAATAGTAAGGACTCTTCGATTTGGACAATCCGCTTGAAAGTGCCCAAAACCATGGCACTTGAAACATTTCTTTTGGCTTTTGAGTCCCTCCTTTAGAACTTCTTTTCCTTTCTCTTGGTTGTGGGTGGTCTTGGGAGGGTATTTCGGTTTGAAGGGTGGGAAGGACTTAGGGGTGGCCGTGGGCTTTAAGGGGGTAGAAACAAAGGGGCGTTTGGATTTGAGTTGTTTTTCTACCTTCACGGCCAATTTGCAAGCATCCTCAAAGGTCCAAAAGGGTTGAAGTTCGACCCGCTCAAGGATAGGTGGAGATAGACCTTTTAGGAACCTTGCGATGGTTTGCTCGGGTTCCTCCCTCAATGAACATCGAATTTGGAGTTGTTCAAACTCTCGAATATACTCCTCAACCCTCATACTTCCTTGTTGAAGAGAAGTAACCCTCAAGTATAATTCTTGCTTATAAGTGGAAGGCAAGAATCGTTTGTCCATGTACTTCTTTAACTTAATCCAAGTGTTGATCTTGGATTTTCCCTCTAAGGCTCTCGTCCTCTTCAAGTTCTCATACCATAGAGATGCGTATGATTTGAGCTTCAACACGGCAAGTTTAAAGGCTTTCTCACTAGAATAACCCTTAATCTCAATGATCCTCTCCAAAGCTTGAACCCATTCTAAGTAATCTTCGGGTCTCAAACTTCCATCAAACTCGGGTGCCTCAATCTTCAAGTCATTGAGTTCATCTTGTTGTATCCTCCTCCTCCTCGGCCTTCTCCCTCCCATAGAAGAGTCACTCTCAAGAGGAGAGTCAAAATCAAGGTCATTAGGAAGGTCCCGGGGTGGTTCTCGTTCTTGTCTTCTCGGTTGGGCCACGAGTTGTTGGAGTTGTGTAGTGAGGGTTCTTATGCTTTCTTGCATCTCAAGGATGGCTCTATCCCTCCTCATTTCGTGAGCTTGTTCTAGAGTCATACCTCTAGGAACTCTCACCGGTTCCCTTAAAGGGGCGTCTTGAGGTGAGGAAGAAGGATCTCCCCTTTCGGCCATGTTTTGGTAAAGGAGTGGAGAAACGGTTGGGGCTATTTGTGGAGCTTGTTTTTTTTTTTTTTTTGTAGCTAGGATTCGTGTTTGGGCTAGGAGGGTTCTTTGTGGATTCAAGGGGAACGTGAGAAGTGAATTCAAGGAGGGGAGAAACGAAAAAAGAATCAAGGAGAAGAGAAGAGGAGCTTACGGCAATCAAAACCAACTCACCAAGAATCGAAGTTGGGCTCTGATACCAGTTGATGCGTGCTAGGCTAGCACTTCGGACCCTACTAACACTCAACACACTTGGATATGAATTGGCCTAAAGGTTAAAACCACCAGCCAAAGCTAAAGGATTCACCACCAATCTTCGTAAAGCAAACGCACCGGAAGAGAGGATAAAGAATCACTCCTAAACACCACCAATGAAGGATAAAGTAGAGGAGATTTGAGATTTGCTTAAGCTAGCAAAGAAAACTTTTCATTTTCATTCCAAAAATTAGTAAACATTCAGCTTTGGCTGAGTATATCCGGCCTTCACAACAAGATCAAGGGCCAAGATTTAACTAGCTAAATCAAGCAACCTAGTCTAGCTAATACAAGGCCTAAATTTAGCATCTCTTGGATGTTTGACACCTAATACAAGTGTTAATCTCAATGTTTGAGGTGTCTAACATGTGTTACACTTAAGTACAACTAATGAAAGCTTTGATAAGATGAAAAACAAGTCAAAACAGCAAGGACAGCCGGCTGATCACCTAAAACAGCAAAGGACAGCTTGTTTTGGTCCCTTGGATAAAAGGGTATTTTCTTCCTTGCTTGCCCGGATAATAGCTGTACCTTGGGTGGCTGAATCTGATGTTTTGAGGGTTCATTTGATAAACATTTAGACACCCTTTCATGCCCTTAGGTGTCCCCAAAGAGTCCTCAAAAGATGGGAACAAACGGAGCTCATTTCGGACCAGATCATAGGCTGAATTCCAGGACTGTCCAGTTTTGCACGGTTTGAAAGATTAGGCTGGTTGACTAGGCAAATGATGTCAAAATGCTTTGGAACTTGCTTCATTGGAAAGATAAGACCTGAAACTTAAAGTTAGGCTTTAAAACGTTCAGTTAAATCAGGTTGCTCTTGGGTAATAGAGGGCCAGAAGTTGACCCATGTGCGCGGCTGTACTGGCCAGTTTGCAGGTCTGAAATGTTTGGATGATTTGAACCCCCAAATGGCCTCCTTTTCACTTGCAACTTGATTTATATGAAAGATCACATCCTAAACTTAAAGAAAGGCCAGAAATATCTCGACCAAAGGCCTGCCAAGGCAAGCCAAAAATCACCTCAAACTTCAGTCAGGGGCTGTGTGGCTGAAACTGGATACCCGGTTGCATCTTTAGCCAAAAGTTATCAACCTAGGCCATTTACAAGCTAAATAAAAGCTTTATAAAGGACTTAGGTTGTCAACCCAAAAGTTTAAAGTGCTTCCAAACCCCTGGTAAGAGGAAAAATGCCTTGAACATGCAAAAGAAACGGCCACTGCCCGGGTTGTTCTAAGGAACCGAATTGGACTGTTTTGGGTGGAAACCTTTGCTAGGCTTCTACAAGGAGCTTGGACTAGCTTGGCTTGGGACTAGGGGTCCAAGAGAGTAAGGACCTTCCCAAGGGAGCTTGTAGGTCAAACTGAATACCTTGACAATAGGGATCCGAATGGAGTTGTTGAACAAGGACATGCTCTTGTAGACTAGAACTTCGTGGTTGGTGCGTATCAAGAACATAACAGAGTAGAACAGAACCGAGAAGCCCGTGAATACTTGAAGAAGAGAAACGCAGAGATGGAGGCGGAAAGAGGTGAGCTGAGAATCGTGAGATGAGGAGCCGTGAATACTAGAGAAGAGAGAGAATGAATCGAGAAGAATGGTCTGGAATTGAAGGGGTTCAGTTTTGCCCGTGCACCTCTGTCCGCCTATCTGAAATTTCAAAAAAAAAAAAATCTGAAAATTTAGGGGCACTTGTTCCGAATCTTGGGCTGGGGAAGCATAAAAGCGTGGCCTATAATGACAAGGAAGGGCTTCAATCCACGAAAGCTACGCCCATTATTCATATTGCGCGACCAAATACAAAAATCGTGGCCCAATATTAAACATAGAACGATAACTGAAATTTCATGGTCATCGTCAAAATTAGATACATCGAAATTCTTTTTGTCGCCCTCATACATAATTTTTGACGCCCAAACCCTCTTTTCTTGCAGTGTTATAGAATATTATTTTATAAAACATAAAGAGCATATAGTATAATAAAGTGTTCCTTAGTAGCATTCGAACCCAATTAGATCTTGAGGATTAACAAGAGTAGAAATATTTTTTTAATTTTTTTGAGGCAAAAACAAACCATTAAAATTGCATTGCCTCTTTCATTATTTGTATTTTTTTCTTAACTAAGTAGTATACATTTTGGTGTAGATTTTCTAATTTTGCTAGTATGTTATATCACATTTATTTGGTTCTCTCACCATGCACCTTTATGAACATCTAATATTTTAATATTTATACTTTAGATTATTAAATCTCTCTTCCGATTACCTCGACAATGAGCTTTGGATCGGTGCAAAATAGTAACGTTTGATACTATGTTTTGTATGAATTGAATCTAATGAAGATAACGTCATTATAAACCAAAGAAATTTTAAAAATAATAAAATAACATTATAAAATATTGGCATTATTTACATAAGAACAAATTGAAAAGAAATAAGAAAAACAATGCATACAAGTTATGTAGAATTTAATAAGAAGGTAAAGTTTTATCAATGAAAATTTTCTTCTATTTTTTTATGTGATCACAAATAAAGTTAATTTATATCCATAAAGTATGTTCTATTAAGAAGTAATTTACAGATAAGGATACGAATGAAATTTTACCAAATATCTTTATTAGAAACAGCTAATTTTACCAAATAATTTTTTCTACAAACAGTTAATTTAAACAGCTAATTCAAACAATTAACAGCTAATGATTAATACAAACAGTTGATAGCTAGTAGTTATTTATCAATTAGAACCTAAATAATCTTATCCTAGTGGGAACAAATATATAACTGCATTAAGGAAGATTTTTTTTTTTGGGGGGGGGGGGGGGGGGGAGGGAGAAGCATGATTCCTCTAATGAAAATTTGAAGTTACCCGTTCCACATTTTCTGGCTCTCAACCATGTACACGCATGTGCATTATGAGGACAAACAAATAACAAAAACTGCGTATGAACGAATTGAATTGGATAGACGCCCAATGCACCCACCACATGCTTAAAGAGTAGAACCGCGCGCGTTCTTAATTCCATGGACTCACTGCCGCATCACGCACCTCCGTTCTTATTTCTTACTGCCAATTTATGACTTGAATGTACATCGAACGTGCTTCTTTGCTGCATCCTAATGCACCCCATCCTTTTCGACAGTGTTAGTACTTAGGGCCTGTTTTTTTTCATGGGTTAATTTTAAAATACTAATCTTAACTCACTTCAGTATACTTTAACTTACTTCAACCTACTTTCATTATTTTAACTAAGTTCAATTTATCACATAAAAAAATTCAACCCACTTCAACCTGCCTCAACCCACTTCAACCTACTTCAACCTACCTCAACATACTTCAGCTCATTTCACTCTTTTACCTACCCCAATTTACCCACAAAAAGAACAGGCCCTTAGTAGTCACTCTTCCATCAATTTCATCCGTATTGACACCAGTATATGATATTTATGTACCTTATTTAGAGATAAAAATGGGCCAAATATGGATAATGGTCCACCTAAATTTCAAATAAAATTAGAAATTTTGCACTTAAATTCTGACCATATTCACATGCTTATTGTCTATAAAAATGGAATCCAATGGCAACAGTATTTACTCTTTATTTAATAGTATACAGTATTTTAAATAGCAACTTTGAAACATTTGAAAAAATAGTTTTTGACATTATAAAATTAGCATTTCATATTTCTCACAAAATATAAATCGTTAATTTCATTTTTGATAAATTAGTTATTCATAGTCTTTATGTTAATTCACAACAACCAGCACATTTTCTTCAATCACTAAGTTGAATAGCTATACATTAACAGTAAATTCTAAATAATAGCTACATACAAGTAACTATTCACTACTCAAACAGCTAATTTGCCGAAAAGAGACTTAATACAACAAAATAACACAAGTGGCAAAGCGGATAGATGCGAGCAAATTAAACAGGTGGTGTTGGGCCTACAGGGAGGGAGGAGAGGGAAAGGGATTAAAAATAATTATTATTATTATTATTATTATTATTATTATTAGTAGTAGTAGTAGTAGTAGTAGTAGTAGTACTACTACTACTACTACTACTACTACCAATACTATTGTTATTATTGTTGTAAAAGTTAAAAAAATCATATTGTTAGATATCACATGGATATTCTTATTATTTTATATATAAAATTTCAAAATTTGAATGAACTCATAAATTACTTTCAAGATCCATAAGACAAAAATTATTGGACAAAATCGAAATGAACCCCTCAATAAATTTTTCATTCCTTAATAATTACAGGCTACCAACAAAAAAAAAATCGAAATATCTTGTCCAAATAGCTATTGATCTTCTTTCCTTTGTATATTCTCAAAAAACAAGAACAAAAAAAAGGAAGCTTACCCAATGATATGTATTGGGTTATAAATGAGTTTGATACATTCCAACAGCATATAATCCATTGTAATCAAAGGGGACAGGTGTCCCCAATTAAGAGAAATACCAATCAACTTATGCTTCCCATCCTTCCTAAAACTGGTATAAAGGATGCAATGTAGTCAAAAGTTTAGATCTTAATTCATCTACTCTTTAATCAGCTCACCCCAACATCATCACCATGGACCCTCCATGCTACACAAAAATCAAACTGTTGTTTGGCAACCCAACCAAATCGAATTAAAAAAAAAAGAAAAAAAAAGATGGATAATGCCCAGTTGCCACCTCAGCACAAGTTTATGTCGATAACACCAGCAAAAACAGCCGCTTTCTATCCCATTCTTTCTTATGATGAGAGTCGATTGCTTTCGTTTTGCTCGATTACCCTAATCGTGGAAGCTAATCAACCGTTAGGTTCAACTGTATCGCCACGTGGCCTCATCCTAACGGCTGCAATTTCTGCCTACCTTCGGCCGGACAAATTACTTCTAGCTACTCGACGTTGGTGTTACAGTTGGGGGAATAGCAAGACTGACAGGGACGCCTAGAAGACTATGAGGAATGTGTGACGTGTTTCAAACGGGTTCATGTACAACTGATATTTTAATATTATAATTATTTTGTGTTATGTAAGATCCGATCATA
The DNA here is from genome assembly GCA_029747015.1 of Carnegiea gigantea. Lineage (NCBI taxonomy): Eukaryota > Viridiplantae > Streptophyta > Magnoliopsida > Caryophyllales > Cactaceae > Carnegiea > Carnegiea gigantea. The sequence goes on from JAKOGI010000220.1 coordinate 652,336, forward strand.
TCAACATTTATGTCAGAGTCTATCAGTTCATAGAAAAGATACATAATGATAAGATTTTAAGATTTTTATCGACGTAAACATCAACGGTATAAATGATTTAGAGATAGGTAATGAATTGTGTCATATTAAATTAGGCCCAGTCCGTTTATAAATTGAACCTGATATGATCATAGTCAAATTGGGTCTTTTGCGTAAATAAACAAGTCGATCGTGGGCAATCTGCGTTTTGCCTGTTTTATAATGGAACAAACTTACATCAAAAAATATGTATAATAATTATTGTTATGTATAAAACATTGATAATAAACTTAACTAACTGGAACATGTAAACTAGTCTGTCAAGTAAGATAAAAAATAATAGATCACTAAACCGGCTATTAATAGGCCAATTCTATTCGTCCCGTTAATATGCTTTAATGGACCGATCTACTATGGACTCGGTTTATTATTAATCCATCCCTTTGTTGGCCCTATTTTAAACAAATATACTCACTTGATACAATAGATATTTAATTCGTTGTCCACCCGTACAAAGGTCATACAAATTTGAAAAAGGGTGATAAAATAGTCCTAAAATACACAAAAAAGTGCATGGTTCTATACTAGTTGGATCACATCAGACATCAATTGAAAATTGTGAAATATTAAAGGAGAGAAAAAGTACTTATTCCATATAACAGATCTAGGAAAAAGTACGTTGATATGACCATCTTATAGATTATTGATGTTAAATTATTATCATCTTATAGATGAACGACGTTGGATTATTTAGCGGATTAGGAGATGCAATTAAAGTATTAATGAATTGGTACATTCCAAATGAAGAGTAAACAAATTGAATAATTTTGGATATCTGTTTGTTATACAACAATAACATAAGTCATAAATTTTATGTAAAGAGATTTACTCTTTTTGAGACAAAGTACATTTAGGGAAATTAAACAGTCATTTTATTTTTTTTGGGAATCTCAGTTGGATGAAATTAGAAAACTAGATTGGATAAGATTTTTGTAATGATAGAAGTACTCCAGGAGGAGGAAAAATAAAATGACAGGATTGGTGGTGCGGCGCGTGAATAGCTGGCAAAAGCTAAGGATCAATTAAATTAAAAGGCACAAGAAAGGAGTGTTTGGGTGGTCTTAAATTGTAGGCAGCGCTAAATGCGGAGTCTTAACGAAAGAGGAAGGGTGAATCTTTTGTCTCGCCAACCTTCTATTGATGGAAAATCTTCTAAGGCCTTTGGTGATGAGAAATCGACAAACATTTTGCTTTCTTCAGCCTTATCCACAAGCAACCAAACACCTCCTTGTAGTTGTAATTGCACCCTCAGTTTTGGACCATTTTGGTTTAAATTTTGACCATAGTCTAGTGTAGATGTAGGTAGGTAATGCAAGTTGAAATTTGCTTCATTCTCTTATTTCTTTCCCTTTTTTTTCCCCCTATCACTATGAACCATCCATACATTATCCTCCCATCGACTATATTAATTGGACAAAGAGAACCCTTCTGGATGTGTCAAGTTATCAAATGCAATTTTTATCTTTTTAAAGTTGTATATTAAGATTTTGGGCTCGTGTGCTTTCATGGGGTATGCGTTTTTATGTTTAGATTGAAGAAGTTTTTGTTCTTCTTAGGGCAGTATTGTTTCATTTGTGGGAAGTAACAATAACTAGTGGGAATCACTATCAGAGACGAAAAGCAATATGTAATAGTAAATATCTATGCGAAGCAACAATAACTAATAAAGATTACACATATTATAAAGTCTATCCCATTTTTTTTTAAAAAAATAGGATCTTATTATGTTGTAGTAACTAATAAAATTTTAATATGACAATATTCTTCCCATCTAATAGCATAGTTGATAATTGTTTTGATATTTTTTTACTCTTAGTTGCAAAACTCTTTCACCTATCAATAATAACATAACTACAACAACAACAACAACTCCCATTGTGGGTCCCACTTTTGCAGGGTCTGGAAAGATCCCGATGTAGGCAACCTTACCTCTACCGGCAATCCTGCCCGTAGAGAGGCTGATTCCAAGAGATCCACAAAAATAAAATTTTGCGAAAACATTTTATAGAAGAAGGATTTTGTGAAATATTTTATGGAGAAAAACTAAGGATAAGTCGGAGTGAATGAATTAAGAAATATGAAAATCAGGCGGCAGTAACTATGTAAACATAAGTGCAACAAGGCAGAGAAAGATGTTGTACCTTAACAAACAGAGGTAGGCAAACAATGTCTCTTCCCATACGCATGAACTACTTGTATGTAAATATGACATACTAAAAAAAAAAAAAAAACCACAACCAAATCCACTCTGCTGCGACCGAGTGACAATACGAAGCTAACTCTCTGCGATCTAAGATCTTCATTAATCCTATCTCGCCATAGTCTCCTATCCTGAGCGATGTCCTCCGTTAACCGTGCAACTTTCAAGTCCTCTCTAATTACCTCGTCCAAACTCTTCTTTTATCATTCCTTCCCTCTTTTACCTTTGGGAATGTTAATATTCTCTCACATCTCCTCACTGGAGCGTCCACACTCCTTCTTTTCATATGGCCAAACCATCTAAATCTTATTTCTTTCAATTTATCTTCGATGTGGACCACTTTAACTAAGTCTCCGATCACTCCATTACTAATTTTATCCATTCTCGTATAACCACACATCTATCTAATCATCCTCATCTCTGCTACCATTAACCTTTGAACATGAATCTTCTTTATAAGCCAACACTCCGATCCATATAACACAGTAGGTCTAATTACCATACGATAAACTTTGCCTTATAATCCTACAGGCATTTTCTTATCACATAACACACTTGAAGCATACTTCCATTTTTGCCAACCCACTTATATGCGATAGCTAATATCTTCGTCAATGTCCCCTTCATGATGAATGATCGAGTCTAGATACTTAAATTTCTTAACCTTTGGTATCTATATTTCCTCAATGGTGACTTCTCCCCTCACATCTTCCCTTCAATTGAAACAGTAATAAAGGTATTTAGTCTTCGATCTACTAATTCTAAAACCTCTAGACTCCAGTGTATGTCTCCATCGCTCCTATTTTCCATTAACTCCCTCCATGGTCTCATCAACAAGAACAATATCATCTACGAATAATATACATTAGGGTAACTCATCTTGAATCCTTTTTGTAAGTTCATCCATAGCTAAAGTGAAAAGAAAAGGGTTTAAAGCGGAACACTAATGCAGACCCATACCAACGTAGCAGTCGTTGGTAATCCCTCATGGCGTCCTAACACTCGTCCCACCTCTCTCATACATATTCTTAATAAGTCGAATATACACCAGTGACACTCCTTTCTTTTCCAAACATCTCCATAACACCTCACGCAGAATTCTATCATATGCTTTTTCAGGTCAATGAACACCATATGAAGATCTACCTTTCTATCTCTGTATAATCTCATGAGCCTTCTAAGGAGGTAAACTGCCTCTGTGATCGACCTACCAGGCATAAAACCAACTTGGTTCTCTGTTATCGAGATATCCTTCTGCAACCTTTTCTCAATCACCTCTCCCACAACTTCATGGTGTGACTCATCAACTTTATGTCCCTATAATTATTACAATCCTAAATAACATAACTAGCAAGTTAAAATGTCAATCCTTGAGAAATTATTGTATAACTATGATCCTTGTCCATCTATATGGTTGATTGAATTCAAATTCATCAGAAGTGACGGTGGCAATTTTTCAAAATTATTATCACAAGTAAATCGGTAATGAAATATTCTAAACTTTTAACATTGTATATCGATCAAGTCATGCATGATTTTTAACCTCAAGTGATCAAGCTCCATTATTAATCATCCATCTATTTAGCATCAATATAGTCCTTTTATTGAACCTTTTCTACGTAACTAATTAATGATGCATAGAAAATAATTAATAAACCTAAAAAAACTCATCTCTTTCTTAAGTGATAGCTTAAAATGATGGTCTTAGAAAATCGTACTACCAGTAATAGAAATCTACAATCAAAATTGTTTGGGCCAGGGGGCAACCAATTGATAATCCTTTTTTTAAAATCAAAAATTGATAATCAATGAACTAATTAAGTTTCTATAATCCTAATTGTCCTTCCTGATGAATTTTGCATGGATTATGCCTAAGAAATATGGATTACGTACGGCCAAGAATATATCTAAGTTCGTTGGGTCAAACAGAAATCTTGCGTATCATGAAAGTAGGATTTGATAAATCTCAAAAGTTGTCGCTTTTAATGATTATGTGAAATATTTAAGCTAAGTGCTTAATAATTAATCCTTATAATTGCTAAACTGTTGAGGTTATGACAAAAGTTTTGCTAGTCCGAATCCATGCATGAATTTAAGAAAGATAAAATTTTGAATAATTAATTTGAGTGTAAAAGCATGCGTAGTGGAATTAGCATTTTAACTATTAAATTAAATCTTAAGATTAGATTTGCCATAGTTTCTTGTTAGGGCTTAGGGTCTGTTTCACGCATATATATTAATAGTGGTTGCATACTGCCTTACAGATATGATACAGATGAACTTCAAATTGCAGTTGATCATGATAAAAAAGCGTACATATTGCAAAGGAAACTGCGACTGGAAGCAACAGAAAGAAAGTAGATTGTATGTTGTCTTGTCAAATTGACTATTTTGATTGTCGTTACCCATATTTGGCTCGGCAAAATATAACAGAGCCTTATGATCTTTGCTTATGGGCTCTTTTTAGCTATGCTTTGCAATGATCTATAGCTTATGTAAACCTTTAGAATGTTTAACATAATATAGTTTCGTCGGTTTGCCAAAAAAGTAATTCCCTCAAGGTTCTAAAGTAGTGAGTGAATTGACAGTTGCAATATACTATCTCCAATTTTCTTTTTTCTGTGAAAAGATCCCAACTCCTTTTATGATTGAAAGGAACCGCCATTGACAAAATGCATGTGGTAAGTCCCAATTTTTTTCAATGTAATATTTTTTTTGATGCCAATTTTTTCAATAGATTCCTTCAAGAGACCCTCAATAAGTGTAATTTCATGCATACTAAGTTTGGGATTGAGTCATTGATCAATCGCATCATGTTCTTATCAATGAATTTAGATGATTTGAATATGATTTTAATTAAAAAAATCACATTTTTCGTAAGATAAACTAGTTCATATCTCTGTGTCTTATTTTTAAAAATTATGTCATTTATCAAGACGTAAATGAAAGATGAGAGTTCAATTTATTAGTAGTTAGTTTTAAAATTTATTTTATTATTTTAATTATACATCCATTCAAACGTGAAATTGATCATAAACGTCCTAGCTATTAAATTTGGGACAAATAAATCACTATTAGTAATGACAAGCAATTCCAGTTGGCTGGTTAAGTCCCGGGTTTTGCCGACAAATTCCCCCCTATGCAAGTAATTATGACCTTGGATGCCGACTGGCCCCACCACTTTCTATTCCCAGCTGGACCCCTGCGCCCAACCAGCATCCGAGGAAGGATATCCTCCTCTGCCCCAGTACTTCAGCTACCCATGCTTTTAAATATTAAATAAATACCCAACTATTTTCTATTTTCAAACCAATCAATGACCGCCATCGTCAGACGTGGCATCATGCCATTCGCTTGGTCACCCAAATCTTCGCTTGACTGTGTAACTTTAAAGCCAACCACTCAGTATGTACAGGTGGGGAAAAATAAAAAACCACCATAACAGTAATAACCCATAAAAGAAAAAACAAAAAGAAAAAAAAAGGAGTTTGAGTATGCCATGTATGACCACATTCCAAGTCCAATGGTTCTTCAATCCCTAAATACACGTCATGATTTTCCTAGGGGTGAAATAGGCAATTCATATCCAACTTCCGTTTCATTGCGTGTCGTTAGGTGCATCTGTATTGGATAAGCAAAGCCTACCGTATTTTTCACATTTATTTATTTATTTTCATTTATTGTGCTGACCTTTTTTCGTCATCTTTTATGAATTTATTCCAAAGTGGATAATTTCTTTTCTTTTCTTTTCTTTATTTTATTTTATTTATTATTCAACCGCCGCGACTTTTGGATATTAACAATTCATCCGTCCACGCCAGCTCTCTCTACACGTCCCTGCTCCCCTATATAAGCACCTCATCCCCTCTCTCACTCTGTCAGAACACAAACACAAATCCAAAAAAAATTTTCAAATTTCAATTCCATCCACACTGAGTTCTTTCTTTTTTGAGCAAAATTTCAATTCAAAAATCAAATTCAAAGATGGTGGATTTTGATTGTAAGACTAAGCTAGTACAATCGACGACAAATCTACCCAACAAATCCACGAAAATCACCTCTCGCCGGAGCATGCCGTCGCTGTCTTCGCCGCCGTCAGTGCCTTCCGGAGATGCGGCGCCGGCGTCGGAATCCGCGTGCTCCGCTTACGACAATTACCTCCGTCTGCCGGAGCTCCGGGAGCTGTGGAGTTCCAAGGAGTTTCCCGGCTGGGACAACGAGTCGATAATTAAACCGGCCTTGCAAGCTCTAGAAATCACGTTCAGGTTCGTGTCGATCGTTCTTTCTGACGGTCGACCGTACTTGAACCGGCGAGAGTGGGGCCGGCGGCTGGAGTCCTTGGCGAGGGATCAGCTGGAGCTGATCTCGGTTTTGTGCGAGGAGGACGAGACACGTGGCGCGGCGCCCATTGTTGATTTGAGCTCGTCGTTTGGAGTGGTGGTGGCCCACGCGGGGAGTTCTACCGAGGTGTGGAAGCTTTCCGGTGGGGCGCACGCGACCACCATGGTGTGCCGCACCAGCGAATCAAGTCTCCTCCCTCGCCTCGCCACGTGGAATAAATCAGCGGATCTTTCTTCCAGAATATTCTACTCCATCGAGTCTGCCATGAGGAGGTGCGTCTACACATTGGGCCTGGGCGAGCCCAATCTCGACGGAAAACCGAACCTCAATTACGACGCCGTTTGCCGGCCGTCTGAACTTCACGCGCTTAAGAAGTGCGCGTTAACCCACAACCAGAACCCTGAAAACTCAATCCTCTTCACCATTCACCAAATCTTCGAGTCATGGGTCTTCGCTGCGGGGCAGCTTCTGACCCGAATAGGGGAGAGAATCAGCAACAAGGAGTTCTCGAAAGCGGCGGACGATTGCTGGGTTCTAGAAAAGATCTGGAAGCTTCTAGAAGAGATCGAGAATGTTCATTATCTCATGGACCCAGATGATTTTCTCCACCTCAAAGCCCAGTTGAGGATAAAATCTTCGTCTGATTCTGACACATTTTGCTTCAGATCAAAGGGGTTGATGGAGATCATGAAGCAGAGTAAAGACCTTCGGCATAGAGTACCCGAAATCCTGGCAGTTGAAGTGGACCCGATGGGCGGCCCGATCATACAGGAGGCGGCCATGGGGCTGTATAGAGAGAAGAGAAGCTTCGAGAAGATTCATCTTTTGCAGGCTTTTCAAGGGGTGGAGTCTGCTGTGAAAGGGTTCTTCTACAACTACAAGCAGCTGTTGGTGGTGATGATGGGGAGTTTGGAGGCGAAGGCTAATCGGGCCGTGGTGGATTCGGAGTCGTCCGATCTGTTGGCCCAGATCTTTCTAGAACCCACTTATTATCCCAGCTTGGATGGTGCCAAGACTTTTATTGGGGATTTTTGGGAGCATGATCAGACGGTCAGGAATCAAAACAAGACTCGGCAGTGATTGTTGATCATGTCGATGATCTGGTGAATGAATCGGGTTCTACTTCGGGTTGACACGGAATCAACTCGGAGTGCTTTAACCAATGGAGGATGTTCCCGGAAAACAGGGTGGGAATAGGATTATTGTCGGCGAGAATTCATATGTTATGCGATACAAAAATGCACAAAAATTATTATGTTAATAGGTAGCCCAATTCTTAGAAAAGTGGAAGCCAAGTAATTAAATTTTTGGATTGATTTCAAGAGTACTTGTATCACCAAAATCATGAACCATATATGAGATGATTCTTTTGAGCCAGAATTTTGCATGAATTCGTATTTGCATGCCTTATTCACCTTTACTTGGACGTTTTATTCTACTCGAATTACTCTGTTTGTTTGGATCAAAATTGATGAAGTTAGTCTAGATGTTGGACAGGGGTCCATCAAATTTGTGTATTTTTTTTTTTTAAAGAAATGTAAAAATATAATTTAAGGTTGTCATTCTTCTAAGGATTTTTTTTAGACTATCCTCACAGAGGATATAAAGAATGTCACATCCACACTATTATGAAATATAATGACAGTTTATACTTTGCTAGTTAGTCAATTGTATAATTTTTTTGTCTAAAAGTATGAGTAATAAAAACATTGTTACCAAGTTAAATGTAAGTGTGAATACTTTGTACAGAAAATTTGGATATTTCATAATGCTTAAATGTGACCTTGAACTGCTTGGATGAGAATTCTATTGTTTCCCTCAATATGGATATCAGCAAAACATGCTTGTATAACTGCTTTGATGCCGTTTCTCATAGCATTTGCTTCTACTACTAAAATTACGGCGCTCATAAGTAGAATGCTGCTACTTGAATAAATCTCCCTTGTCAATTATGAAGGATGAAGGCTTATGATACTCCTTGAGTTCTTATGAAGATTTGGATCCATCATAGTTAATTTTGATGAGCCTATCTTGTGGTCTTCTCCATACTATCTAATGAGTCTCCTTACAGCTGACAGCTGATTGGTTTGGGGTTGATGGATGTAGTGTTTGTATAAGTTTATGTCTAATACGCCATTCGGCGCTAACTTTTTTGACTCTTATTAATGTACTTCCTGGATTAAGTGTTTCGTTGCACAACACCATATTATTTCTTATTTTTCATATATTTCAAAGCAGCGCAACTACTCTATATACTTTAAATGAGGGGGTTAGTAGTTATAGCACTCGATAGCCTCCGTAAAATACTGTTCTGTTGGATAGATACAAAGATATAAGCTGCCCAGTTATGGAAAATTATTAGTTTCCAACACTCTTGTGTAATTTGACAATGCAAAAGAAGATGATCCCCACCCTCAGTTTTAGATTGACAAAAAGGATAAAGAGGATCAATATTCATACCTCTTTTAAATGGGATTCCTTTAGTAGGAAGTGAAGCATAACAAAGTTGACATAGAAAAATTTTTAATTTTGACATGATATCAAGTTTTCAAATCTAATTATATTCCCACACTAATGAATTTTCAGAATTCAATCCTTGTATTGCCCAAATCACTAATTTTGTAGAAAACTCACTATTACCTGGCTGTCTTGTGTAATTAGATATGAGTTCTTGCATGTGGTTTACTTTTCAATTTCATTAACCATCATTTAGAAGATTGAAGCTTTTTTTGGGGGGGGGGGTTAGGGGGAAGGTAAGTTGTCAAATCTATTAAATCTCTATGCAGGAATTAAAATGGTCTATCTAACGAACCTCGTACAAGCGCAGGGTAGGGTAGGTGGGCCTACTGGGCTAAAGACTTGATTAGAAGATGTGGGACTCAATCTCATCACATCCAATATAGAAATAGTCTATCATTGTGTCATGTGAGTTGTGAACTCTTTGATATAATTGATGGTTGTAAATGTGATTCAAAGAACTTTAGCCTTGTTTGTCAAACAGCTGTTTGAGTTAACTATTTGTATTAGTGTTTGAATTAGCGATTTGTTTAAAAATTTTTTGGTAAAATTAATTATTTCTGATAAAATTATGAGACAAAAAACTAATTCTCCAAAAACTCTTCCAAAGAGCTCATAGATTAACCTTTTCAAATTAGATTTTTGAACTCAAAAAGCTTTTCTAAAAAGTTTTTGGTCTAACAAGTTCTTCTAAAAAGTTTTTTTTACCAAACATCCAAATTAACGTTTTAAGTTGGTCCAGTAGTTAATTTTGGTCCAAAAAATTCTTTTTAACTAAAAAGTTATTTGCTAAATACCCCATTATATTAAAAAGTGAAATAGCAACATAACTTTTCAAATGAAAGAGTTTCCAATGATAACTTGTGACTACTTGAGAATTGAGATGAGTTATATATGTATTGGAGTGTATGAAATTTATGTGGTTTATAAATGTAAAAAGGCTAGTTAATTATGAAAACTACTAAATTTTCTGAGTTTTATAAAAGGATTTTGAATCCCAGGATACACTTTAGTTGTTATTGTAAATGTTCAAACCATCTACTAAAAGTTTCAAACCTCCAATAATGTTTCAAAGTTATAAATAATTCCATGATAACCTCAATCTACTTATATTTCGACTAATTTTTTAAGGGATTGGTCAAAAATTTTGAAGTAGATTCAGTCAAATCAATTTACATAAACAAACCAATTAATCTAAGAGTAGGTGTAACGCTCAGCTCCCTTGCCTCGGGAGTTGTGCCAAGCTGCTCGCGTCCTGTGCAGTGGCCGAATGGCTCGTGAGCCAGGCTCACAAGCCCGAGCCGACTCATGCCTTTTTTTTTCCTTGGCTTTTTGTTTTTTTTAAAATTTTAATTGGGTTTTTCCTTTTTTTGGATTTTAAAAAGAAAATTGTGTATTGTAGAGTGGGTCCATGAGCATTATTTTATTTGATGAGCAGAGTATTGCATTGTGGGAAGGAAAGTTTGAGAGCCAAAAAATCAACTTACGTGTGATGTAAAGGAAGTAGATTCCTACTTGTGAGCTAACATTTTAAGTCATAAAAAAATTTTAAAAAAAACTCATGATTGTATATGTTCTAAACTCGGCCGCCAATACAATGAAGATTCACAGAATATGCTAAGCAATGAAAAGTTGCGGAAGTTGATAATGATGAAATGTCAAAAAGTAAGCTAAAATGAAAGGAAATTGGGCAGCTCCATTCATGTAAGTTTCCTTCTTGTTGTCAACTTGTCATGTGCAAAGCACAACGTTGATAACATTATAAATTAGTTAGCCGTGGAAAGTTTGTCCGCATTCATATAGTAGTTGAATTTTCCCATCTAAGCAACTATATATCCACATCAACATCATGGAACATTAATACGAAATGCAAGTCATCAACTTCCCATTAAGACTTGATTAATTGATTTAGTAATTAATTAGAACGTCTCTAACAGTAGTTCTAGCCTGGATTTTGCTAGAAAATTCAGGAGTGGACATTTGAATATGCATGGAGATGGGCATTTCAGACAGAAGAAAAGGCATTTTGCTGAATATAATAGAGGAAGTTGGGGATCGTCCCTGCAGGCAGTTGTTAGTTGTTACTGTGCTGGCTTTCTTTTTGATTTATTTATTTTATATACATGAGGATGGTTTCTGGTGGACAGTGCTGGTTGGTGCGTGTTGATCTGGTCCGGTACTGTAGAGTATGGGAGTTGGTGTTCGGGGTCATGGACAGAGAAAGTGGGGTAGTGGGAGAGCAGTCTTGAAATGCAGGATATGGGCTTCAAATGCTTCACATTTAGAAAGGACTCTTTCATGTGGCCAGTACTTTAATTGCTAGTACATATAAGTAATAGATGCAATTATCATACACGTATATTTATTGTTATTAGATTGACTGATATATATTTGGTTGAATCGGTTTCTTTATTTACACAAATGCTATTATCGGTAAGAATAGCTACATTCGGATATTTCTTAGCTCCGTAAGAGTAGGGTCTCATGTTGAGAGTTGTTGGCGTCAGACATATACTCCATTAGCGGAGTTGCATTATGCATGAGATATAAGAGAAATTTTCTTTGTTCTTTTTAGTTACTCAAAAAAGAAGGAAACTAATGTTACATATTGGAGTTACCTATGTAATGATCTTATTAATAATATCTTTCTCTCTCAATCTTTTTTTTCCCCCCAATTCCGCGAAAGCAGGACGCACACTGGTTGTTGTTGTTGTTGTTGTTGTGGTCGTCGTTGTCTCTCAATCTTTTTTTTTCCCCCCGTTGCTGTTGAAGGAAATAGCATTGCTTTTGGTTTGTGATATCAATTATTTATCAACTGTCTCCGATATGCAAGATCACTGGTAATATAAGATTAACATAGTTCTCTTGGCCTTTCCAGATTTCGCAAAAGCGAGACTCACACTAAGAGATGCTGTTGTTGTATAATGCCCTTGGCCCATATACGGGCAGATGCACCGTATAATCAGTGGGAGCAAGGGTCAATAGTCCAATAGTTAGCCCCTTTCTTATATCACAATTTATGCCAAAAGTAAAGTAGCTCACTGTTGGACTTGCATGAACATATAACTTACAAATTCATTATCCTTCCATGATTAATTGATGAAGGATAAAATCCCTTTATGTAGACATACTGCGAGCATTAGTGTTGTGAATCATTATTGTAGGGGCCAGTAGCTTTCTTGATAATTTGAAAGTTGGGCCTCAGTTCAAGCAATTCAGTCGGCCAGCCTAATAAATTGGGCCCTTGAAAATGCACGGTAGCATTACAAGGGAGTGGCTACTCTCTTTGATATTTCGTAGCCCAATTTATTTTTCTTTTAATTAGGCTGCTGCCAATAGTGGCTCATTAGATAGGCCCAACTTTGGTTCACCAACTCATCTCACGGTTTTAATAAATTAAAGCTAGCTTTTGATCGGATGCCATGCATGGATTAGCATTCTAGAGTAACTTGACTATTAATAACCATTGATTGTTATACACAGATGCAATGAGAATAGGTTAGGATTTTAGCTTATGATGTTCACCAAACCTTCTAATTACGACATGCGGCTATGGGTGCACGACGGGTTGAGTATCTATTGAATCAAGCGAATTGGCCTGTTTAAAATAGGGTCAATAAAGAGTCGAGTCAATAATAAGTTGGGTCAATAGTGGGCCGACCCATTAACGACTTGTTTGGCGACCCATTATTTTTTCAACATACTTGACACCCTAGTTTACATGTTCCAATTGGTTAAGTTTATTGCCAACGTTTTATGCATAACAATAATTATTATATACAGTTTTTTATGCAAGTTTATTTCATTTTAAAACATGTCAAAAGTGAGTTGCCCATGGATCAACCCGATCCATATATTTACACGAAAGGCCCGACCCAACCCGTTTCTATACACGAAAGACATGATCCAACCCAAATGATTAACAAGCCGATCATGACCCGACCCGGTCCACTTTGTGGACGGGCCGACCCTAACCTAACCTAACCCAATCCATTGTCCACCCCTACACGCGGCATCAACTTTACTTTACGAACTCTAATTTCTTTTTAGTATATGCATAGATTGTTGAATACCTGAATCAAATAAGCCATGTTGCTTTCACTATATTTCAATCTCAAAGTTCAATGAATCTGTAACTGAAAAGTTATCAAAGTTCCAGCAGTCACAAGAGGAAAAAAAAACAAAATTCAAAATTCTTCTATGTTGACCTTTTGACTTTTTTTAAGTAAAAATCAGATATAAATCATATGACCACATGCATGTTTATCACTCAAAAGCCATCAAATTCAAAGCATCACGAGGAGCAGTAAGAGGTTGCGTAATTCGTAACTGAGAAGATAGATCAACTGAGGCACCAATATTTACAGTAGGAGCAGTAGCAATTTTGATAGCTGAAGTTATTGTTATGAGAAATAATCCAAGAACAGTAGTATAATTAGGTTTTAATATACTAATATTCACGTAGAGGGAGATAACAAAATATTCATCCAACCAGTTCATGGTCACATTCAAGCGCCGTGTGAAATTCAAATCTTGCACAGGATATCACTACTTATTTTCAACTGTGTAATCATGTTTTGTTACTCATATTTTTATGTGAGATAATTGTGCAGAAGATTAAATAGCAAAATTTGTGTATTTCATTGCATTCCAGGATTGTGTGGGAGGATGTCCCTCATAAGGACTTACTGTGCATCCTCTATGAGGATAATTTAGGAAGTATCCTTAAAAGAAAGACTTCTTAGATTGCATTTCTTATCTTTGTTAAGGCAAAAAAGTATGTTTATCACTCCTTTCTACTTGTTTTATTAGTCACTATTAGAGTATAGATATATTTCTTGACCTTCAACTATCAATTTAAACTTTTAATACTGCTTGAACAGTTACTAATGAACTTCTGGGTAATGTGCAAAGTTGATAATGATCGCGAAGGGCAGTAGCGGCCGTCACATGTCTCAGTTGTCCTTTGATCAGCTTTTCCAGATGAGGTAAGACTGTGAGAGTAATTTTGAAGCTAATCAATAAAGAAGCTAACTCTGTTAAGCTCAATCTAACTCAAAGGTGTGAATGCCATTAATATTTGAAACATTTTCAAAATACGTAACCTAGAAATTAAGTTATTTGACTAAAAAGTTCAATTTTTGGTTGGAAAGAGATTTTTTTCAATGCATATATGTGAGGATATTTAAGAAGACGTGCATGTGTTATACATATACCATGATTATGGTCATGAATTTATAGAATTTTCTTATATCTTTAAAAATAATTAGCATATATTGTCTTAATATAGTATTTTATAATAGGATTGATAATTGCACTGAAAAATAATAGGATTAATAAACCTTGTTATATTAAGCTCCAGTATAAACCTGAACTTATCATAAGTAACTTATTACTGATGACTATTGATGAGCACTGATGAGTGTTCATGAGTATTGATCAAGACTAACATTGTCAGTAAGAAATGTGATTAAATGCTAATAAATCCATTAATATTGACTGATGCTGATAAATATTAAATATTGATAATAAATAATTAGGTTGGCTTCAATTTCCTTGATATAAAATTGCTAATTGATAACTGCTTTGTTAAACGTAAAAAGAATAGAAAAGAACAGATAGCTGTTTAATGTAAGAGATGCATTTTACTTTATTTATCAAAAGTTTCGTTTCGTTTGATATATTTACATTTTACAGAATGGTGGACGACCACTTCAAGGAGGGCGGCTACGGTTACCAAAGGCGAGCTTACACGCACGGGATGCATGGGAGGAGGCTGCGGCTCCTTCAACGTGGGCCGTGAAGAAGGGCCCCATGTGGTTGACGTTAGGGCTTCAGCGGTGTCCACAAACCCATCCATCGTGGCTTTTCCAGTTTTCATGCTTATTCACGCATGCATGCCCACAAGTATCACTTCAATATCAAACAAAAATGAATAATTTACTTAAAATCCAGCTGTCTGAAAATGACACTATCTCCTCTTTTTTTCAAAACTTATATCATATTTTTAAAAATATAAATATCTATAAGTTATATTAATGTTACATATTAAAAATTATTTGTGTGATGAATACACATTAAAAAAATACATATGCAAATACACACTGAAAAAATTATATAATTCTGGCTTAGAAACTTCAACCGAATCACAACCGTCCAAGTGGCAGCACTCACGAGCACATGGCCATTTGATTGCTCCCTTTTAAGGTTCTATTTAGTTTACAAATTAACTAATACAATGTATAAAAATGATTGAATAAATACTCAGACGAAAATGAAATATGCGCAATATGTGGTGCATGTGGATGATCTCAGTTTAAAATTGATGTCAAACTTGGTTCATACTTGAAAATTGAAATTATAAATTTAAGTTTTATTTTGGGCAAATTAAAGTGCTCGTTGCAATTAGTTTATCAGCTACTACAATAAATGCTTCCTGACCTCTCTTAATCTAATTTATTAAACCTACATATATATATATATATATATATATATATATATATATTATATATATATATATATATATATATATATATATATATATTATAGTGCATATATCTATTAGAAGGCATTCTAAAATTTTCTGCAAACAAAAATTTTATATTGCTTTCAAAAGGGGTTCTTTCTTTTCAATTGAAATATTAATGAAGGCATTAATAATAAAAAACAATAAGTGTATTATAATTTCCGGACCTTTTTTTTTGGTAATATGATCTCTAGACCATTACAAATAATAGCTCAAGCTTCATGCAATAGGATTGGAGAAAAAGAAAGAATTATGATATATATTTTTTAGCTTATTATAAGTAATTTATGGCTAATCAATAACAAATAATAAATGCTAAATGTTGAAGAATGACGAATATGATGACAATATTGTGAAGGCAGTTTAATGGGTTATTAATTATCAAAACACATATTAGATTAGAAGAAAAAATGTAATTTGAAAAAGAGCAAGTAACATATAGAAACTATTTTAGTGTAATTTAACTCACTTCTCAAGCTGCCATAAATCAACTAATCATTTATGTAAATCTTTAAAATAACGTACCAAGATTTAAATTAAAATTGTATATCTATGTTTCTAAGCAAAAGGAAAAATCACTTAAATTATGTTCAAAATTATGTCGGTTCTCAATGGAGTGGTTTAATGTGAAATCAATTTGTACTTCTCACTCAAATAATACTAAAAAGTATCATTCTTTCTCAGCTGAGTGATTTCATCATGTGAAATTAATGTGCATTGGAAGTCCTTTTGTATGATCTAACGACATTTTACCTAATAATGACTTTCCATGAATAATCCTGATCTTATTCATATCAAATGTAGCAAAATTATATAGATGCAAGGTCAATACATAGTAATACATGCAATTGGATCAAAACGTACATCAAATTTCTCCAAAAGAATTAATATGATTGAAAACAATTAAATGTAAAACAAACATGAAAATTAAGTTTGAAGAAAAAGCAAAGTAGATACATACTTTTGTATGTCTAATTTTTAATCTTGTGTCCAAAATACGAGTAAATTACTTTGAAAGCTTGAATTTTTTTTAAAAAAGTGCAATACTTTTACAACTTCTAATTAAATATTGCTGTGTACACATAAAGTTTAGAAAAAATAAACCTGAAAAATTCAGTAATAACCTGCAATGCTTTTCCAAATATTTTCTTGCAGTTTACGCAGCTAATCACAATATGTCAATATACTTTTGATTAACTTTTTTGCTAGTATAAATATACCTTTTTTTGGGGCTAACCTTAGATAATACTAAGTTATCAAGTACAATGATATTTAATTAATTTGTTGTTAATATTTTTGTGCTAATGCTATTTTTGCATGTATCCCTAATACATACAACTTGATTTTAGAAGATAATAGCAAATAAATAAGTAACTGAAATTTAAAATAATCCAAATTGGACTTGGAAGTTGGTAGGGCAAGCTGGATTACAACATTACATAAAGAAATCAACATCCACCCACCAATCTCTCTATATATTTCCTAGTTTTTCTCACAACCTTTAAATCTAAATAAAAAAAGAAAATCCTTTTTAGCTTTTTTTTTTTTTTTGGGGCCTTCTTTCTTCCAAAAATCTCCGAATCGTTGGTTTTCCTCCCAACAGTCGCAAAGTTCTTTCTTGCCCTTCTATGATTTGAAAAGCCGCCTTCGTTTTCTCGCTCGAGCTTCGCCCCTCTCGAGCTTTGCCCCTCTCTCTTCGCTTCCTCTGAAGAATGAGAGTGAACGTAGCAACCCAAGCTACGGCCCCATCTCTCTCTCCTCGTGCACCTTCGTCTGCATCTTCACCCCCTCGCAATGCTGCCATTGTTGTGCGTCTCCAACGCTCTCAATCATTCGTGTTCGGATCAAAATCGACGGTCCACGGTCTCCGGCGATCTTGCAGCGCCAATTTCGACGGCCATGATTTTACCCAGAAACGCCATACCCCCAAAATGACGACGGAGAAGTTACAGCAGCTGAATCGACCCTTTTTCAGGACGACGTCGTTTAAGCAGTTGGGTGCCCACCTCGATGTTTTAGAGCCTTCGTTGTTGGGCATCAAGCCTGAACCCCCACAATGGCCGGCGAGGGAGGAGGTCATTAGGGATTGCATTGCACGAAGAGCGAGTAGCATTGATATCCCCCTTTCTCTTCGTATGATCAAGTTGAAACAGAGGATTCAGAAGTTAGAAGAGGAAAGAGAAAATGGGGAGTTGGGATTGAGCCAAGATAGCCATAACCCAATCAGTAATTTGTGTTGGAACACTCTGCATATAATAAGGGAGGTCCAAAGTCAGGCTTTGAAGATTAGGGGTTTGGTTTTGGATGAGGATTTAGATGGAATTGCGGGAAAAGTTCAGAAAGAGATGACATCTTCCTTTGTTTGGCTATTTAAAGAGGTTTTTGCTAAAACCCCCGATTTGATGGTGGAAGTTATGGTTCTCACCTCTAATTTTGCAGCCTACTCTCTTCAGACAGTACCTGAAGAATCAGTTAAATCCCAGGAAGGTTTGGATAGTGAGTTGAGAAATTGCGGTGTTGGGCACTTGGAATTGGGGAAATCTGGAGTGCCCACAAAGGAGGTTTCGGATGGGGTGGAGGAGACAGAAGTGGGGTTGTGGAATTCAATGGTGGAAGAGGCTAATGAGATGAAAGAGGGTTATAAGAAGGATCAAGGGCTAGGATATGTTGATAGATTGAGGGAGCACAAGTTTGAGTTTGTTTCACCAGTGAGTGTGGAGATTGAGAGGGATGACTATGCTGAGTATTATAGAACTAATCTTCTTTATCAGATTGGTTTATCTCAGGATCCAAACAACCCTCTTCTCCTCTCCAATTATGCTCAATTTCTGTGGCTCGTTTCCCGTGACTATGACAGGTAAATTTTTGCTATTGCTTGTTACTGTTGGTTTCTGTTTATTTCTTTAGAGCTTAGTATGAACGCAAGGGGAGAGCATGAATGTGGATGATAATGAAAAGGCCAAACTTTGATTAATAGGGTAACCAATTATTCATTTATACATTGCAAGGAGCCAACTTAAGTAAGAGGGTTAACCCTGAGCAGATTCTCGTTGGCCTAATCACTGGTTTTGTTATTAAGCATACGCCCTTATGCAAAAATTCTTTGGGCTTAAAGCGCAGATGTTGGACAAAGTATAAGTCATCCTTAGACTGTGTTGGGTTATGGGGGTTGCAGGCTGAGTGATGATTATACTTTGTAAGATGAATTGATTAGGCACTGGTAATGTTGTACGAGATACTGTGGGTGTTATACTCCTTTGTTATGCATGTCGATCATTGAATTTTTAGATGAGAATCCTTTTTGTGGTGCCTCTTGTGAAGCATCAAGCGCCTTGAGATTTGACATCTTATGCCCTGTTGATCTGTTTTTATTACCTTTTTGAATCCATTGGCATTGAGCTGGATTCATATTTGCATTTTTGGACCTGTGGTTCAATTGGTGAGATTAGCAATTTGTCTACTTCCTTAGCAGTTGAACGGTCATTATTGGACGACTTTTAGGCTTTGAATTAAGTGGAGTAAAGCGGCTTTTCACTGAAACTGTTCTCTGCTTCTTTGCCTTGAAGTAGTGAGTAATAAACGCCTTTCAAATAGCTTCCCTACATTTAAGGGTAAAGCTTTGTACTACCCTCCTCCCCCCAATCAAACACTGAGAAAATAACACCAGGGTAACGGTTTGGCTGGTGAGATTTGTAATATTGGACTGCCATGTGAGATGTCTAGTAAAGGGATGTCCTTAATTGTGTTTGATGTACAGGGCCGAGGAATGCTTCAAGCGTGCAATACAACTGGATCCGAGCGATGCAGAGTTCCTAAGCCAGTATGCCAATTTCTTATGGTTGGTGAGGGAGGACCTGTGGGGAGCTGAAGAGAGGTTTCAGCAAGCCATGGCAGCTGAACCAGAGAACTCATTTCACGCATCAAGGTATGCAAGCTTCTTATGGAACACTGGAGCTGAAGATACATGTTATCCGCTTGATTCTTCAGAGGACACCAACTGATGAGATGTCCAAGGAGCTTGCTGAATTGTGCCTTGGCTTTTGTTCTGTACATATTCGCCCGTGGCTCGTGAGGCTTTTTGATCTCATAATAACACGTACATTAACAGGTAAATAACATAATGATGGTGTAGTAGCTCCCTTGCCCGTACGTAAGGGTCCCTATCTTGAGCCATTGGTTATACTATAATGTATGTCTTCCTGGCTTTGTAACTTGTGTTATTGGCTTTGCTGTGCTGTATCTCTTTACCAGCAAATTGTAAATGTACAGTTTTGATGAGCATAAATTGTTGAAATAATTCATATATTTTATAGTAATATTAATGTAACCTGCTGAAAGTCATTTTTGGGAATTTTTCTTTCTTAAGCCTTTACATTATGGTGGACGCACACAAAGTGCTTTATTTGTTGATTACAATTTTGTTATGGTGTAATAGGCCATTGTGAACATTTTTAAAATAAATTGAATGGTCCAACCAAAGCAATCTTTCCAAAAATTTGTTTGGATATCCAGCATATCTTGACGAAGCAGGACTTTGAAATTTGGTAATGGCTATGTTATGGCTGGAATTGTTGTTGCCATACTAAAATTGTTAGAGAAGTGGAATTTGTAATAGGTGTGTTCAGTACCATAAAAATTCAATCTAATTTAAAGTTTGGGTAAGAATTATCATATCCAAGGCTCTAATTTAACTGCTATCTAATTTAGTTGTTGTGTGAGCTGATTAATGTAAATTGACGTAAAAGGATATAGATAATTTTCAAATATAAAATTTTTAAATGATATTTTTTGGCCAAAAAATATGAAACACTACTTCTGAATGTCAAAAGCTAATACTGTTAACTTTTTAAAAACACTGTCTAAAACACTAAACACTACTTAAAATGGTAATCAAAATACCAGGTTACCAAACACTAAAAATTAACTAATTAGTGTATTGATGTAGTCAAAAATATTAAACGTTACACAAAATGCTATTGTCAAATAAGACTCAAGTTATCCAAATTCCAAAGTTAAAAACAAATTACAATGGGCTTGAACATTCCAGTAACTTTGTTTCATGCCCTTCCAGAAGAGCCTTCTTGATTATGTCTCCTGTTTATCACCAGATTTTTTGGAGAAAGGTGTGTTGGATAGGTGGTCAAATATCTCCATCTGCGGGCAAATAATGCTTAAAAAATGGTTCTGAATAATGAATATCAAGATTACGTTTGTGCTTAGTTCACACACTTGACTCATCTGACAAACCGTTCACTTTCAGGTATTAACTGGCCCGCCTGGTTCACCATCTCGTGAAAGCCTCCAGTAGAAAAGATCTTACGAGCTTGTTTCAAGTTTTCATATTCAAGTCTCAATCATGTTTCAATAATTTACCAGGAAGATGCCTATGGTTCTAGCACTATCTCTAATCCACAGAAAATAAAGCCAACACAGCCTATGTATCCTCTGAGAGTGCGAAACCTGGTAACATTCGATTGGGCCACCTGTTCTCAAAAACTAACCATTCATGCTGACATTGAAAATGCCTCCTTCTTAGCAACATCTTTGCAAATTAAACCGTAATCACGAGTTTATAAACTTAAGACTACGACTTCATTCCCTCCCTCCCTGTTTCTTTTATTTGTTGAATTGTTTCTTGAAACACTGCCTGTGTTTGCTGTTTCCAGTGAGCGTATAATGTTGGGATTACTATGTGAAAGCCCACTCATTGTTGCGATCGTGCTTACAGCGCAAGTTGATCATCATGTTGAGCTTGTTATGATGGTGCTAATAGTGCATCAGCAGCAGCAACTCCTCCAAATGTGGGATCCCAGTTTCACGGGATCTAGGGAGATCTGAATGTGAACAATCTTACCTTTGCATATATGACTGTACATAGACAGTTCTACTTAGTGCATCCCCTTAAAATATTTAAATAAGATGAGATCAAATGGAATGTACTGAGGCTTAATAACTCCGAATCACATGAGTACACTCTACAATGGATCATCAATCCAATGCGCGGTGTGCTTTTGCATGACATTTTCCTTGACAAAATTGTCATCATAGAACATAAATATCTTTTGTATTCCAAATGGTTGTCTCAATTTTTTTTCAGAAAAACCCATTATTTCCATTCAACATTTGAATCACCACAAGTCACTTTCTATCTACAACTGCTAATAACGTCTCTCACTGTTGTTGCGTCTTTCGTGATGGTTGAATCTCTGCCAAGAAAATACAATTGTGTTGGCACCCACTCTGCTGTGATATGAGAATTGATGTTAACAAAACCATTATTGGCCGGTCAAGTATGAAATTTTATTTATAGGATTTCATTTTGCTTTTTTAGAATATATTAAAATCGATAACATACACCATGTAATCAATAGAGACCACTTTGGTAAAATCAATCTTATCCACATTTCTTCTCATATCAAGCTATTTTACAAATCTTACAGAGTCGACGTTCCAACGTTGTTCAATCTTAAAAAGTGCCCGACACACTTTTTTATAACAGTTTGTACCATGCGCAAATTCAAAAGTGACTATTTAAGTGTGTCCATATTTAATCACGCAAACAGTAAAAGAAACCAATTCTTTTTCTCAATTGTAAACACCGCCCCTTTGTATTCCTTCACCTCTTTGCTTCTTCTGATATGGAAAATCGATTCAATTTCAAAATGAATTGTCTTTTTTCAATTGAGATTCTCAATAAGCAATAAATAACTATTATTATTATTATTGCTTGTTGGAATAGAATTAGATATTAGGTTTCATGTGAATTGCGAAATACCTATTTTGTTGCTTCTCCTTTGGACTAAAAATACGTATTGGTGACAATGGCCATGAAGAGTATTTTTAGGCAAAATATGTAGACCTTGTGGACATCGTGCTGTTGTCTTTGTAGTGAAGCTGTCTAAAGGCAAATGCCAACAAATGTCAACCCCTTGTCATCGGCTAGAAGAGGAATGCCTTTGGTATTATGGGTGGCTTTTGTAAATTTAGTGGTGCTTGGGTAGAGAGGAAATGGTTTTTTCAAACAATTATTTTTTTTACGAAAATATTCTTCAAAGTAAAATGAATTTTCATGTTACATTTTTCATTGTTTGCTGTGTGATAAATTATTTTTTATGAGAAAAAAATAAATTTTAACTAAATTACTTAAGCGAATTGTCATCGCAAAAATAAAATTGACCAAACGCTCCTGTAATTATATTCATTTGCTTGGAACGGAGAGTCATCGACTTTAAGCGGCTGATCAATTTCACTTTACGTCATAAGGAAGTTCTACCAAACTAGAATCATGGCGCCACCTATCTAGTAGCCATAAGGTTATAGACATATAGTCCCACTAGAGTCTAACCTCCACTGCATTTCTCAGTTTTGTAGATCTTAAATCTTGGTCCAATCCGAGGATCATCTGTCCCTAGGTCCACAAAACGGCTCCCTGACGCAAACATCTAACCCTAATGGCGCAAACCTAAAGGTTGGCCTGATCCACAAATTTCTTACAAGTCGTCCCGTGAATGTTTTATTAATAGCTTTTATCTTTGAGGGTCTGACATCCATAACATTATCAAAGGAACGCGTGATGATAGTCGCCTCCTCGCTCTGTTCTGGGTAGGTGACGGCTTACCTACCCCATCCACATTTGTTCTTGCTCGAGCACTTCCTACCCCGGAGAAAATCTACAAATATCTTTTTAACTTGAATCCTGCGTAGGAAACCTTCGATCACATTTACTTCTCCTCCAATTTGAGACTGACCCAGAATTGTTTCATGCCAAAAGACGACCAAATACCCAGACAAATATAATGAGGCACTTTCCTTAGAATCCAAAACCCAATACCTAACCTGTCAATTAGTCTCTGGATCTTATCCAAATGAACAACTTACCTCTGTTTCACACATAAGACAAATTTTTCAGGGTTAGTTGGCCCCAGTTTGAATATACAACAATCCAGCTCAACGAATAAGAACTTTCAATATCGAAAAAAAAAAAAGAAAAAGAAAAAGCCAAAAAAGGATTCTGAAATGAACCTGCATCACTCACCTCTCATCACCTGATCCACAGAGCAACAAATTTCAGCAACGATATTTTCTGCTGCAATTTGTCTCATCCATTTTGGAGGGAGAATTAGGATTAGTGCTGACTCAGTTCCCAAATTGGTGTGGATAGGTCAGCCGACCATGAGAGGAAAATACAAGCTAGAGAGAACTGACCCATTGGGGTACAACATTAGTAACCGGTATTACTTAATCTGATATTAAACCTAACCCTAACCCTAATCCTAAGCCCGGATAATCATACACAAAGTGGAACCACCTCAAGAAGAATGAAAAACAAAAGGAATACGAGTTGAAAATAATTAAATGTCACCAAAACCAGGAGCTTCGGCTATCAACAACCTTCATAGAAGTCGAAACCAGAGGCATCTTCCCAAACTCAGCCACAAACCTATTAACACATTGAGTTCTTTTCTCCGTATGACCTCCCAAGCTGCTGATTCCCGTTGATCCAATCTCAAATATCTTTCCTGCAAAGCACATGGAGTTTACGATTAGATGCAAAGCTAGAACACAAGAGATTCAACGGAAAGTGGGGGAAGAAGGATTCAACAAGCAAATCCAACTGTTTGTTTAGGCTTTGACTTTTTGGGTGAGTTTTGATAAAAATCATGACCTTTCAAAGTAAAGGAGATAAGTCAACATTGGAAAATTGTGGTAATTCAAAGAACTCTAAACCCTTTAGTACAGCGAAGTGCGTAGAACTACTCAAAAAGCCCCTCATATTGTAAGTGGAGTAAATTACTATCTCAGGACTGTAAACATTTAACAGTTTAGTGCTTGACTTTGCATCTCAGAGGTAGCAACTTTTTATTTAAAAAAAGGTCTCAAAGTAGTAATTTATTATTTTTAATATGTGAGGTTTTCTTTTTTTTTTTTTTTAAAGTCTCGTACTTCACAGTACTAAAGTATAATTAATCCTATTTCAAGTGTTAAAAGATTTATAATGTCGTTTGACAGGCCAGGACTCCAGGTAGAAAGTACCAAATTGTGACAACCCATTACTGGATGCAGTGATTCAGGAATCAGTGCAGAATCTCAAAAGTTCTATCCTTCCATCCATGAACTAAGGAACTAAATTCTTACAAAGCATGCACCTGATTAATAATCTCTACAAAATAATTACTAAATCGTATGACCCAACATAATACAAAAGGAGGGGAAAAAATAAAATTGAGTAATTCTCAGCTGGAATTTACACTAAAATCAAAACAGTTTTCAAGAGACAAATCTTGGCCATTTTTCTACTACTGTTTTTTTTTAAAAAAAAATTTCAGCAATGTTTGATATGTCCTTTTGATACTCTTACATATTTGATCTTAGTGTGACAAACATATTTTCATGCACGCAGCATATTTTCTATTGCTTCGGCATCACACCTTTCTCCGTAATACCATGAAAAACAATTTGTGACCCCACCCTTTTTTCCATCAGACTCTCCGTTCTGATATCTCACACCTCAGAATCCTCCAACCCCTGCTCTTATTCTTCGAGTAATAAGCCCTTTCCTCTAATTTTGTTCATGCCAACATCCTACATACTATTTTTAGATCCCACTAGATTAGGAGGAAGACCAGATCAAGAAGAATAATTCTTCGTATTTTTAGGATCATAGACTTTTGTATGTTCTTACTTCTTACTAGTTCCCGTCTTCCTAAATATAGTTCTGCATTATCCTTGAGTGAGATTCTACAATTTTTGTCCGCACTAAGAAAAAATTTCTCAATTTTTCTGTCCAATTACCAAGAGAGATCCCCTCTCCCAATTTCTCTATCCAACCCTGAGTGAGATATATGCCCTATCTCTCAGTTCTGAGGAATATCCTCTCCCAATTTCCCTGCCCTCCTCTATCTGCATCCATGATCTCACTCCACATGGTGCTCTCTAGCTCTTCATGCGCATCTCCCTTAATTGATAGGAGCCCTCACCTCTGATAAAATTCCATCAATTGCTCCAAAAAGCTTGCTGCACAATCTTTGGAGTTCAGAAGACCAGTTTGTAGATGAAATCTAAGCTGTGGTTAGTTTGATAGCATTACCGGAACATCATTCCTTCCTAATGATCATAGCTCTTTCCTGATGTTCAATCCAACATATGAAGAACCACATGTGTTCAGTTCTTTAAAAACTACTGCACAATATCCAGTGGGGGTGCCAGCTTGTCATGGCCTCATCAGAGGCTTAGCTGTTCAGCATATATTATCATACATTCATATCCCTGCCAAGTTTCTATATCCCGCCCTCCAACTGCATTTGTCTCATAACATCTGATTGTCACACATAACAGTGCCCTAACTCCATGGTTAACATCATTACACCTAGCATTTTACATTCAATGCATGTGAATATGACATCCTCTTCCCACTCTCCCATTTAGTTGTAAACAGGCTATTATTTAAGCCAGCTTGCAAGCAAGGAACAGACAAGGAGCTAGGCATATGATGCTCTTGTTCTAACAATACATCAATTATTGACTATACCGCAACCTTCTCATGCCCATTCAATCAGCTTCTAGACCATCGCCTTTCAACCAGCTTGACAACAAACTTGCCTTCTTAAGTGGTTGTCTTAGCTGGGGAGTTTGTATGTCACAGCCATCAGGTGTCTGTTCACAGTACCACTGGTTCTTAGGTTCTATTATCAAGGTATGTTAGGGCCTCTTAGTGTATCACCTTTACATGTCCAAATGTTATTAAACTGTTTACGACATAACTTAGGTAAATCCCTTGTAAGAAGGGTAGCTTTTATTTCTTGCCTTTTTTATTTAGAAAGTGTCATTTATACATGATTCTTGTAAGTCTCACTGAAAAACAGCCAAGTATAATTTACACCATCTTTGTAAAGTCTTTTAGCCTTCCAATTACTGCCTCCCATTTGGATCAACCTGTTGCTCATTCTGTCAATGTAGACTATTTACTAGTCAAACTCACGCAGCTCTATTTTGGGTTTATTGCATCTAATAAAGTCCAAGTTCTTGGTCTTCTAACCACCATTTTAAAATTCTTGAGCTAGTGCCAAAGCTGATATGGAGGTGTCACCAATGCTCATTTTCTGAGTGTTCTTGGCTCTCACACCTTCTGACAAAGTTCCTTCCTCACTAGACTTGTTACTGCAATAATGTCAATGTCAATTGCCACATTTATTAGCCTATAATCCTGTTCAACACCACTATAAACTACACATCAGGAGTTTTTTAGCATGTGCAGTCTTGGATACCTAAAACAATCTCTGCATTTTTCCTTGCCCCTGACTTGAGGGGGACTATTATTTGACACAATTTCATGCATTCACCAGCACTGAGTTGTTCAGAGAATATGGTTCATTCTTTCCAATACATGTCAATTAAGACAATAATGGCATTATTGTCATCAGTGTACTGGGTAGGATGTATATTTCAACCAATCTAAATGTTGCAGTCAGAGCTGTGCAAATTCAGAAACTACATCCATCTCTTTAAAGATTAAAAGAGCCATTCTTCTATGCTAGATACAGGAATCACGGCCATGGTAATGAACTAAAGTAAACCTTTGCATTTAAAATCCATAGGATGAATCCATGAGGTCCACAAGCATATCGCTGCAACCTAATTCAACAGAGACCAAAAGTACACTGACCAACGCAATTTCCCCATGCTTAAGCATCATAGTTCTGACATTTTGTTTTGATTACAAATTTACATCCCATTAAACATCATGAATCGGTAGCTCTTCACTACTTGGGAACAGGCAAATTAATAATTTTATCGCAATTCCCAAGCATTTGTATCTCTTGGTTGCACCAGTGAAAATTCACATACCAGCAGGAGCCTCAACACCTCCACCCCACCCCCCCAAAAAAAACCGTGCACATACCCCCCAACACACACAGGCAGAATAAGACAACAAGAAAAAGGAGAAGTCCTTGTGGTATCTCACACAACCCCCAAAACAAGCCCTGTTATTGCTCTCTTCTTTCTTTTTTGCAACATGCTCTCTTCTTTCTAATTTTCCAACCCCGAAGGCTATTAGAACTTATTTTTGGCAATGACACTCTCGGTTAAGGATACTCCTTTTGCTTCCCTTTCATTGTTCATTTCTTGGGATGCTAAAGACAATCATCATACTTCAATTTTCAATATGATCCTCAGACATGTCAATTACTGCAAACTAGGATGATGGGAGATGCTAAAGATGCAATTATCAGCATCAGTATGAAATGTCCATCCATAGGCACAAAGGGAAAAGGCACCAGCTCATATCATACACAGGAACATTTAGCACTCAGATCAAAAAACAATCGCCAGGTCTGAAGAATAGATGATTTCTATATCTACAGTGACAAGAACTCCCAGAATCCAGAAGAATAAAGATAATCACAACAGAGGCAGTGGAGAAATGAATGATCCACACACAGTGGACAAGTATATCCACCTCGCAACCAAATGAGGAGCCCATTATTCAGCAAAGTACTACAAAAACAAAGATTTTAGCAAATATCATATGCAGGATAATTGTTAAGAATGCAACGGGATAGCAGAAGCTTCACATGCAGTATAATTCAATACTACTCACCTTTCACCCATATAGGAGGGGTTCCCGTAGCATTTGCAATAAGAAATGACATTGCTATATCTTCACAATTCCTGTATAATAATCCAAGAGTCCAGACAACACTATCAATAGGTAAACCATAGATTATCAATTAATCAAACAGATCGGTCATACCAGAGGAAAGAAGGGGGGGGGGGGGACAAAGCCAGCAATGCCACATGAAGTAACAAACTCATATATATAATACCAAAAAGCCGAAATACTAACCTGTTGTGGGCAATATAATCTCTAATGGATGCTGGCATATCATTTGTATACATTTCTAGATACTTTCTGTGGAAAAAAGCTGCCTTGGAAAGAACCATACTATAAGTGCCTGTCCACCAAACAGACCACCAACCTCCATAAACATAGTAGTCTACATTGGTCATCTGCAGAGAAATTTTCAAGTTAACAGAATGTGACAACCTAATATCATTGAAAAAAGGAGAAAAAGAAAAGGCTTTTTTTTCATGCTCACACGGACAGTAGAGAATGTCATACACAAGAAAAGCATGGAAAGGATTAGAGAGCGTCACCCGAAATATGGGACGAATCAGAATGTTAAGTTGTCATCAAGATAATTTAGACATAACCAGAACAGCAAAAAGAGTGACCCAACTAAATACAGGCGATAGTCCGCCACAGCTTAGATCTAATATAGTTAGCCAATTCTGGATATCTACAAATTTCAATTTTCAACAAAAGTGAATAAGACACTCTTGGACCATTTTCGAATTTAGATTCTAAGGGGCTAAGTTAAATTCCTCTATAAGATGCCCCACACTTCTTACTATTTGCTGAGGAATAGCTAAGGATTCAAAATACAGTCTCGGTTGCGATGTGGAAAGATTGCTCTAATGCGCAAATCGCGTTCCATATCATAGTGAAAACATGGTTCAGCCAACTCAAAAACCTTTCCAATGCAGCCGTTTCATCGCGGATCGGCCACATTTTAAATCCATGGGAATAGCAGGCCAGTCAATGTTATTCAAATTAAGGATCGAATAGAAACAATCTCACTGCAATCATGAAGTGGAGGCTGCATATATCTGAGTGTCCTCGCTGCAAATACAACCCATAAAAGGCTACTTCTTCTGAGGCATTAGATTGACAGTATCTACGGTGATGACTCTGAATCTTTATACAGAAATTACACATAGCATCACAAATTGACTTTCTTTATTCTACTATGCTGGATAGTAGAGAACTACATACACATACAAAATTGCATTTTGTCCTAAAGTACGATACGTAATGTGAACCAAAAAGAAACGGAGGTAGATATACAGAGCAGATCCTGGTTTGCACAGATTTAAAGCCGCTGGCAAGGACCTAATTTGGAAAACTTGCTCTTGAAAAGCTCTTGCATAAAGAATAGAGAAGCAGCAAATTTATCTATTTCGTTATTTTCATAAGGTAAATTCATTATATTCATTACTATCAAATCTGAATCTAGAATACTCCTTAGCTAAACAATGGAACCAGAAAAAGCTTCAAAGTTATTTAAAAAAAAAAAAGGAAATCCACAGTAGGCCCATTAACAGACAAGATTTTAAACAATAAAATAAAATCCAAATTACAGAGGGAAAATTAATAGGAGAAAGAGCGAGGACATACAGTTTGATCCAGCCAGTGCATACGTGGTACAAATCCAACCATTGTATCTGGAGCACTTTGCCAAACACTAAATGCAAGCTCTACAGAAGAGCAGGGGAATATGACATCGTCATCAATTGAAAAGACCACCTCAGTCTTCAAATCCTCGATTTCTTTAAATCTATTGTTTAAACTGTCTTCTTTGTTAATGTCAAACTTCAATTGAATCTGCTGCCAACTCTTACAGTTTTCCTGTATAACATCCTCAAGGTAATGAACAAGAAAGTCTGATGGAGGATCAGGCTCGCTCCACACAATGTGCACAGAGTCAAGCCTAGGACATGCCGCATAGTGAGAGATGGATTTCTTCAAAAGATCATTTCTCTTCCAGGTATTTATCAAAAGTGTGTACCCCTTCCTGCAAATAAAACACAAAAGTATCTATTATCAATGAATCATCTAGTAACACCAAGCAATACTAATCACAAATTGAGAAGAATTAAATATCAATGAATCATCGAGTAACACTGAGCAGTATTCATCAAGGCATACTATGGTACAACAGTTTGCATGGACCAGCGTTCAGAAAGAACATAAGGATCCTGTTTACAGATTGGGACAGACTGACAAGAAACACATCCACACAACTAAATACAAGCAGTAGCATAGTCACAAAAATCCGCCCCCGAGAATCTAGGCATGTGTAGGCACCGACTGAAACAAATACATGCATCAGGAGATGAAGATGTGGACAACAACCCCCCCCCCAAAAAAAAACCCCCACCCCCCAAAAAAAACAACACACAAGCCTAAATGAAAGGGGCAGAGGGAGCCACCTTCATGGCTGCATAACTCACAATTTTGTCATGGTTGGCAATCATAATGCCTCTATCAAGGATTATTTACTTGATCCAACCAAAATAGCAAAGGAACACCAAGTTTAGGCACAAAACAGATGGGCCGACAGGTCAAACAGGACATTGGTAAAGGTGGCTGTCCCAGGCTCTTAGGTACAGGATATGGACTAGGTGTATGCTAGGTAGAGGCTTACACAGTTATGCTCTTTAGGGGATGTTTGGCATGGAAAAATAGAATCGAATGGAATTAGGGAATGACCCCCAAAGGGTTAGGTATGGAACTTAAACACTTTTTTCATATGTTTGGTAGAAAATAGGAATGGAATCAGGTTCCAATCTTTGTTGTTTGGCTAGTAGTTTTGGAATGGAATCAAACTTGTTTTTATTTTTAAAGTTTTATGCTATTGAAGTTGGTATTATTATTATTATTATTATTATTATTATTACTACTACTACTACTACTACTACTAATACTACTATTAGTTGCACCAAAATAACAATAATAATAATAATAATAATAATAATAATAATAATAATGATAGTAATAAATATTAATACTAATATTAATATTAATAACTATTTTGGTAACAATTTTTATGACAATCAGCCAATTTTGTTTGTAATTTTTAGTAAGCCCATATGCTTACAACAACATTGTATCAAAAAATAATGATAACAATAACAAATGACAAGAAAATAAGAAACAGACCTACCCACCCACCCCAACACCCTCTCTCTCCTCAATGCACGACCAACACCAACATCAAACCCTAGCGTAGCCCAAGTCTGCCATGAAATCAGTACTGAAGCTCCGATTTCTCTTCGATAATGCCATGGCCGGAGTCCATTTTTTCCGGCGAGCACGTAGATGGCCAAACTTTTGTTCAAATCAGCCTTTGCAACTATCAATTTGTTGTGTCATCGGTGCTAGTGGAGGGGCTGAGTTGTCACAGGCGGTCACCATAGTCACTAGCAGGTTGAGGTAATCTAGATGCAATCTGACGAGCAATAGCATTTCTCCCCCCTCTCTCCCCCCCTTCTCTCCCTCTCTCTCTCTCTCTCTCTCTCTCTCTCTCTCAGTTTAGGGTCAGCGAAGACATGGGGAAAATAATTTAAGAGTTTATTTTCTTCTTTTTCACAAAAAAGTTATGTGGATCCTGAGGGATGAGATCTTGAAACTCCCCACGGAAGGGAGGGTTCAAGTTCCATTGATTGAGGGGAACTTGAAACTCGAAGGTTTCAAGTCCCTTGTCCAAACTCAAACTGAACACATGGGTAGGGAACTTGGAACAGTTTCAAGTTTCATTCCTTTTCATCATACCAAACACCCCCTTTTAAGTTTGGATCATAAGATCCACACAGAAAGGGATAAACCTTTTAATTCTATAATTAAACATGAAAATGAACCAAGCAAGAGTAGGTTCAACTCTAGCGCACAAACAAAGAACAATTTAAGCCCCTATCCACTCTTAAAATTTAAGTCCCACATAATTCACTTCCTTCTATAATCTGGTGTATCTGATACTTTGTAGGCTCTTTCTATCCATTTTCTACCTAGGAAGCCCAAGGGTCGTTAGTTTCATCACTTGGCCTCCCTAGAGACTCCCTTTTTTTTTTTTTTCAAACATGTATTCAAAGATGCAGAATTCCCAGGTTGTAAAAGTAGAGACCACAAACATTGAACTAAGGGTGTGTTTGGTTAGGGTGAAAATCATTTTTCAGAAAATAATTTTTCCATTTTACGCCATTTTGGTAAAAGGTAAAGGAGACAATCGTTTTCAATGGAAAATGATTTTAACCCTCTAACAGAAAATATTTTCCCTTTGAAAACCACGTAAGTTGATTTTCACGAGAGGGAGAACAAGGTGGATTAATGCTGTAAAGCAATCTTCAGGCCTTTGACTAGGCTGATTTCTCTCTCTAACCTGCTGTTGTGTCAGTCTTCCTCTATTGTCTTTCTATAACCCTTGCTATTGTTTTTTTTGTTTTATTTTTTTGGGTGTGTGGAAAGTAAACTTAGCCATTGCTATTATTAATGCTTGTATTCTTCATTAACTCACACATTACTTAATTATGTGGGTAGATTTTACTAGATACTTTTGTAATCTTCAACAACTCACACATTATCCAATTTCATGTGTGGATATCAAACGATACTTACTATTCATTAATAATATCGAAAGTGTTCAAAAATTAATTTATTGGAAGTGTTCATGAATTAATCTCTATTGGAAATTAATTTCCTTTCTAACAAACAACGGAAAATGTCGGTGAAAAATTCATTTTCATTGGAAAACCATTTTACATGAAAAATGATTTTCCGAAAATGGTTTTCACCCCAACCAAACACACCCTAAGTCCAGGGAGATTAATCTGTAAAAGAGATTCAACATTCCATTATCCAATCATTCAGGTCACAATTTAGTCTTGAACTTATCAGTGATCAATTATATACCAAACATGACTCGGACATCATACTTATAGAAGCTTTACATCTTATCTACATAAGTTATTGAGTCAATTATTTCTGTTCACATTCTGAATAACAATAGAACCATGCTACTTGCAAAAGATTGGTGAAGAGTGAAGACCAACCAAAATGCCATAACAGCATGACAGGTGGACCTTCAGTACTTAGAAAATAGAAAGATATTTTCAAGCCCTGCCCTCATCAATTCATGCCATGCCAATTTCAGCAACCCCTTGATAAAGACTTTGTTTCTCTTTTGTGGTAGAAATAATCAAACCTCACCTACCATAGCAATGGTCCTCTGTTTCCCACCTCAAGAAAAAAAAGAAATTTGTAGAATTGCCAGCGGAACAACCCCGTCGCCAGTCAAATTACTGTATTTTTTCTGTTAAACGCCAGAATAGAGGCAAATTCATTCCTCAAATGGCCTCATTACTGATAAACAATGACTGTAAACCGTCTTGAGTACAGTAACTACCATATAGTCTGCAAATTCATCCAGTCTTCCTAGGCAACTTCAACTACTCAATGTGGCACACAAGAGAACCATCAGGAGTAGATCAGACGCAATTAAAGCCAAAAATTTCACAGGAAGCCATTGGCAATTTCGCAACTGAAATAGACTTAACTCAAAAATGCAGAAACAACACTATAAACGAACTCAATCACCACTCTAATCAAACAAATTAACACGCACAGATTAAATTAAATCTTAGTATAAACAGCGAAATTAACGAACCTGTGCGAATCAGAAGGATCCACGAAATTCTGATGGCGTTTCCATCGCGTAAAAGAGGAGGCTCGATCGACGAGCAATATCAAAGCAAAAAAGATGCAAAATCCAAGCAGTAGCTTAATCTTCA
Organism: Carnegiea gigantea; assembly: GCA_029747015.1. Lineage (NCBI taxonomy): Eukaryota > Viridiplantae > Streptophyta > Magnoliopsida > Caryophyllales > Cactaceae > Carnegiea > Carnegiea gigantea. The sequence goes on from JAKOGI010000220.1 coordinate 686,403, forward strand.
CTGATCCTACGGCAAAGCGAGCAAATTGCCGGAATCTGTGAACTGCTCGCCGGCTCATTGGCGAACCTCTCATACCTCACCCGGAATCCTATCTACACTTCTCGAAGAAATCGGAAACCTCACAGCGCATAGTAGTAAAGATAAAGAATCAGTGACGAGACAACTCACCGGCGGCGAATTCGCCGGCAGATACCATCGGAAAACAGTTGCCGTCGAACAAGATTCACGATATATGGAAGAAAGTATCAGAGAAAAGAAGATGCTATATTGTCATGATCTGGATTCTGGTGTGCAGCCCAGCATCGAAATCGCGAGAGAGAGAGAGGGGGGGTCTTCTGTGGGAGAATTTTGAGTGCTAAACTGATCGTTAAGACTTAAGAGATAAACGTGGAGAAGATCTAGCCGTTGGTTGAGTTTCAGTTAACGGCTGAGTGGGCCATAACTGTGAATTATAAAATAATTTGTTGCCGCTCTTAGTTGTTAATTTTAGTTTAGGTGACCAGATTCGGGAAACTTTCTTGTGAGCTCAGCAAACTTGAAAAGATCACTTTCTTCTTCAAGCGAAAACAGCCAAGAAGCGAGGCAGGCCCGAACAAAAACCATCATACCCGTTCAAAATTTATAAAATTCATCGATATTAAAATATAAAAAATAAATTTAGGATGGGTATTATTAAATGGGTATAAATATGAGTAAATTTTTCATTCATTTCATACTCATTTTAGAACTGTTCTGTACTCTTCCCGTATTGTATTCATATCCGTCTATACATTGTTTAAAGTTATAATTCTATCCATCTTATAACCTTAGTAATGATTTATCGGCTCAAGTCCAAAAGAAAATCCCTAACTAGTGATATGCAAACTCCCACACCTTTGCCTGCCCCCTCACTTCATTAGTTCTAATCTGTCACTCTCAATCACTGCTCATAGTAGTCGCTCTCAAAGTCTTTGTTTTTTGGCTCGCAATTTTGTTGTGAACTAAGATGTATTTCTGTGAACTATTTTCTATGTTCTAATACGCTTCGGGGATTTTGTTGTGAATGTGACGTACTTGGAAGTTGGAAACTTTTAGTTGTGTTTGCATGAATTGTATGATATAATATATTGTTGGAACTTGAAAGTTTGGTGTGAATGTGACGTATTTTTCTATTTGGTTGTTAAATATGGGTATTAAATGAGGGGGTTCATACACACCCTAATAATACCTACACACCTATAATATCCAGTGGTGTAGTTTTACAGTATTCGACATATACGGTATTTACAAATAGACATAGGTAAGAAATAAGGATACAACAAAGCCGTCCTGTAACCCCATTTTCAACCCTAGGTAGGGATTGGAATAATGTCTAACAAGTAGTACAATAATTAATGAAATAAATTATAATTTTCTCTCAGTAAGGTAGGTAGATTTCGTGCTTGCTTAATTAATTTGGTTAGTCATTACTAACCTGCATGACATAAATGATGCTAAGATAGACTTGTAAAACACAACTACATAAAAATCTTCCTCAAGAGACTTCTATAGTATAGTTGTTATGAGTTAAAATAAAGATAAACCCATTGATAAACAAGCTAAATTATATGTAAGTGATGGTGCCTTTAAATTTATAAAGCAAGAGATTAGCTGTAAGCACATTGATATTGAGCAACCACTCTTTCATAAATTATTTTGTCTCCATTATGGCACCGTACGCTAGTGGCTAGTGAATTCATAGTTATTACATTTTTTTTTTTACAAGGACCGTCTATTGTAATTATGATTTCCCTACTCTGAATTTCTTTATCGGAAAACTTTTAAGAAACATATCCAATTATTTTACGAAAATGGTGAGTTACACTATCAACTATAGATATCTCTTATCCAAAAAAAAAAAAAAAAATTATAGATATCACTTGGGGCATGTTTGGTGAGAAAAAGTGGAATGAAATGGAATCAGGACTTGAATCCTGGGGTATTTGGTATAAAACTTGAATCCTGAACTCAATTGTTTGGTGAAAACTGGAATGGAATCATGTTCCAGACTTCCAGTCCTTACTGTTTGGTGAGTAGCTATGAAATGAAATCAAAATTATTCTTATTTTTAAAATATTATATGCAATTATAAGTTATTAGTTTAATTTTTATTATTTTTTCTTAAATAATTCTTTAATAATTTACCACAAAAAAAAAAAAAAATCAAACCCAGCTGCAATATCATCAAGTTTTGTAGTTGGTACCAATTCACATCAAGCCTCAAATATTGAGAACGCCAACTTGACCCAAAAATTAAAACTTTTCTAATTCAATTTGGAATCCTTTGCCAACTTCATCCAACGGATTGAATTTTACATCCAACTATTCATCTTCCCCATAAAGTAGCTCTTTCTCTCTCTTTCTCCCTTCCATTATCATTCTTTACTTCTGCCAAAATCTGGAAATCTGAATTCATCTTCCTTCTTTGCTCCGTCTTCATTGCTTGCTTCCTGGAAAGCCCAAAAAATCTGACTCCATCTTCTTTGTTTTTGCTCCCTCCAAAACCTAGAAGTTTGCCCCCCCAAAACCCAGAGTCTGACCACTTCAACGACTCCCAACTCCAACCCACCAAGGATCCTCCATCGGTGGCGGTGATGGGATTGACATCGGTGGCAGGGTGTTCAAGAAGCAGCAATGCTTGGCTATGGAGCAATGCTTCTCTTTCTTCCCCCTCCCCTAGATCTGTAAAGAACACTTAAACCATGGGTAGAAATCATTTTTTGGGGTTTTTTTTTTTTAAAAAAAAGTTGATCCCTTGGAGATCGGGACTTGAAACCCCCCAAGTGAGGGAGGGTTCAAATTCCTTGGTTTTGGGAAGGACTTGAACCCTCCAGATTTCAAGTTCCATACCCAAAAAGGTCTCACCAAACACAAGGTAAGGAACTTGAAATCTAAAGGTTTCAAGTTCCATTCATTTTCTTCTCATCAAACAGCCCCTTAACTATGCTTTGGTTTCAATCCACCAGTTTAAAAGACGTCATTAATTAAGAGGACACTTGAAACAATTATTCTAAAAAGGCTCAGGAACTCAGGAGTTGCTGAAGCTCCTAGGCTGTAATGGGGAGGAAATCAAGGAATGGTTTGACATTATCACGGAGTCAATAGAGAAAGATGTAGCCGAGCTATGTGCATATTGGCTCTAGAGGATGTTATTCAGCAAGATCTTGCACAAAATAATAGAGAAAGAGAGAGAGAATGAATGTATGGTATTATTAAATTGAAGAGAGATGATACATGCCATGGCTACATATATACTGCTGAACTTGGTTAATTCCAGTTAGTTACAAGTAACTAGTTGTGTACACCTCAGCTATGTGTGGGGCTAACATTTTGTTATATGACGTTCTGTTATATCTCATCAACCCCCCTCATGCTGGAATGGTAAGGATGACGAACCATACCTAGCTTGCAGAGAAGATGATCTTATTCTGTGGAAGGAAGAACTTTTGTAAGAACATCTAGTAGCTGATGTTTTGTTAGCATGTATGAGGGTTGCAGCAGACCTTCTAAGACTTTATCTTGAGTACAATGACAATCTATCTCTAATTTTTAGTTCTCTTATGAAAGACAGGGTTTTTCACTACATGTATGACAGATTGCTTATCACAATATAATGTTACAGTCTTTAAATTTGGAAGGCCTAATTCCTCCAACAACTTAACAAGCCAAGTGATCTCAATAGCAACTTAAGACATTGCTCTATATTCAGCTTCGGAGGATTATTTAGATACAGTGCTTTATTTCTTACTCTTCCAACTAATAGGAGAAAAACCCAAATGTATCAAATACCCTGCGACAGATCTTCTTGAAAAGGAGTAGACAACCTAGTTTGGATCTGAATAAGCTTACAGGGACAACTTGTCAATAGCTTTTAAAAGAATGCCTTGACCTATAGTTCCTTGAATGTACGTCAATGTATGTGTGAGTGCTTGCAGATGAGAAGTCCTGGACTTTTACATAAACTAACTCAAAGTTTGTGTTGTGAAATTGAGAACTGGTCTAGTGTGGGTCAAGAAATTTAATTTTCCCTCAATTGCCTTGTAATATGTAGGGTCTTCAAGAAGATTTCCTTCTTCAGGATCTAATTTGCAATTTAACGGTAAGGGAGTGGTAGCAATCTTGGAACAAGTGATGTCACTATCTTTAAGGAGCTTAGTAGTGAATTTTTTGAGATCAAATTATTCCTTTAGGAATGTGACTAACCTCAAGTCCAAGGAAATAATGCAAGTTTCCAAGATCTTTAATGCCAAAAACATCATGCAAATGTTATTCGACATTGTTAATCTCTGCTTGGTTTGATCATGTAATTATGATATCATCCACATACACTGCTATGATGATGATGTCAGTGGAAGACTTGTTGATGAACAAGGAGTAGTTATTCTTGGACTGTTGATAGCCTAAGGAGAGTAATGTGTGGCTGAGCTTACTAAAGCATTGCCTCCTTACTTGCTTTAATCCATATAGGGACTTTCTCATCTACAAATTTTATTTGAAGGATTAGGGATCCCTTTAGGAACCTCTATATAGACCTCTTTATTAGGTCTCCATAAAGGAATGCATTATCTACATATAGTTGATATAAAAACCAATCCTTGGAGGCAGCCAGGGCAATGACTGTTCTGATTGTTGCCATTTTGACCACTGGCGACAATACTTCTTGATAGTAAACCCCATATTGTTGAGTGAACCCTTTGATAATCAATCTAACTTTGAATCTTTCTAAAGTGCCATATGAATTCAGTTTGACTTTATAGACCCATTTACTGGAGATAATTTTCTACCTGATAGGTAGATCTACAAAATCCCATGTGTCATTGATCACTAAGGCTTCTATTTCTTTGTTCATAGCTTGTACCCATGGGAGATCCTTAGCAGCCTCTTCATAGGATTTAGGCTCTTGATGTTGAGATGGAATAGATACTAAAGCATGGTGCTCAATTCGCAATTTATGAGAATGTAATACTCTACAGAAATAATATTGTAAGCACTTAGGCTGTTGTTCACTTCTTGTTGTTCTTCTAAGAGGTTGATGATGTGATACTTCTAGAATTTGATATACAACTCTGGCGATTCAACATAGGTTCTATTGTACTCAAGCCCTTAATTAGCATAGGTTCAATAATATCAACACTGGCTGTAATGTCAACTACAACTCTAGATAGAGTTCAAACACTAGATATAATCTTGATTACTCCAAACCTATGTTTAAGCCTATTGGTCAAGAAAGGAGACAATTATTTTGTGGCGATGGCAAAATAACTGGACATACCATATAAAAATGGTACAAGCTACATGGCTATCCACCAGGACACAAGCTATGTCTAAGCCTACTGCTCAAGAAAGGAGGCAATTACTTTGTGATCATTGCTTATGTTTTCGTGTTGAGAAGGGGTTTTAGAGGATGATGATGTTCAGTGTTTAGCTTTGGGAAGTTGGAGTGTTGTAATAGGTACTGAATTATTCGATTTTTTTGGAGATGAATCAAAGGTGATTAAGTGGTAGAGTAAATTTCTTTCAATGCTTAGAATTGTGTATAATGCATTAGCTCCAGAATATCACTTCACAATAGTTGACTTGATATATTCATCAACGAAGTCAACCACGAAGTTCAAACAAGCTAAGGTGAAGCCAAAAGCCATTTTGAAATAAAGGTGGAGATAGAAGCTATCGGACTACTAAAATTAAGAAACTCATCTTTAGGAATTGGAAAATAAGATCAGTCATGCTCTTTGCCAAGTGTACCTTGATGCAAGAAGTCTTGACCATTGTTTGCTGAGATTAGGAGGAATATTGTGCGATGTATACAATGTCTCCCTTCAAGCTTAGTGGACTTTCCAACAGGATGAGGAGGCATTACATTCAGGGAGGCTGGAGGCATATGTAATAGGAAATGGAAGCACCGCTAACCTAATTTTGTCTTAGGAGATGAATAATCTAACAACCTCATATATATGGAGCGTAGCTGGTTTACAGTTTCTTTTTGCATGTCTGTATATATATAAGCTTTATGATAACATGTTATGATGTTAGTTGCTCCTTTTTCTTTGGTGTAATTGGAAGTGTTTGCCTAATGTTAAACTACTTGATGTTTAGATGCTCATATGCTAGGGGCTTACTGAAGTTTCTTTAGTTAGGGTATTGGATATAATCACATTTTGGGTTGTATGTGGTGTATCTATATATGATGCATGAACTAACTTTTTATGTTCTATACACCTATTCTCTATTTCCAAAAAAAAGATGTCAAATTAATATGGTCAGATCATTGAATGTGTGATAGCCCGAACTTAACCCATGCTAATTACCTTGTTAATCCCCATTTAAAGTAATTTAGTTGAGTGCTACATTTCAATTCAGCATTTAATATGTTTATGCGATTGCAGGCTGAGATGACAAAATGACATCGAAATAAAATCTAGTGATGCTCCATATTAAATCATTCAGAACTTATAATTAAACAAATAAGAGAAGCCATTTGTAAATGTTACTACGGTTATAATTTTACGTGGAATACATATATATGTATAATTTGTTCATCTATATCATACAAATAAAATCATAATATTAACAAACAAAATAAAGATAAATGTTAAGAGCATACTAATTAATTGAGTGAAATTTACATTTTTCTTCCCAATAGGCCAAGAGAACACTAATATTGGCCCAAATATTTATTTACTTAAAAAGGGGGAATTATTTACTACAAGGGAGGGGAAAAAATATATGTAAACAATAGGGGAAATATATAGAATTAGGAAGAAAGATTGAATTAAAATGAATAAAGTCAAATCCCCCCATTTGCGTCATGCAACTGACACAAGCAGGACCCTCTTGATTTTTCCCCCAGTGACGAAACACACATAGACCAGCCCCCTCCCCTATTTTTCGAATCCATTTTTGCCCAGCCACTAGGCAACACCGACCATTCGCTGCCCACACCATTCCTACCACCTGTCACGGCTGTCGCCACTAGCCCCTAGTAAGACCCATCTCCTCCCTCAAACTCCTCTTTTATTTGTTTCAATGGTTGCTTGCGAAGGTGAAACCTGAAACCCTTATTACTCACTTTCACTATTTTATTGTCATTTTACGAGTAAATGTCTTGTTTATATTGGATTGCTCTTAATTTGTGAGTATTCAAAGTTTTAATGATGAGAATAAGCTTGGAGATGTTTAGGAGTTCATGAGACGGACTTGGTGTGTCGGCGTTTGGTGGTTGAATATGAGTTCATGCTTAATTAGTTTTATTAATCTTATGAAATTTCGATGAATGCTAGTAATAACTGAATGAAAATTAATGAAATATATGCATGTAGAGTTTTGGATTGTGTTGCCATGAAAATGGATGCTTGAGCTTGAGGTTGGTAATGCAAATAAAGGGATGAAATGCAATTGTGAGATAATTTTTCTTGAAATGAATGGCTTAAGGTAATCTTGGAAGTAATTTGTAGAATTAAAATGTGTTTCTATGTAAAAATTGAATGGAAATCTTATTTTGGGGATTATAAAAATAAATTAAGTGCAACATGGGTATTAGAGGATTAATTTAGGGGATTGAATGAATTTCAGTGCGTGAATTTGGGTGGTATTATCAATTAAAAGTAATTGTGGAGCTTGACTCGTGTGTCTTAGTTAGAATGGTGAGATTATTTAGCTCGAATCAGTGTAAAGGATTAATTACGTATTTCTGTAACCCAAAGGAAAAGATAAAGATTGATTAACATTTGAATGATGGAGAACAATATAGGTTCTTGTGACCCAAGCAAATAAATCAAAACCGAAGTCCATTTGAGGCCGGATTGACATCGAAAAATTAATTTAGAATCACAAGAACCAATGTTAATATTTCCTTTCATAATAGCCATAATAATAATGAAAATGGAATTTATAATGGTAATAAGTATGACATATAATATCAATAATAACAATGATTATAATAACTTTCATGAAAATATCATTAATATTAATAACCATAAGGATAACAATATTATGACCTATTATAGCCTAATAACATCAGTATCACTAATGACAATAATAACAAGAATAACATAAAGAAAGCATATATAAATGTGACGCCAAAATCGATTTGTGCGCCTAAATAAACGAGTGTGAGTATATTGATATTTGAGAGAAGTCCTAAGGAAGATTGTGGATTAGTTACTAAGGCTACAATTATCAAAAAAATAAATAAAATAATAAATAAAATTATTCCAAACTTCACTAACTGTTAAAATATGTGTATATTTGGAGCAGAAATGAAGACATTTCTGTCGTTGTTAAGTCATGAACAACTACTTTATAAAAGGGAGAAGCTTTAGAAATTCCATGTGTGTTTACTGCCTGTACTTTTTGATAATTCACATATTTTTATACACATCAAAATCTCAAAATGAAACTTAATGGATCATTTTCAAATAGTGTTTTGCCATATAATCAAGTGGACCTACAAGTTATCAATTATTATGGCTCACACCCTTCAGCTCATCCGCACAGCCTCAGGTCAGGCTTCCCGGTCGACCTTGTAGGTGTACACCTATTTAATAATCACATTATGTGCATGAGCTCATCAGTTTGGATTTCACTTTCAGATAATAACCGATAACATTTTTAATATAATTCCCTTTCTTCCTGTTTTCAAACTAAAGTGAATTGAAATGCGGACGCCCAACTGAATTTTTCTAAAAGATTATTTTACAGTGTGGGAATAAACGTATTGAGTTTCGGCTTAACTTTCGAAATATTTTTATGATTTCTTTTTTAGGTGAGGAATAAGTAGACAGACTCATCCCTAACAAGCCCAATGAAGTAAGAAGTAAGAGGAAGACTTGTGATTTCTGCTGTTTGACGCCATGAGATGCCCACGGTAGACTTTGGCATAGCATGAAGATTTGGCATAGCTTGGAGGGCAGGGTGGGTTTTATTTTGAATAAGCGTGCCCAATATTCAACGTTAGAAGAATATCAATCTAGTTACATTCTAGTTATTTTGAAGTTAAGTTGTAGTTCAAAGTCGTCTTTCATCCTTTCAGCTTAATAGGACTCGCAATGTGAATTTTCTTCAGTTGGAGTTGTATCGGTGTTACATAGCCTTGCCCAGCTTAGGATGGCGGTAACATCTCCAGTTGTTAAGATTTCCGCTGCAACCATGTTAGTAAATAATCAGATTGAGTCACTTAAGTAATTAGGGGCTGGGGGCATTACAGAATGAATTGTTAAAGCCCTTGGCATAGGTTGGTTGTTTATTGTTTTGGTAGGAAATTATCCTTACAATGGAACTAGAAGAAGTCACCGTGGCATTGCTTGCATGATTGCAACAAGGTCATTTCAATTAGATTGTTTTATATTTTCATACCCAAAAAAATTATAGTTATTTCTATGATTTACTGTTGGCTTTCTTTTTCATATCACTGTATTGTTGACTTCATGCAAGCAATAAATGTCAAGTGTAATACCTTGTTTGGATCTTAACTGTCAATTTAAGCAATATTTGATTAAATCATATATATAATATAAAACTGAATGGGTTAATGGTGTTTTGATAAGTGGAGAATTTATATTGGCTATCTTACATTTTTGTCAATACTATGTGATTATGTTTTATTTGATTAATTTAATCACCATTGATTTTTGTTACCAATATTTAAGTATCAATACTAAATTATTATTTTTTATTCAATTGTTCTGTTGGTTACGAATTTATAAATTGATTGGTTTAATATTCCAATTGTCATCATTCATTATCCAAATTTGAAAAGACATTCCCCCTTAGGCCAAATGACATTAAACATATGACAAAAATAAATTAAAAAAATATGTATCCTATACTAAAATGAAGTATAAAAGGTAGGAGAACAAAACTTATGGTGGATGTTTTTTATAAAATAACAAAAAAAGGAAAAAAAAGGTGAAAAAGTTAGTATCAAACGATATACACATATAATGATTGTGTGTTTAACTGTGAGATATGTAAATACATTTATCATACATGATTTGGTGTTTTTATGTATCTTCTATTTTTCTTTTTTGAGTAAAAGAGTCTTAAATAATGATGTTTATTTTATAAATATAATAGGATCATTAAGCACTTATATTTGTGAGATTTATTTTACAAATATGTCCCCAAGTACCCCTAACTTTGTAGCACACAAGAATTGAGATCCAAACTTGCCTTATTTTCAAAATGACCCTATATCTTTTTAAGAACTAACTACAAATTGATACACTATTACACATATTAAATTGCATGCAATCCTTTGATTTCAAATTTCTTATTATATGATAAATGCATTTATATGCTTCAAAGATATATATGCAATTAGCATATATGTATGTCGTTTGATACTAACATCTTCACCCCCCTTTTTCCCTCTTTTTGTTATTTTTTTTTTAAAAAATCATACAATATAAGAATTGTTCTTTTATCATGCTAAAATAATGTCCAACTAAAAATATAGTTGTCAATCCAAGCAATATGTCAAAAATAAAATAATTTATGTAGATATTTTTTAGTATCAATTAGTTAAACATATTAGTGCTTCTAATTAAAATAAATGATAAAACCATATACTCTTTGAAGAAAAACAATATGATCATAAAATTTCCACACATATCCGTGCGAAACACGAGATGCACACTAGTTGATTCTTGAAAGTTGCATCAGAGCTTTTTAATCATCCACTCTTCAAAGCGCAAATTAGGAGGTCATTTGTGTGAGTGTTGCATTACCAAGGCATATCAACATCTGCAAATGATTTGCTATTGTAAATCCAGCTCATAACTAGTGTACATGAATGGGAGTTGTCATCATTTATCACACCATTTACCATAATTATAATAGAATTGTCCTTTTCTATTCATTACTTATTATCATCTAATATATCTCTCTTATCAGAGTAGGTTTTTTAAACTATTTATCCAAATTATGTTTAAAGTATTAATCATTTTTTTTTTCCATTACATCTTGAAAAGGTTTATTTTATTGAGCACGTCGCAAAGCATGGGTCATACTAGCATGTTAGAATTATTACGTTAGATTTCAGTACAAATCCTATCTATTAAACCATTACTCCAGGATTTTATACCACAAGTAATAGTAGTAATAGTAGCAGTAGTAGTAGTAGTAGTAATAATAATAATAATAATAATAATAATAATAATAATAATAATAAAGTCAAATGACTCAAATACATGTAACATTAATCTTCAGCAATTAATGGTCGAAGTTATCAAAAACGAATTCAAACTGTATTCTTGATTGAATCAAACCATATGATGAGTAAGAAATCAAATCTTTTACAAGATGTTTCCAATAGAGAAGAAGCTTGGAGGTAACATTCTAACGTCGTCATATTCGTATAGTTGCCCTTTACTGGCCGGATGCAATTTGAAGCAATCCCTCCCTGGACGATGAGAAAGGAGATAACTAGGGGATTGAGTTAGAACAACTAGACTTGACAAAACAGACTTGAGATTCCAAACCCGAACCGAACGAACAGGGGCGGAGCCAGGATTCAAAGCAAGAGGGGCGAGATTAATAATACACATAATATAAACTTTAATAGTTTTAAAAATAAAGTGTGTAGCTAATACATTCAAGAAAGTTGTAATCGATGAGATCTCATGTTTTGAAAGTAAAGTATGATATCATCGTTCGACAGACTTTTAAAAAAATCAATCTCAA
>JAKOGI010000220.1:703102-715602 GCA_029747015.1 Carnegiea gigantea
TCTCAGCCCAAATTGCAGAAAACAAGCGTAATCAAATGATTAATACAAAGAAACAGCTAAATGATGAAGGTTCTCCACCTTTCTTCAAAACAGATAGTATTCCTAAACCCAGATTGGAAGCCTATCATCAACAAGCTGAAACCTCAAATAATCATTACCTTAAATTAATTACTGATCAACTTAAAACCCTTGAGTTATCATCTTCCAAACCCTCAACATCTTGTATAGATAAAGCTTGTCAAAAAATTCAGAATGAGTCATCAACTAGTGATGAATCTAGTGATGATTCTGATGAAAGTCAAGATGTTATTGATACTCTTCAAGTCATAGAAAATGCCTTTGAAGAACCAACCACAATTAACAAAATTCACAATTGGTCTAGAGGTCCGGGAAAGAATTTCTATCCTAGGCCAACTCCGCCTGATATTCAATATGAAGAACGTGGATCCTTTGCCTCATCGAGTTTTGATGGCAGGTCCATTCATCAATGGAATATCGATGGAAAGGCAGAACATGAAATTCTTTCCACAGTCCAAGAAATGTGGATGGCCTTTAATGCTTACAAAACGCAAGGACATAGTGATACTAACATAGCAGTTGCCATAATCATAGGATTTACAGGTCAACTTAAGTCTTGGTGGGATAATACATTTACCCCAGAACAAAGACAAGCTATCCTAACTCATAAAAAAACAGTTAGGAATCCTACCACAGGACTTGAAGAAGAAGAAGATGATTGTGTGCAAACTCTTTTGCATACAATAACTCTTCATTTTCTTGGTAACCCAAAAGAAGAGCAAGCAGTCTCCAAAACAATTCTCATTAATTTAAGATGTCCTTCCTTAACAGATTATAGATGGTATAAGGATGTCTTTCTTACCAATGTCCTTAAACGGGAAGACAATACCCAAGATTTTTGGAAAGAAAGATTTATTGCAGGATTACCAAATTTATTTGGTGAACGAATCCTCAATAAACTTAGACAAAATTTTGGTACTAACGATATCCCATTTGGATTATTAACGTTTGGTCAGTTCTTTGGAATTATTAAATCCGAAGCTCTAAATCTTTGTAATGAGATTAAGCTTCAATTCAAATATGGAAATGAGCGAGCCCAATCTAGAAAAGAAATGGGTACGTTCTGTGAAGCTTTTGGTATTACAAAGATTATGGCCCCTTCTACAGCTCGTAAGAAGGCCCAAAAGAAACAAAAGCCCAAACCAAGACAGCCATTTCGACAGTCCAAACCTTTTGTTAAGAAGGAAGCCAAACCAATTCTAAAAAGGAAAAAGACTGCTAAGGCCCAAAGGCCCATTGTCTGTTACAAATGTGGCAAAACTGACCACAAGGCTTTTCAATGTAAAACAGAACAAAAGATTAATGAGCTGTTTTCAGATGATCCAGAGCTCAAACAAAAACTTCTGGCTCTTCTCATTAAAGAACCCACTGGGTCTGAAAGTGAAGACAACTACTATGCTGAATCCAGTAATGATTCAGAATATGAGTCTTCTCCAATTAAGACTTTAAATGTCATTACCTCCAAATCCAAAAAGGAATTCTTAATTGAATTAATAGGACAAATCCCTGATTTGGATATCAAAAGAGATTATCTACAGCGCCTCAAAGATTTAATTCTTGAAGAAGAAAAAGAGCCAAAATTCGATTTTGGACCTTCTTCATCTTTTAATCAAATCTTTGAAAATTATCCTATTCCAAATCCTTTCCAACCTGTTACGACAAAACAATTACAAACTGAGCTTAACGAACTCAAAAGTCAAGTTCGTATCCTCAAAACAGAAGTCCTCCTCCTCAAAACAAAAGATTTAGAGATTGATACAAAAATATCGATGCTAGAATCTCTGAAAATAAATCCTCCTCCTCCTCCACCTGACTTACATTCCTCGGTAATATCAGAAACTGATATTCCTCAGACACAATTTTTGCAGACCGTATCTCGAATCACTTTTCAAAAATGGTACTCTATAGTCAACCTAGTCGTTGATGACTTCTCCATTAATGTTATTGCTCTAATTGACAGTGGAGCTGATCAAAATTGTATTAAAGAAGGAGTCATCCCAACCAAATATTGTGAGCGTTCAAATGAGCAACTAGTTAGTGCTAGTGGAGATCCCTTGCATATTCGTTACAAATTAGAAAAAGGATATATTCAGAATAACAATTACTGTTTTAAAAATGTTTTTCTCATTATTAGTAACATTACAAATGATTTAATATTGGGTACTCCTTTTCTAACACAAATTTACCCCTTTACTGTCTCAGAAAGTGGTATTCGTACCAAGGTTATGGGAAATCCTATTACTTTTCAATTCTTAACCTCCACTCATCAAAAGAAGGTTATGGAATTACAATCTTCTTCTATTTTTAAGCAAATCAATTGCCTCCAGTCAAAGCAGAATCAAATCTCCTACCTTCAAGAAGAACTATCCCACAAGAGGATAGAGGAACAACTACTCAACCCTTCTTTACAATCAAAAATTTCTGATTTAGAAAAGGTTTTCAAAGAAAAAGTATGTGCTGATCTTCCCAATGCTTTCTGGGAAAGGAAGCAACATGTCATTTCTTTACCTTATGAGCCTGGGCTCGATGAAAGAAATATTCCTACCAAGGCTCGTCCCACTCAAATGAATTTTGAACTTCTTGAACATTGTAAAAAAGAAATTCAAACTTTACTCGACAAAAAATTAATTCGACCTTCAAAATCTCCTTGGAGTTGTGCAGCCTTTTATGTCAATAATGCTGCTGAAAAGGAACGAGGAGTTCCTCGCCTGGTTATTAATTACAAACCTTTAAACAAAGTTTTACAGTGGATTCGCTATCCCATTCCCAACAAAAGAGATTTGCTAAATCGACTTCATACTGCAAAATTATTTTCTAAGTTTGATATGAAGTCTGGATTCTGGCAAATCCAAATTAGAGAAAAAGATAGATACAAAACTGCTTTTACAGTTCCATTTGGACATTACGAATGGAATGTGATGCCATTTGGTCTCAAAAATGCCCCCTCTGAATTTCAAAATATAATGAATAACATTTTTACTCTGTATACAGATTTTATTATCGTTTATATAGACGATATTTTAATATTTTCAAAATCCATTGATCAACATTTTAAAAATCTGCAACATTTTCTTCGAATCATTGAAAAAAATGGTTTAGTACTCTCTGCATCCAAAATGATTTTGTTTCAAACCAAAATTCGGTTTTTAGGGCATGATATTTATCAAGGCACCATTAAGCCCATTCAGAGATCCTTAGCCTTTGCTGACAAATTTCCAGATGAAATCAAAGATAAAACCCAATTACAGCGTTTCTTAGGATGTCTGAATTACGTGTAAGATTTCTTTCCTCATTTAAAACAATTATGTGCTCCCCTTTATCGTAGGCTTAGGAAGAAGCCCCAGCCTTGGTCACACGAGCACACAGCAATTGTTAAACAAATTAAGGAACGCATTAAGTCCTTACCATGTCTACGTATTCCCAATCCCTCTGCATATATGATTGTAGAAACTGATGCATCTGACATAGGTTATGGAGGCATTTTAAAACAAAGATTACCATCGCATAACCAAGAACAATTAGTTAGATATCATTCAGGTTTATGGATTGGTGCACAACATAATTATTCTACAATTAAAAAGGAAATTTTATCCATTGTTCTCTGTGTTACAAAATTTTAGGATGATTTGTATTTCAAAAAATTTCTTCTCAGGATAGATTGCAAATCTGCAAAAGAGATTTTACAAAAGGATGTCAAAAATCTGGTTTCAAAACAAATTTTTGCCCGTTGGCAAGCAATCCTTTCAGCATTTGATTTTGATATTGAATTCATCAAAGGAAATACTAATTCTTTACCTGATTTTCGTACAAGAGAGTTTTTGCAAGGAAAAAGTGATACAAAATTCCTTTTGCAGGATTCAAAATGAGTGGAAACAAACCGAAAGGCAAAGACAAAGGCAAAAGCATTCGAAGGGCAGAAGATTATCAGATTATTGCCCCTACAAAATTACCACTTCGAAATCAATTCCAAACCTTAGCCAATTATCCACCTTTACCATACAAAACCGTAGTCTCTCGACCAACCACCAAGCCAACCAGTGACAATTCCTACACCGTTCGTTACACAGAACATTTGTGTCTTACTACTCACAAAATTATACCAACCACTGACATTTTAAAACCTTTAGTCAAAAAGATCTTCGGCAATCTTCATTTCGCCACTGACCATACACAAAAGACCCAACAATTCTATGAACTAATTTTAGTAGACACTCATTCTGCTGATATTAGCCATACTCATGACAAAACCAACCCAAATCACATACTCTTCTCTAAATGTATTATTCGACAAGTTCTCAGTGCTCAGCAATGGAAAGATCCGTTCGAGGAACGACTCTTTTCTGTGCCGTTTGCCCCTCAAACCTACAATTACAACGATTATAGAATGGCTTGGTTTCGAGCCTTTCTATATTTACCTGAAACCCATTCTTGGTTCTTTAATTTTCATGACAATTGCCCCTTGCAATTTCCCATTTGGTTTTACTACTGGTGGACCTGGTTCGGATGTTCACTATCTGTCTTACCATCAGAAGCCCAAGGTGGTTGGGAATTTTGGGAAAAGAATATGTCTTCTCTTGAAGCCTATACAAAGGAACTGCAATTCTTTCGAATTTTCAACATCGCCTAGATTTTCAGCTGGGAATACAGACTTCAAAATTATTTGAAAAATTCATTTCCTCTATCCCTGGTCCGGGTTTACAAGGTCAAATGGTGGCCGGAATTCAAAACCCAATTATGTGGCAGTGAAAATGTGGAGCACTACTGTCGCACCAAATCTAAGAAGTTCACACTCCACAATCTCCACACATTTGAAGCAAAAACATGCATTGGACCTTCTACCCCTCAGAAGAAAGAAAGTCCATCGTCCTCAACAAAGACGAAGGGAAAGGGTCTCTCGCAAAAGGAGAAAGAAGTCCTCGAATATCTCAAAGATGACCCTCAAATGCGACAGATATTTTTACAAAAAATTCTTGATAAGGCTGATGACTCTGATGAAATCAGTTCAACAGCTTCGAACAACAACAAAAATAATGACATGTACCAAGATTCACAGGACCCATATGAATTCTGATTATGACAAAGGCTGGCAAAGGTTAAATGACCTTTGACAAAATGCAAAAGCCAAATAATTTAAAAGAGCCTGCAAGGGTCATTTGGCCCTTGGCAAAAGTAAAGGTCATTCGTACTAGCGAATCTTTTCTTTTGCAGATCACTTTTGACAAAATGCACTGTTCACCAACAGTGACACCACTAACAAAAGCAAACAGTATAATGATAAGGATAATGACTCATCTTTCATTACGTGTTCAAGACAAAAGAAAGTTACTTTCCAAAAGGATGACTCACCCTCATTAATGCACTGACAGCAGGCATCTACTCGGCGCACCTTTACAAAGAATCACAAAGCAATGGCCACGTAGCCTGTCCCAATAAAATTCTCAATAATTGAAGCCACTCTACCTCTCTATATAAGGGGCTTCCAGTAAGAGAAGAAGACAGAGTTTAAAACAGAGCTCAAAAAGAAAGTTAAAAAGAGTTTGGAAAAAAAAAAAAAAAACGAGTTTGAACAGCCCTCTGTAATCTTCTCTTTCTTTCAGTATTTAAGTTTTCCTTTGAATTTCGACATTTCAAGTATCAACATTTGTGTATCGACATTTCAAGTATCAACATTTGTGTAAGTTCTTTTTATTACATTTCTACTTGTTCTTATCAGTTCTCTTGTACATTTAAATAAAATTAAGTTCTACTTTTACTTACTTTCCACGATCCTGTATATATATAGTTATGTATATATAGTTATGTATATATATGTATATATAGTTATGTATACATGTATGTGTGTGTGTATCTACATATATATATATATATATAATATATATATTATAGGATATATATACCACAGAATATATACACACCCACCATATAATATATATATAGTATATTAATTTGTATATATATATATATAGAATTTCTGTATTATGTCTGTGTATATATATTACATAGAGATTATATATATATATATATATGTATAAATAATAGTACATACATACATATATATACTATATATATATATATATATATAATATATATATATAGTATTATATTATATATATACACGCATACATACATATATACACACACATATATATATATATATATATATATATATATATATATATATATATATATATATATGTACGTGTGCGTGTGTGTGTGTGTGTATATATATATGTACGTGTATATGTATGTATGTATATATATGTATGTATATATGTATACACACGCACACGTACATATATACATATGTATATATAGACACACACACACATATACATATCTACATCTATGTGTGTGTGTGTGTGTGTATATATATATATATACATATATGTATGTAATGTGTGTGTGTATATATATTATATAATAATATATATATTATATATATATATATATATTATATATATATATATATATTTATATATATATATACACACACACCACCTACATGTATTTATATATGCGAGAAATATATGTATATTATATATATATATATATATAGATATATATGATATAGTATTATATGTATACTAATATGTTATCATATATATATCTATATATATACATAATCTATTATTTTTATATAATATGTACTACTCTCTATGTATTATATAGATGTAGATATTCTATATATTATATATCATCTATATATATTACTTGATCTGTATGTATGTCTATTGTCTATCTATATACTATATACATTCATCTCTATAATAAAAAAAAAAAAATGTATATATACATACCTATATATATATATATATATATATATATATATATATATATATATATATATATATATATATATATATATATATATATATATATATATATATATATATATATATATATATATATATATATATGTCTGACCTGTATGACCTGTAAATCTCTTTCAAAGGAAATGACAAAGCCGGCAAGAGCCACGACCCTTTGAGATTGTCAAAGGACGTGACCCTTGGCAAAACGAAAGGCCAAAATAAAACAAAAGACCCTGCAAGGGTCATTTGGCTCTTGACAAAAGTAAAGGTCATTCTCTCACAAATCTTTTCTTTTGCAAGAAAGTTGCTTTCGATAAAATTTGCTGTGCAACAACAGTAGCCTCACAAAAACAAACAGTAAGGTGATAAGGTTTACAACTCACCTTCGTTTCAGCAAACAGTTCGAAGATAAGAATGACCCAACTTCTTTCGGTGCATCTTTTCTTCACATGGTAGACAAAAGGAATCTCTTTTCAAAAGCAAACAAAGCATCAATTATCAAGGCCCTCTTTCCCCTTCTATAAAAGGGACGAACAATTGTGGAAGAAGGCAGAGCGAATTCAAGCAATCTCTTGTATTCTCTAAAACTTTCTCCAGTTTTCTCTCTCTCTCTTTCTCTCGCCTTCTGTACTCTTTCTCTCTACAAATTATAAGTTTATATTCTACAATTCCCTTTGGACAAATTTATCAGTTTTCAATAACAGTTTACATTTGATCCTGCTCATTCTGTTATTAGAGCCATTTGAGAACAAACTTCGGCATATAAATACTGTGGTAGCAATTCATGAATTAGTTCTGTTAGCATAGAGCCGTGTACAGTCGTGTTGTTTTTGGCGTTGGTCAGCCTGTGTTTCCGTTGGTCAGCCAAGTGGTGCTCCCGGTTGGTGGTCCCGTCTTTAGCAACTGTCTGCATATAGAACGGGGTCATGCATTAACATCATGGCATCTAGATTAAGAAGAATGTTGTCATTTAGTGCTGATAGCAGTCATAGAGACATAATTAATTCAAATGAACAAAGAACTAGTCCTATCTATAGGGCACCCACTCCTGACAATTATGCCAATTGGAACTTGCCTAGAGTTAAATTAGACACCATTTACAAAATAGGCACATTTGATTTCATCAAAGCATACTCAGTCAAAACGCATGAAGAAGTTATTAGTTTACAAAATGGTTTGCAAACAATTGACATGATTAAACAAACTTCAATTGAAAGTTATTTAAAGGCCAAATATCATTTTATGCATATTGGTTTAGTACAAGTAGTCATTAAACCTCTTCTTAAGAAAGGTATTAATGCACCCATTTATATGGCATTAAGAGACAAAAGACTACGAAAATACAAATCTTCTCTGTTAGCTATCGTACAGACAAATATTTGCAAAGGACCCATATTTTTTAATTGTTATCCTCATTTTATGGTTGATCTGACATGTCCTATGACAACAGAAGCTCTTAAACTTGATGTTCATATCCAAGGTAATGAGTTTTTTAATTTCAAAAACTTTGTTGTCATTTATAGAATTTATTTTCCTCTGATGTCTACAAATTTGAATACAAGATTTCTTAACCCTCTTCCTTCAAATTCTCAGGAAACTATCTTGTTATAAATTGAAGACGAAAAGCCTACAGTCTTTAGTCCAAAACTTCTCAAATGGGTTGAGGTTACTTTTCCAGATGAGATTGAATTGCAAGAGCCTCAACAACCTGCACAAATAGAACGAAGAGATATTGATCAAATTATAGAAGAACCTGATGGTCGGGTAATTCTTAAATTTAGATCTTTATCTATTCGTGATGACCCAACCATACCTGGCCCTTCAAATTTCAGAAGATCCTTTTCGGACTATTCATCTAGATTCGAACCTCTGGATCATTCACAAAGATACAGATTTAGGGCACCTATCCCTGAACCTGTTCCAGACCCCCCATCTCCTACCTCTTCGGGAATAGGAGCTGCTATAAATGTTTTGACAAAACCTGATTTTACCATTGATTGGACAATTCTTAAAGAAAATTATTATTCCCCCCAAAATGCTTCTTTAAGACAGTGGTTTGAACAAATTGATAGAAACCTTAGAGAACAAATAAAGAAGGAATGGATCAGTGACATGGAGCGTCTCCAAGTCAACTTTCCTTTCTTTATTTGGTTTCCTACCTTTGCTTCCAAAAAAGGTATTCAGAATGTTTATACTGTTCCCAGTATCAATGTTCAAACAAATCTTCTCAAAGTCTGGCATTTTCAAAATGGTTCAAGTGTTTCCTCTGTTCATCCTCCTCAGGATGATATTAAAATTATCCTCAAAGGGGAACGCATTCTGGCTACACCTTTTCGCAAAGGCCGGAAGGGGAACGATGTTGTCAAATTAGATGACCTCAAAAAGGCTCATCAACAAGCCAACTAGACAAATACTATCCTTCATACCATTACCGAGCAATTGAATCATGTTTCTTTGCGACTAGAAGAAACTAACAAAGCAGCTAAAGTCCTTATCCCTAGTACCAGTCATGCCGACAACATTTCCAAACCCTTCTTCAAAACAGATAGCATTCCAAAGGAAAATAAAGAATCCTTTATTAAGGCATCTTCAAATAGCCATTTCCTCAAAATTATTTCAGACCAGATCAAGGAGCTAGATGCCTCATTAAAAGGTAAATCTGTTGCTTGCCTAGACCAAACCTGTTAAAACCAAGCTTTCGACACGTCATCTTCTAAAGAAGACGAAGAGGATAACACAAGCAGTGGTGATGACGAAGCTTTGAATGTTATCGAAGAAACCTTTGAAGAATCAACACCTCTTGCCATTAACAAAATTAGAACCTGGACTCAGGGTAATACGAGAAATTATTATCTGAAACCTACTCCTCCTGATCTTCAATATGAAGAAAGAGGAAGTTTTACTTCTTCTCATTTCAATGGAGAATCAGTGTACCAATAGAATATTGATGGCAAATCTGAGCATGAGATCCTAAGCACCTTGCAAGAAATGACAATGGCCCGTTCTGCCTACAAAGCAAAAAAATTTACCAATTCTCAAACCGCTACTGCCTTAGTTATAGGCTTTTCAGGACAATTAAAATCTTGGTGGGATAACTTCCTTGACAATGATTCCAGGACAAAGATCCTGAATCATACCTACAAAAAGCTGAATGACCGTGGGGTTGAAGTGGATGAGCAAGATGGGGCAGAAGTCCTCATCCACACGATTACTGTACATTTCTTAGGAAACTCAAAAGAAGAGCAAGCCTCTGCTAAAACAATCCTTATTAACCTCCGTTGTCCTATCCTTACTGAGTATAGGTGGCATAAGGATGTGTTTCTAACAAATGTTCTCAAAAGGAAAGATGGTACTCAAGATTTCTGGAAAGAACGATTTATTGCAGGATTACCTAAATTCTTCGGAGAAAGAATCCTCAATAAACTTCGCCAGAATTTTGGAACCAATGATATCCCTTTCAATTTACTAACATTTGGATAACTGTTTGGCATAGTCAAAATCGAAGGATTAAATTTCTGTAACGAGATTAAAATCCAGTCAAAACATGGATCAGAAAAGGCACAATCTCGGAAAGAGATGGGCACTTTTTGTGAAGCATTTGGAATTACAAAAATACAAGCTCCTTCTACGGCCCGTAAGCGACTCCTTAAGAAAAGGGCCCAACCTAAGTTCAGACAACCTCCTAGGCAGCCCAAACCAGTTGTCAAAAAGGAGTAATCCAAACCTACATCCAAAAGGAAACAACCCAGCAAAAAGAAGAAGACTGTTGTTTGCTACAAATGTGGCAAAATAGGTCACAAGGCTTTTTAGTGCAAAACCGAACAAAAAATCAATGAATTATTTTCTGGAGAACGAGAACTCCAGAAAAAGCTTTTAGCCCTTGTTACAAAAGATGGTTCAGATTCAAACAAAGAAGAAGTATATTATTCAGAATCCAGTGAGGACTCTGAGTATGAATCTTCTCCAATTCTGTCTTTGAATGTCATCACAAGCAAACCCCAAAAGGAATTTCTCCTAGACCTTATCGGATAAATTCCTGATATAGATATAAAAAGAGAATACCTTGAAAAACTCAAAGGTATTATCCTTGAAAAAGAAGACAGAACTCCTAAATTTGATTTAGGAACCTCATCTTCTTCTTCTATCTCCCAAATCTTTGAAAGATACCCTATTACCAATCCTTATCAACAAGTTACCATAAAACAACTGCAAGCTGAGGTCAATGACCTCAAGTCCCAAGTTCGCTTTCTCAAAACAGAGGTGGTAAGCATGAAATCCAAAGATCTAGAGATTGAAACAAAACTTGCAATTCTGGAATCATGCAAGCTCAATTCCCCTGTTTTAACCACAGCTGACATCTCCGGGATTCATAATACCGAAATCCCAGAAACTCAGTTTTTACAAACCATTTCCAAAATTACTTTTCGAAAATGGTATTCAATAGTCAAACTTGTGGTGAATGATTTCTCAATTAATACAGTAGCTATTATTGACAGCGGAGCTGATCAAAACTATATTAAAGGAGGACTATTCCTACAAAATTTTGTGAACGAACAAAGGAACAATTTTAGTGCTAACGGTGGACCTTTGAACATTCGCTATAAATTAAATAAGGGTTATATTCAAAACAATGATTACTGTTTCAAAAATGTTTTCCTCATAGTTGACAATATTACAAATGATTTAATTTTAGGAACACCCTTTCTCACTCAAATTTATCCATTTACTGTCAATGAAACTGGTGTTCATACAAACATTATGGGTAAAACCGTGTCTTTTAATTTTCTTTCCGCCACTCATCAAAAAGAAATTTTTAATCTACAATCGTCTTCTATATTTAAATAAATCAACAGTCTTCAATCCAAACAAAAACAAATTTGTCATCTCCAAGAAGAAATTTCCTACCTTCGAATAGAAGAACAATTGAAAACCCCCTCTATTCAAATCAAAATTTCAGATTTTGAACAACTCTTAAAGAAAAGGATATGTTCTGATCTTCCTAATGCATTTTGGGAAAGAAAGAAACATATCATTTCCCTACTTTATGAACCAAATTTCAATGAAAAAGATATTCCTACAAAAGCGAGGCCAACTCAAATGAATTTCAAACTTTTAGAACACTGCAAAAAGGAAATTCAAAGCCTTCTTGACCAAAAACTCATTTGCCCATCGAAATCTCCTTGGAGCTGTGCGACATTCTACGTTAATAATGCAGCTGAAAAGGAATGAGGAGTTCCCAGGCTGGTTATTAACTACAAACCTCTAAACAAAGTTTTACAATGGATTAGATATCCAATTCCCAACAAAAGAGATTTATTAAATCGTCTTTACAATGCAAAAGTTTTCTCAAAATTTGACATAAAATCTGAATTTTGGCAAATTCAGATTGCTGAAAAAGATCGTTACAAAATGGCATTTACGGTTCCCTTTGGCCATTATGAATGGAATGTAATGCCCTTTGGACTCAAAAATGCTCCCTCAAAATTTCAAAATATCATGAATGACATTTTTACTCCTTACACATCATTCATTATTATCTACATTGACGATGTGTTAGTTTTTTCAAATACACTTGATCAACATTTTAAGCATCTGCAGACATTCTTACAT
>JAKOGI010000220.1:720602-808102 GCA_029747015.1 Carnegiea gigantea
TAAAATACTAAACGATACTAAAACACTGTTGTCGAATACGACCATAAGGCGAAAAATATAAAAAAGAACCGCTAAAACAATTAAGGTAGCAGATCTAATCACAGCCGTCCAACAAAACTTTATACCGCTATACGCCACCAGATTTCACCACGTGTCACGGCTTAGAAACCACGAGCTAGCGTAAACAGCGGGCGGTTCATCTCTCTGTAGCCGGTCAAGTAAACGTCCACAGCTCGGACCGCTTCGTACAACGCCACCGTCATTACAATCGCGTGCCAATCACGAAATATGTTGACCGTCGGATCAGTCAATGCTTGGCTTGTACGATGCACGGTCAACTAAATCGCGTTGGATGGTTGAAAAGAAAAAAATGAAGGTAAAAAGGGCAAAAGGCGAAAAAGCACACAGAACTGGGGAAATATCAAAAGCCCTAGCATTAGTGTCAACTTTTCGTAATATTTTCTGATTTCAAGACCTTAAAATTTTTACAAAACCCAAGTTTTTCTCTCCCCTAACCAACTTAACCAAATCTCCCACGAAAAACACTCTCAAAAACTCATACCCTTCGGATCATCCACCTTCTTTAAGTTTCTATTTTTTCTTTATTCTTTATTTCAGGAAAACTATGTCCTTATCTATCTGCAAATAAGGTACGCCGCGGAGAACCCTAGACTTTTTTCTTTTTTTTTTTTGGTTGAAAATTTTTATCGCATTGTATCGATTGTGGATTGAATTTGAAACGACGAATTTACATATTGTTGCGAATATATGGAATGTGTGTAGGATTTGGTTGGATAGGGATTTGATGAATTTGTTGGAGGCATTGATGATAAATGGGTAAAGGTAGACCTAGGGCTGTTGAAAGAGGAGGAGGATTAGGGCAATTGACTTCAGTTACATCAGGGAATGGGTCATTGAATATACCCCTTGCCCCTGTTTATTATCCATCTGAGGAGGAATTTAAGGATCCTTTGGAATTTATTTATAAGATTAGGGCAGAGGCTGAACCTTATGGGATTTGCAAGATCGTCCCACCTAAGAGTTGGAAGCCTCCTTTTGCTTTGGATTTGAATTCCTTCACTTTCCCTACCAAGACTCAGGCCATTCATCAATTGCAAGCGAGGCCCGCGTCATGTGATTCTAAGACGTTTGAGTTGGAATACGTGCGCTTTTTGGAGGCGCATTGCGGGCGCAAATCTAGAAAGAAGGTCATCTTTGAGGGGGAGGAGTTGGATTTGTGTAAGCTGTTCAATGCTGCGAAGCGGTTTGGTGGCTATGATAAAGTCACTAAGGAAAAGAAGTGGGGGGAGGTTTTCAAGTTTGTAAGGCCCGGAAACAAGATCTCAGAGTGCGCAAAGTATGTTTTGGGTCAGCTGTACCGGGAACATTTGTACGACTATGAGGAGTATTATTGTAAACTACACATTGGCAAATCTAAGGGTTGTAAGAGAGGGGTTCATAATGGGAGGAAGAGTGACCAGAAGTCCGATTCATCTAGCTCAAGGAAGAGACGGAAGAATAACAGTGGAGAGGCCGTTAAAGTCTCTTCTGGAGAGAAGGATGAGGAACGTGACCAGATTTGCATACAATGTAAGAGTGGGTTGCATGGAGAGGTTATGCTGCTTTGTGACAGATGTAATAAGGGGTGGCATATGTATTGCCTCTCTCCTCCTCTAGAGTCTGTACCACTGGGCAATTGGTATTGCCTTGAATGCCTGAATTCTGATAAAGACAGTTTTGGTTTTGTCCCTGGAAAACGCTTCTCTTTGGAAGCTTTTAGAAAACTGGCTGATCGGACCAAGAAGAAATGGTTTGGCACTATGTCTTGCTCTCGTGTCCAAATAGAAAAGAAGTTTTGGGAGATTGTAGAGGGATCACTTGGTGAGGTTGAAGTTATGTATGGTAGTGATTTGGATACATCTATTTACGGAAGTGGGTTTCCCAGCTCGAATGACGAAAGACTAGAATCTGTTGATGCTGATGTGTGGGATGAATATTGTAACAGTCCATGGAATCTCAATAATTTACCAAAACTGAGAGGCTCAATGCTCCGAGCTGTTCATCACAATATTGCTGGAGTTATGGTGCCCTGGCTATATATAGGCATGCTCTTTTCTGCTTTCTGCTGGCATTTTGAAGATCACTGCTTCTATTCAATGAATTATCATCACTGGTATGTCATATCACTATTTCCGTACATTAGTTCGATGCATTTAATTAAGCTGCTGATGATGTTTTCTCATCCGAGACTTGTTAGTGGGGACTATGGAATTCCAAGTTACTTCACAATAAAGGAAATCTATACTTGCTAGGAAATGCTATAATGAATTGAATTTATTATGAAAGTTTTGTCCATAGGATCCTACCTGTAGTCTTAAGCAAAGAGGAAGAAAATAAATGAATGCTTTACGTTGTCCTCAGCATAAGGGCATGGAATGGACCGGTGCCAAAACCTACAATGACCAATTTATGATAACAATGTATCTTAATCTATTGTTGCACTTTGAAAGTCTTCATACGATTTGTATTTTGGTGCCCTATCCTGTGTATTCTCTAGTTCCGTCAAAATATCATGCAGTCATTTTAGCAAGCACCAATGATGCAAACAGCAAGAATATGAACTGGTTTGTCCTACAGTAGTTTCTTTTTGTTTGTCTATTTGTTTTTTGTGTCTCTGTTAGTGTGCGAGTGTGTTGGGATACGGGGGAGGGTGATGCTGTTTGCTTCTAGGGCAGAGTGTTACTTGCTTTGTAGGAAGGGGCGTGCCCATCTTTCAATGTTACTCTTCATGTTCTCTTAGCTCGTTTCTACTGACTTATTTATATATCAGAAATACGATTATGTAGGCAAATTATGAGTTGATTGAGTTATATGGCTGGGAGCCTGGGAGCTAACTTAATTATGTCATCTAGGCATGCTTCTTGAGCCAGAAACAGGAAATTTAAGAGGGCACCATTGCTATTCCTTTCCCTCCCTCCCTTCCTCTCTGGCTTACATCCCTTATTATTATTATTGTTATTTTTAAATGAAGATGTTACCTGATGTCTCAGAGGATATGCATGGCCAATGTATGATAAAATATTCGCTTTGTGTTGGAAGAAGTACGGGAGATATATTCTATCCACTCTTATCTCTCTTCTTGTTATTTTCCTTCATTTTATTCTCCCTTAGACCCTGGAGAAAAAGTTTTAAAAAATGACTGCTGTCTTCTGTTTTCCAACCTTAAATAATATTTAGTGGGTTTCCGGTCAAGCTTTTGTTCATGCAGAATCCTCCGTTGGAATAAAAATTTCCTACCAAATAAACATTCGAATTACATAACTCTTTGATGAGCCATAAAAAAATTGAAGAGCAAGGGGATGCCAGCCATGTACAAAAGGGCAACTACAGAAACCAGCACAACTACAGAAATCAGCATGCCCTCAAGCTGTCATGGATTTTCTTATCTACAAAATCCAAAAAAATTCAAGTGTGTGCCACAATAGAGAACCACGATGACTCAACTTCTTTCCACTAAGATATCTGCGGAAGTTTGCTGAAATTTAAAAAAAACCCCAGTGAGAACACCTACAGTGAACTAAGTATATTTGTCAGTTGGCTGGTTCCATTTCTTGTCTCGCCTAGATATGTGTAGAAGTTTTCTGAAATTAAAATAAAACCCTCGTGAGAAAGCTCCACTTTCAGTGAACTAAGGGCATGTGTCCGTCAGCTGGTCCCATGTCCCTTCTCATTGTGGTAGATGATTCGGAATTCTTGGAGCAATAATTTATATTTTCTGGCAATAATTTTTGTTAAGAAGAATTGAGGCATATGGTTTATTTTTTGAGGTTGTTGTATAGTTGGAGTGTCGGGCTATGTGGTAACAAAAATTTAAATTTTTTGGCTTTTGTCGATTGCATTATGGATGAGAGCTTAAGGGCATAATGTTTTTGTATTTGCCCCTTTTGTAAATGGGTGATATCCCCTTGGTGTCCTTTCAATATACCTCTTGATTACTTACCGAAAAAGAAAAATAAAGGTAAAGGATTGCATCAACCACATGTATGTGAAGAGTTTTGGACCTTATTTGGTTTTTGCGTGATTTCTTTGCCAGACTTCCTCTGTATCTATTACCTCTATCGAGGGGCCCGAGACTCAGTCGATACCCTTGTTAGCAATCTCGTACTGAAATGGTCTAGGTATTGGACTCTTAATTTCCTGAAACTCTTGTGTGTTTTCTGTCTAAAACGAAAGATCAAATTCCACCTTCATGTCATAATATGTAGTGCCCAACGTGATTATTTGAGGCGTAATCAATAGTCCAAGTTGCATGGCTAGCAGCTAATGGCTATAGATTATATAGTATGTTGTAAGCAAATCAACAATGTATATTTGTACATTGTTGTACACTTGTACATATATATAAATCACTTGTGAATATATTGCGGAGAGTCACCCCAATGTTTCCCTGCTTTCAGGGGAGAGCCAAAATGTTGGTACAGTGTTCCTGGTGGTGAAGCCTCTGCGTTTGAGAAGGTCAGTGTATGTTTTAATGATTTGATGATTTTAATTTGAATATTACTAGTTTTGAGGCCCATGCAATGCATGGGATCTATATTTTATTTCTTTTTCTTTGATAGAAAAAAACTTAGTTCTTTTAAGATTGTGCATATTAGATGTCATTTATTTTAGTAAAAAGTATGATAATTTTTCTGTTCTACATTTATACATTTATTTCAAATTGATGCTACAGTTCGGCAAGTAAAGTCTATTATAAATATATGTCAAATGAATGAAATGAAAAAAATATCTGATAAAGAATTTTCTAGTGATTCTATTGGGGGATAATGGTCTGATAAATAAATTTTGGATGTTGAATCGATTCCAAATTCAAATCCAATACCCAAAAAATCCCCCCACCAGGTGGGGTGGAGGGGGGTCTGATATAATAGTCTTATCCCTGAATTGCAAAATTACAGAGAGACTGGTTCCGACTGACCCTAGATTTAAGAGCCGTAGACTACCTACTACTTCACGGAAACGGAACAGATTTTAAAAGTTTAGAGAGGTATTTTGTTTTAGTCCATGCAATCCAAGCTGAAAATAATAGTCCAAACTTGCCTTTTCAGCTATACAGATTTTGCACATAACTCGAATTGAAAATAAAAAATAATTAGAATTGATACAATAACCAGAAATAATTAAGAGTGAATAAGGATGGGATTTAGGTTTGAAATGAAGCCTTAAGTTGTAAAGTTCCGCCATGTATGATGTGTTAGGTGAAAGACATTTGGTTTTAGTAGCCTTGCAGACTTGGCCCTCTTGCCTTATCTTGTACAGAAAAAAGAAAGGGGGGGGGTTGGTGCCTTGTTTGGTAATTGGGGAAATATCGCTCTTTGAGACATGACAACCTAGTGGGAAAGAAATAGAAATAGGTTAAAAAACATCTCTCATGATAGGATCACTGATGCTGTGTCGTCACACTTCAACAATTAACAGGTTGTCTTGATTCTAATTTACCCCCTACCTTTTTCCCTTGAGGGTCCTTTGGGGGGGAGGGGGTTGATTTGCTTTGATAGCTTTTTCTCTCAAGACTAAGAAAAGCATCTCGCATTTAGATTTTAGCTCCTACTAACCTTGCTGGCTGCTGCATCTTGTTCAGGGGTTTGGAACTAGTGACAATTATCTTCTTGTAGTTCCAGATACGTGGTTAACATATATCATGACAAGCAATCTTCTCTCTGCAGGTTATGCGTAGCTGCCTGCCTGATCTCTTTGATGCACAGCCAGATCTTCTTTTTCAGCTTGTCACAATGTTGAATCCATCTG
This sequence comes from Carnegiea gigantea, assembly GCA_029747015.1. Lineage (NCBI taxonomy): Eukaryota > Viridiplantae > Streptophyta > Magnoliopsida > Caryophyllales > Cactaceae > Carnegiea > Carnegiea gigantea. Next base: position 726,411 of record JAKOGI010000220.1, read on the forward strand.
TTTTACAAGAAAATGGTGTTCCAGTTTATAGTGTTCTGCAGGTGAGATATAAGATGAGAACTGTTTTATCGACCATTTTTGAATTTTGTGATACTCCTTTTGTTACGTATACGTCTTTGCTTAACTCTTTCAAGATGGACCCTTTGGAACATATTTTTGTATGTTTTTTTGGGGATAAGAATTCATATTTCTGGATGTTCTTACTCCTTGTGCATTGTGCTTAATTTGGATGTCCAAGTTTTTCATGACGTAAGGAATGGACATAATAAGACATGAAACTTGAAAGGATGGCTCTTTTAGTTCATTCACAGAGTAAATTTGCTGCTCATCTTTTCAAGAGACATCAGGAAAAACAATCAGAGATTCAGAATTAGCAGTCTAGGAGATTTAGGTTCACTGAGGAATTCCAGTTTGACTGTGGGAGATCATTGTGGGTGGTTGAGGAATCCTCAATGAACTTTTGGGGGTAGCTTCTGAATTCTGATATTATATTGTTTCAAACCAATTGTGACACAATTGGCAAGCTTTCATGTTGTGTCCTTTGTTTGAAAAGGGAGGAGATCCTGTTCTCCATTTTTTTAATGCCAAAACCTTGACCGCGACTTGTTTCTATTCAGCCAAAATTTGATGGTATGTCTTGATCTTTCCTTAAAAATAATTGGTGGTGCTGAATTATGATTGTTTGTGAGTTATATAGCTATGAGATGAGGAAGGGATGCCAAGAAAAAGCCGACACAAAGAAGCAATTTGGAATACTTGTGATCGATCTGATTAGGCAGAGTGAATTAATGAAGGGCCTCAAGTGTGAAGCAGATTTATTTGGAAAGACTTCTGATTTTGTTTGTCTAAGGACTGAGATAAATCAAACGGTATCAAATTAAACCAAACCAAACCCAGCCATGTAGTTCTGCTAAGGCATGCTGTGTCTTAGGCTTTTTTTTTTTTTTTTTTTTCCGGGGTTGGGGAGGGGGCTTGTGTTGGTTTGTTGCCTTACCCTACACTAGACTCTTGGACAGAATCTTTTTATGGGACCTTAGATTTTACTGATTTAGTAGAGGTTGTCAACCTACTGGGTTGTAGCCAGGGATTTAAAATGTGGTTTTGGTTGCAATTGTGCAAAATCGCTCTAATGTAGCAATCGCATTCCATATTACAGCTGTCGCTGGGTGAAAACGCGGTTTGCCCAACGGCGAAACTTTTCCCATGCGGCCGTTTTGTTGTGGAACGGCCACATTTTGAATCCATGGTCGTAGCAAAGCTTTTTTTTTTTTTTTTTTTTTTTTTAGCACCAATCGTTACAGGTCCAACCCAATAGTTCCTTTACCTTCTCGGTGCATCTGCTGATTGCTTTGTGATTTAGAACTGAAGGTAAACACCAGAGTTAATAGTCATATTATTTTACCCTGAGATTACTTAAAATTAAGCAAACATGTTCTACTGGCATTGCTCATGCTGGTATTATATATCATAGAAAATGGAGTATTGATCAAATAGCTAATAGTGGAGGTGTTTGCGATTCAGAAGTCATATCTATTGTCGAAGTACTTAAGCAAGACAGGAAAATGCATTTTTCATTTAGTTATCTAGTTTCTGCAGTACGTAGGGGGCAATTTCAAGGGAGAGCCTGTCAGATTGGTTAAGCGAAGTTATGGGGCCGTACTTCTCTTATTGTCAGATGTATCTGAAGAGAGTGTTGTGATTGGTTATTGAATAACTTAAAAAACGATGAACACATATCTACACGAAGATGAGGACTTAAGAATGTCTCAGATGGTTGTGACTGGTATATTGTTTCCGAACGTGGAGCAAGGATGTTCCTTCCCCCCCCCCTCTCACACACAAACACACACGCACGAACGCACGCACACTCTGTTTTTTGTTTTTTCTTTTTTTGTGTGGACTTGGGGTGGATATTAGATGGCTACTTTCCAAACTATGACCTGCTGCATGAGAGTGGAAATAGACTGAATCCTTCATAATGAATTTGGAAGACTTGAATAGGTATATCCGAAAAGGGCATTTTTTACCCTTTAAAATTTGAGAAATTATTACTTTGACGGTGAAAGGATACTTTATAGATTGGCCAAATTGATGATCCTTCCTATGGGGACTATGGTGTTGAAAACTGTGAGTAGACCCTTTTTCTGACATGTAGTATGCTTTTCTGGTTTTTATATTGTATTTTCTTTAGCTGGATTTGGCGTCTCTAGTCTCTACTGAAACTGGTACGGCTAAGGAAAGCATGATTCACGTTAGCTTGGTATATCTTCACTGATGAAACTTCAGTATGTCTTTGATGAGGATCTTTCGTCTCCTTTTTTGCTTACTTATACTTTAAACTGGCTTTTTTCTTGGTGTTTTATCTTTGAAGGAGCCAGGGAACTTTGTGATTACCTTCCCCAGATCTTATCATGGAGGTTTCAATTTTGGTAAGTGATTATTGGATTTTGACAGTTAAGGCCAGATTTTTTTTTAAAAACAAAAAAATATATATTTTATGTCACTTTGGCAATCTCTTGAATCTTTTGTGGTGATTTAGGGTTGAACTGTGCTGAGGCTGTTAATTTTGCTCCTGCTGATTGGTTGCCTCATGGAGGGTTTGCATCAGAGCTCTATCAGTTGTATCATAAGCCTGCTGTGCTCTCTCATGAAGAGCTGCTTTGTGTGGTAGCCAAGGTTCAGTTCCTTGACTAGCTCTAGAAGGAATGCTTAATTTGCTTCATTGCTTGATGAGAACTTTTTACTGACTCAGTGTATCTTTTTGCCATTTACACAAACTTCAGTTAGTCTTGACTATGAATGTGTATATGAGAAATGAATTTCTTTTTGACATATGCATGAAAAGCTCTAAGTTGTCCCAGCGTTGCCTTGTGGCTAATTCTGTTGGAAATAATATAATGGATTGTAGGGGTTTATTGCTTTGGAAGAAAAGTCAAACATAAAGTCATTAGAGTCATTGATCATGCTATGTTTTGGATGGTTTAGATGGAGAGGAATGGGAGAGTTTCTGATGGTATTGAAACTCAGGCTCAACACTTCATGTTTTTGTAGAGCGGGGACTTTTTTTCCTCTTCAGCTGATGTTGATCTTGTTGACTTCTGGGTTGTAGTTAGCTTCATCGTAGGATACAAGATGCGTGAACATCATGCATTCTCTTTGGATTCTGTATTTTAGCTGAACATATGATGTTATATTTTCCTTGTCAAAGAAAAACATTGTACTTATTTTGCGATTCTTGATTCTTCTATTGATGGTGATTTTGTGGATAACATCTATGTTGAGCGTATATATTCCTTGTGTTAGATGCTGATTGCTGACTTTACACGTAACCCTTTGATCTTGATGTGTGTAGTATGCCATTTTCCTTATCAAATAAAGGAGAAATACTGTTTGGTCTTTTATTGCTGTTTTCTACTTAAATAACAATATTAATCTGGAATTGGTTTGGCTAAGTTTTCTGTGTTGAAGAGGTTTCCTTTATGTTTTATAAATGCAATCTGTGTTCTCTTTTTTGGGGGGGGGGGGGGACTGCATGTGTATCAATGCTTGGCATCTGTGGTGTCTTCATAAATTCTGTTCCTATAAAGAACAGAATGCCTTACTATCGAAAAAGAAACAAGTGAATTTTGTCTTATGCAAACTGCATGATGTTTTGACGCTAGTTTCATGATCACCTTGTTAAAAAGAAGTCCCTATTAGACAAATTCATGATGTTCAATTTACTCTGTGATCTGTTTAGTTGCATAAGATGGCTAGTAAATATATGTCTTGTTTTGCTTCATTGTCAGCTTGCTAGGGCACTTTGGGAGCTTGCTCCAGGTGCGTGAGTGTCTCTTGGGTTTCTTCTATTCGGTTAGGAGCCAAGTCTTGTCTTGGGAGGGTCTCTTTCCTAGGAGAGTGAAAATGAAATGGCCATTATAATACCTTATGTGATTTTCTGGAGCATTTAGAGGGAAGAAACAGAAGAGTCTTTGGTAGGAAGTGAAAAACAAGGGCATGGTAATAGCTTATGTCACTATACGTATATAGTCCCTTTTGTAGGATGCTAGCTAGTATCCATTTCTTTTGATCATAATACATGCAATATATTCTATTTTTATTGTCACAAGAAAAGAAGAAAGGGGGGGGGGAGGAAAGATGGCCAGAAAGGAAGAAATGGAGAAGAGCAAATGAGTAAAGAAGATAAAGGAACCATTTAATTGATTTGGTGAATAAAAAGCAGGGAGGAAATCATTGTTCTTCCCCTCCCTCATCTTTTCCCTTGGGTTAGCTGATAAGGAGCAAGGAGAGAAACAAGCCTTTTGTAGTTTCTGAGCTTTCTTATGTCCACATCCCACTGATATGAGAAAGTGAAATGTGAGGAAACTGGCCATTATTGCAATCATAATCACAGCCATAATTTTTTGTTCTATGCTTGAATCTGATCTAACTTAATGAAAAAGATAAGGAAAACCAAGAAGTTATTGGCCTCTTCAATTCTAACACTAAGCAATGTTGTACATGTGGTGATAAACCTTTGGCCAATATGAGCTAGTGAACCCTGTGAGGATGTCAACTCTTTGATTGGGGAGACCGTGACACCTGACAATGCCTGGTGCTCTAGATTGGTCACCTGAGTTTGTTCAGGTTCGAGGCTGAGAATGATGTAGATGTGAAGAAGAGCTGTCAAGCCACTTCGCCTGAGTTTGCTTTGTTCCATTTCATTTTTATTTTATTAATAAATTTTACTCGTGTTTAGCAAAAGTTTTAAAATGCTGTCAACACAAAAATGTTTTCTATATTTTTTGTGAGTCTCTCCGAATTGATCTCCCTGCCTATAGCCTATAAGTGTAAGGTTGTTTACGTCTGGATTTCCTTAGACCTTGCTCACTTGAGTGGGGACCACAATGGGAGCTTCTATTGTTTGCTTTTTCTGTTTGCTTCATTTTAAGTGTTTTCTTTCATGCGATGTCAAATAAAGAAATTCCTCTCATTCGTATATACTGGAGGGCATGCGGTTAGATTTCCAACGGTCGTGTTTGAACATTTGATTGGGCAGTTTTAGCTGTTATTCTTGTCTTTGCTTTTGTGTTCTGTTTTCCTTTTTGTTGTAGCTGCATCAAAACTCTTGGACAACTCCAATAAGAATGTGGGTGATGTCAAGTGATTCTACCTTTGTCTCTTTTGCTTTGTTTCTTTGTGCTAAAGTCTGATTGATTTATGCTCACTTTCTACTTGTATTTTACTATTGATGCGATGCAAGCAGATTGGTTGTGACACGAAAGCAGCACCATATATGAATAAGGAGTTACTAAGAGTATTTGGTAAGGAGAAGATGTGGAGAGAGCGACTGTGGAAGAAGGGACTTGTGAAAACATCGGTTATGGCACCCCGGAAGAATCCAGATTATGTTGGCACAGAGGAGGTCTATTTTTGTTTTGGAAATCGTTGATGTTAATTGTTCAATCCTTTTTGCTTTTTCCTTTTTCCATTTTTCTTTCTTTCATTCTGTCTTTTTTTTTTTTAAAAAAAAAAGGGAGCCGCATATATCATATCATATTGAAAAATTTATGTTATGTTATTGCAGGATCCCACTTGCATTATATGTCAGCAGTATCTGTATCTTTCAGCTGTTGTATGTCATTGCAGGCCGGCTACTTTTGTTTGTTTGGAGGTATATGAATCATGCTATTACTGATCAGGCTCTACTATTCCTCTTGTCTGTTATTTTCCATGCTCATGCATGGAAGAAATGCTTATTGTAGTGAATTCCTATTGAACTGCAGAAAAAACCGATCTTTAAGTGTCTCCTTCTCTTAGACGGGATCTATTTCCAACTCCCTTAGGTTGTTTGACTTCCCCCTTTTTTGCCCCTTCTGTTTCTCTGCTCTTTTCCTTTAGATGCCTAAATTTTACTCCAGGTGTTTGAAAAATCCTCTCCACAACTTTTTAAAGTGGATAGCTCTTCTTTTCTTTCTTTTTGTTTTTATTTGGAGAAGGGGGGGGGGGGCGTGTTCTGGGTTTTAAGTTGGTAGCTTGAAAAGAGTATCATTGGCTAGTCTTTTGCTTTTGCTTTTTTTGTTTTTGTTTTGCTACATGCAAAATTGCGAGCTGCTCTTGTAGCGATGTCAAAGGGATTAACAAGACTACTATGCTGTCTTGGTTTCTTCTTAAATGAAAGATACTCTTGCTTGAAATGACTTGGACCTTGTTTATTGTTTCAAGTTTATGTTGGTGGTAGATCATGTGATTTGACCTTTGATTTGCCTGTTGTGCAGCATTGGGAACACCTCTGTGAATGCACTCCGAGGAAACGACACCTTCTATATCGTCATTCCCTTGCTGAATTGGATGAGCTAATATGCATGCCAGAGAATGCGATTTCTGGTTGCAGTAACAGCCGAAGGCAGAGAAGTTTGCTGCAGCAGAACTTGAGCTCCACTGACTCGGGTGCTCTCACCAAAAAGGTTGTCTTTGCAGTTGTCCACTCTCTATGTATATGTCACTTCTGTTCCTCGGTCGTTTGCTTTTGTGTAAAATACTCTGGTGCAGTCCTCTCCTGGCCCTGAGGATTAAAATGCAGTTTCGCTGTTTTGGTCATAGTTACGGTAATGTGTGCAGTATCTTGGAATCGTTCTAATGTGGCAATCACGTAGCGCATCACAATTGATGCATAATGAAAACACGGTTCACTCTAAAACCTTTCCAATGCGGCCGTTTTGTCATGCAACGGATATCTTTTGAATTCTTGCCTGGCCCCCAATGTTTTTGTCCAGCATTTTCGTCCAAGTTCTCTGTGCTTGTACTCCAGAGCTGCTTATTTAACTATGGAATTCATAATATAGTTGGCAGGCAGGGTAGTTCCTAGATTTGTTATCTAACTTGAGAAATTTCTGTTGGTTTTTGGAAAACGATTATGGGGTGTGCATTTGCGAAATATCAGCTGGTTTAATGTTGTTTACTTGAGGATTATGGGGTTACTTTCTTCGTGTTGTGCATTTGTTAGTCCTGTTGAGGATATAGAAGCTGTAGATCAAGTAATGACATAATTAAAACTTCCAATTGGTGTTCATTGTCATTGTTGAGTGTCGACTGTGCCATAAATTTTTCTGAAGTCGATGTATCAAAGAATGTGATTCTTTTGGAGTTTGGTCTTACTCCACTCAATGGACGAAGTTTAATTTCTCAGTTTCTTGTCTGTGTTTATTCTATGCAGGTGAAGGGCAAGCAAATGACCCTTGCTCAACTTGCTGAAGAGTGGCTTTTGAACTCATGTAAGATATTTCAGCTCTCTTTCTCCTCAAATGCATATGCTAATGCACTCAAGGAAGCACAACAGTTCCTTTGGTCTGGGTCAGAAATGGATCCGGTGAGCTTCTCATTTGTTCTTTTTAGTATTGATCCAAAGCATATCGTAAAAAACTAAATATTCATGTGTATGCATGAACAAATAAGCAAGCAGACTGATAGCAGAGCAATGACTATTTCTGTATGAGTCTGGCAAGCCGGATTTGTCTGATTGGATTTTAGGTGATGCCTTTGTAGTTGTGTCCAAAAACTGTCACATCTCTTATTACATAATTATGATTTGTATCTTTGAAGTGTGTTTCCAAGCATGATTAAAAAGACATACTAACAAATTTGGGTGATAGTACCAAGTACCAACTACAAGTAAATCATGAAATTTTATCGCCTGTGTTCTTTCTTCTCTTCATTTAAATGACTAGTGACTAAGTAAACAAATATGATATCAAGAGAACTGCTTAGCATGATAAAGAACATATTTTCAACAAAACTACTGCCAAGACAAATTGTATGGTTGAGTGGGCAAGGTTTGGCGAGATCCAAATGTAAGTACGCTTGCAAGCAGGGAGGCCAAATTCGAGAGACGCACAACGTATTTTTTGTAGGAAAAAAAATTGTTCCGGCTGTTTTTGCACCAAATTTTGAGTAAGTAAAAGAATAAATAAAACAAAACAAAATAAAATACAATAATATAAAATAAATGTGCATAAAATGGAAGAGCAGTGAAAGGTCATTGACAAATTGAAAGTTGCGACTCTGAAATTCTGTGAAACGGTATATGAATGCAGATAACTCCTATCCAATCAAAGTATATGAACATTGTCCCTATCAATCAAGTGGGGACTAACCAGCAAATTTATGTATGGATTGCAACGCTAATCCTAGACCTCGAAAAGCTCTTATCCTACCATGTCCTACATGAGTGGCAAATAGGTCAAATCTAGATGGATAACCTCTTTCTAGTTCTACTTTGGTGCCTCAACCTCTCTTAATTTGGAATGCTAATCCTCTCACCTGTTGTTACAGGTGCATCTAGAGTCCTCTAGTCCACTTTATGTGACCAAATTATTTGCCTCCTGCATCTTGTTTTCCATTGGTGCCACCTGACCTCAATGATCACATCATTCTTATCTGATGTAGTCTTTTGTGTGCACAAATCCAATGAATCATCCTCATCTCTGCTACCTTCAACTTTTCAATCTAAAGAACATGTCTTCACCAACTAAATGACAATCTTTCAATGTTTCTGGCTCTGTGATCCCATTACCTTCAGTTTAGAAATGAGTTTTAAATGCAGAAGGTTGGTAATTTTATGGCATATATTTCTCTTTAGACAAATAACATGAATTACTTAAGAATTGTAAAGGATTATTAATTATGGCCTTAGAACAGAGCTAGGGTACTGATAGCAACTATGAGAACAGTCAGAGAGTTGTGGAAGTGGCTTGAAGGCATTGCATGTAGGATAGTGGCTGTGCTGCCTGCACTCAAAAGTCTGAAACTCAACTTTTGTGAGTTTGATTTAAAAATTGTCTTCTTTTAGTCAAATGTTTACGGAAATGAGAGGCCTTAATAGCCACAATTGGAGTGAAGAACTCATCTATGCATCAAATCATGTGGTAGGTTTCTCCAATAGTATACTATAATCACCTGTCTAGCCATAGCAGTGGGGGCGGATTTGGGTTGCCTGGACTGGTGTCCCCAACCGTTAGCCCAAAAATTGTTTAAAATTCTATAGAAAAAATAATTTAAACTTTTGATGTAGATACCTATAAAATTAATTGATACTTGAAAAGAAACTACGGAAAGCTCAATAATCGGACAGCATTACATGAAATTTTTGGATCCGCCACTGCATAACAAGGTGGGTGTTCTGGCTTGACATATCAATTTAGGATCCCCATGTTGTTTTGTTGGTGATCGCATGATAGTTTCTGTATGTGACGGCTGCTAGATCCTATTTATGGTACTAATGTTGCAACATATATGGTGGAATTTTTTCCATCAGAAAAATTGTTCGACTTCCTAGATGCGCTTGCAAATTTGTTTGTTTATTCTCTCTGGGAGCGGGTGAGGAATCAACATTTCAAATGTGTGAAGGTCACCTCTGTTCATGCCTTCATGAGCAAATATTTTGCATGCACTGACGTTATGGTGGTGACTAGTATAGTGGTAGTACTACTCATTATTAGCATTAGTTTTGATTTTCAAGTTGAAGTTTCTTGTTTGTTTTAATGTTTCTGTTTACTCTGATATGTAAATTATGCGTGTTGCATTGTGTTTGACAAAACAAAAGTGGGACAGGAGATAACTTTATTAATTAATAGGTAACCTCATTTTGTTACCTTTTTAGAAATAATTGCTATTATGGCTCATATATGAAATTGTTGTTTTCATCTATATCAGGTGAGGGACGTGGTGAAGAACTTGGTTCAAGGTAAGCAGTGGGCTGAGAGAGTAAGACAATGTCTCTCAGCAGTCGAAAGTTGGTCAAATAGTAAGGATGTGGAGAAAGTGTGCATCGAGCATATTGACGACTTGTTGAAGCATGATCCTCTGCCTTGTAACGAGCCAGTGCATCTGAAATTGAAGGTTGACTTAATGCATGTTTTGCTAGCTATGCAGCGTTTATGCTACCTGGTGGAGTTTGTAACCATTCCAATTTCTTCGTTCTTCAGGAGCATGCTGAAGCAGCAAGGGTATTGGTTCAAGAAATTGTAGACATTCTTTCAGAGCCTACATCTTCTGTAATTAATCTTTTTATGGTTTCCATTTCTCAGATTTTTTGAATTTTGAAAAGAATCCTCTGCCATTACAATAGCCTTGTAATGCAATGATAGTTATTGTCCATTTTCTGCATGGATTTATTTCACTCATTGGCAACTTGTTGCTATCCAGTTGTCTGCATTAGAAGACTTGCACATGCGCGCCTCCAACTTTCCGGTCTATGTCAATGGAAGTGACAAGTTGGCAAAAAAGATTTCGTCTATGAAGGTATATTCCTTCTTATGTTGGCTTGTCATTTGCATATTCCATCTGCCCTCAATTCAACCTTATAGAGTATGACTGATCCAGCCTTCATTTTATTTTTTCACAGAAGAGCTCAAAAAGATGAGTGCAATTTTTGTTTTTTCCCCCCCTCTGGTTACTGAAGTCTTAGTTGTTCCTTTTTTTTTTGGCCCTGGTTACTGCATTTTTGGTAGTTCTTTTGTCTTCTATATAAAAGTCTTGACGTATCATGTGATCAGTCACCTCTCTGGTGAGATAGACTCTCTTTATTGAAGAAAAGATCCTATTTTTTCTTCTGAATCAAATATCTGTTGATGATGTTGGCATATGAGCCCTTTGTGTTCGTGAGTTGCAAGTTTCTGATTTGTACAAGGAAACCATTGGTCATCAGAGTAGGAAAAATAGTCTAGATATCTGAGCTGTGTTCTATTTCCTGATTGCAAGTTAGGTTTCAGTTAATGAATAATCTTGTTGCATTCTAGAGAATTTGGAACATTTGGCTTAACCTCATTGTCCAATGCTACATCCTCTGCTCTAAGGAATTCTTCTAGGGGATGATTGGGTGTGTCTTACCAAATTTCTGATTTCCATCTTGATCCCCTGAATTAACTGGATCAGATTGGCAGATCAAGGAAGGCGGAGTCTGTTAATAATGGGAAAGCGGAGGTCCAGAGCATTTAATTACTTGCTTTGTGCATACAATTAATGGGTAGGGTTCCAAAAGTGAAGCAGTGGTTAGGGGCTTGGGGGTAAGGTGCGTGACCTCCCTAGAGTCTGCAGTGTGCTAATGGGAGGAAAACGCAGAATTTTGTTGCTGTAATTTAATTAGAACAGGAGTGAGATCTTAGGTTTAGCTCTAAGATTCATTGCTCATTAAGTTATATTCCTTTTATTCATTTTGATGAAATTGTTCAGGCATGGATAGACAATGTGAAAAAATGTGTTCTGGAGACACGTCCTGCCGCAATTGAAACTGATTTCCTTTATCATTTGAAATCGGAGGTAGATAGCTCTTTTTTTTTTTTTTTTGGTTTGGTGGTCTCCGCTCCTATTAGTGGAATTCAGTTGACTTGTGTCTGTTTTGAACTGTGAAATTTGTAGATGCTGGAACTTCAAATGCATGTACCAGAAAAGGAAATGCTTTTAAAGTTAATTGGGCGGGCTGAGCTTTGCCAGGCTCAGTGTAAGGAGATGCTGAAAGGTCCCGTCACTTTGGAGGTCTGTGCACTATTTTTCGTAGTGGTACAAGTTCAGAGCTTCAAACGGAAATTTGTTGATTGTTTGCTCTACCATGATTTTTTTGATAGGGAAAGAGAGTAAAATATATTAAACTGAATAACGTACAAGGGGATGGTTGCAAGCAAGCATCCTACAAAAGGATTATGTACACCCTAGATGGAACCTATCCACAAAATCAATTACATCAAAAGAAGAGTCACAAAAGTTCCCACTATCCCAGAAAAAAAGAGTCTTGATAAGAATATCTTTGATTCGTTGAAGGGGCGTCTCCTCTCCTTCAAAAACTCTTTTGTTTCTCTCTCGCCAAGTAGCCCAAAAAATCGCATGTGGGATCAATAAGACGCTTCTCTCTTTAACTTTCCTACCAAAAGCACCTTCCCAAGCCAAAAGATGATTCCTCACAGAATCCGAGACAACCCAGGAGACTCTCAAGCAACTAAAGGATAACTCCCATAGAGCCCTTGCAAATTGACAATGTAGTAGTAGGTGATCAGGAGACTTCAAATCGACTTTGCACATAGAACATCTGTTCAGCAAAATAATTTCCTTCTTTTGTAAATTATTAGATGTCAAAATACTCCCATGCGAAGCTTCCCACGTAAAAACTGACATCTTCAAGGGAGCCAACCTTTTCCAAATGATTTTCCAAGGGAACCGCCCCAAAAATCTAGACTCCATAGTGGAGGTAGAATTAGAGAGGAGTTTTATATAATAAGATTTAACAGTGAAAAAACCTTTAGAGTTGAGATCCCAAGTAACCGCATCAGGTGAGTCATAAAATGAAATCTCACTCAACTTATTGAGAAAGGTGGCAAGGATAGAGTCATCCACCAAAGCGTCACGGATGAAAACAGGAGACTACACAATAGTGATAGGCTCACGGTGGCAAAAATCTGCAATAGTAGCATCTCTTTCGCCGTAAGCACATAAAGAGAGGGGAAGCTATCTCGCCCTCCTTACGCCAACGATCGTGCCAAAACAAAATAGAAGAATCGACACCAGCCTTGAAGGAAAAATGATGAAAAAATCTTTCCCATCCTTTGTGGATGAACCTCCATAAACTATGCCCATCAGCACCACTTGGTTTGGATGGATACCATCCAAGACCATTATCCCCATATTTGCTCCTAATCGCTCATCTCCACAGGCTATCCTTCTCATTCATGTATCTCCACAACCACTTGCCTAGCAATGCTTCATTGAAGATTTTAAGATCTCTAACACCTAATCCCCCTTCTGGTATGGGATTCTTGATAATATTTCATCTAACAAGATGAAATTTGAAGTCACTACCAAAAGACCCCCAAAGGAATTTTCTCTGAATAGCCTCCAACTTATTAGCCACTGAGACTGGTAAAGGGAAGAGTGAGAGAAAGTACGCTGGAATGCTCGCCAAAGCACTTTTAATAAGTGTCAGTCTCCCCCCTTTAAAGAGATACTTTGATTTCCACCCAGATAGTCTTCTCTCAAAACGCTCGATCACAGGTGCCCAAATGGATTTATCCTTAAATTTTGCACCAAGGGGGAGGCCAAGATAAGATGATGGAAAAGAACCAATAGAGCATCCTAGAATCCCTATAAGTAATTGAATATTATCCACTTGCCCAACTGGTAAGATAGAGCTCTTTGAGAGATTCACTCTTAGACTAGACACTGCCTCAAACCAAATAAGAATGCCACGCAAGTTCACCATTTGCTTGCAATCATTATCACAGAAGATAATCGTATCATCAGCAAAGAGTAGGTGGGAGACATCAGTGGCAGAATCATTCAGCCGGCCTGCAGAGAAACTAGAAATAAGTCTTGCTGTAGCAGCCGAATTAACCATCCTTGTGAACACTTCTATCACCAATAAGAACAGAAGAGTTGATAGAGGGTCACCCTAGCGCAACCCTCTAGAAGCCGAAAAGAATTGAGAAGGGGAGCCATTAACTAAAACCGCAAAAGAAGTAGAAGAAATACAATGGCGAATCCAAGCAATCCATCTCTCCCCAAACCCCATTCTTCTCATTACGTAAATAAGAAGATCTCAATTGACATGGTCATAAGCCTTCTCGATGTTAAGCTTGCAAATAACCCCCAGCTTACCAGCTTTGATCCTGGAGTCAATAAGCTCGTTTGCAATGAGTACTGCCTCCAAAATCTGCCTACCCCCAACAAAGGCGTTCTGATTCTCAGAAATGAGGCCCCCAATTACACTTCTCAACCTACGAGCTAACACTTTTGAGAACAACTTATAAATACATCCAATCAAACTAATTGGGCGATAATCTTTGATATTCTGTGCATTAGCTCTCTTTGGAATAAGCCCTATGAAAGTAGCATTGAGGCTAACCACAAATTTCCCATTTGTGTAAAACTCCGAGAACCACCGTATCCCAGTTTACTTGAAGGAAAGCCATAGTCATTCCATCTGGGCCAGGCGCCTTATCCCCACAACAATCATGTAGAGCTCTAATGACTGCTTCTTCATCAAATGACATCTCAAGAGCCTCCCTGGCGGAGGTAGATAAAGAGGGCAACGATAAGCCTTCCACTTTCGGCCTCCACGGCTCAGTTTCAGAGAACAGCTTCTTGTAGAAGCCATGTATAGAGTTTTTTAGACTCTCAATTGTTTCATAACGATTCCCCTCAATCTCCACCCCTGACATGAAGTTGAACTTCCTACGCAGGTTGGCCGTTCTATGGAAAAACTTTGTGTTGCGATCCCCCTCTCTAAGCGACAGAGCCCTTGACTTTTGCCTCCAAAAAACTTCTTCCATGTGCAATACCCTAGCCAATTCCTCTCTTGCCACCCTCCTTTGGTGTATTTCATCACTGCTGAGATCAACAGATTCTTCTTTCACATCAAGCGCATTAACAGAATCCAGCAGTTTGTATTTCCTTAACTTAATATCCTCAAAGACTTATTTGTTCCATTTCTTCAACTCCTCTTTAACAAACTTAAGCTTCCTCGCAATCACATAACTAGCAAAGCCTTCCACTTCCACCTCTTCCTACCATTTTTTAACAAGGTTACAGAACCCCTCAACTTTGAGCCACATGTTCTCAAATTTGAAAGGAACATTGCCCCTCTCCAACTTGGCCTTCTTTAGAGTTATTGGGAAATGATCTGGGAGAGGCCTTGGCAATCTAGTCTGAAGTGAGTTTGGGAAATGTTCCTCCCAGTCCAAAGAAACCAAGAAGCGGTCCAATCTCGAGCGAACAGCTTCCCCACCACTCCTAGACCACGTATAATCGCCCCCATGCAAAGGAAGATCCACTAAAGCAGCATAATTGATGAAGTCATGAAACTCCACCATAGTATTCATTGGACATAATCCCGAACTCCTTTCTTGAGGATATAAAATTTTATTGAAATCTCCCCTGATACACCATGGTCTAGGCCATCCATCTCTAGTTCTTCGAAGCTCCTCCCAAAATCTTAATTTATCAAATCTGTCTTGAGGACCGTAAACCCCAGAAAAAGCCCATGTGAAGTCACTGTCCACCATTTGAAATATGCAAGTAATGGAAAATCCCCCCGAGAAGATGAATCAAAGTTCAAAGTGTTCTTGTCCCACATCACTATGATGCCCCTAGAGGCACCTTCAGCTTTAAGGAAAGCAAAATCCACAGAATAGTTCCTCCACAAACTACGAACAACAGAATATGTAACTTTCTCTAACTTTGTCTCTTGCAGACAAATCAGATCACATTTCCAATCCCTCAGAAAACTTTTTAAGATGTTTCTCTTGCGAAGATCATTGATGCCCCTCACATTCCAAGATAACATCCTAAACATGCGGAACCAACATCCCACTAGAAGAGGCGCTTATCCGGTCATATTTCACACCAAACTCGAGCCTCCTTAATTCTCTCTGCCTTTTGATTGCTGATGGTGTCCTTTGCACACTCTGTTTAGGCACGACACCTTTCTTTTCAATTCTAGAAAGTAAATGAATGACTTCACTTTTATAGCCTGAAAATGCCACACCAATGGTGGCAGCAATACTTTTGAGTTTGGAGGCAATCCATTTTGACACATTCCCAGAATTAACATTTTCTCCATCCCAAATATCTTCTACTGAGAACGAATCATTTGAGCTCTGAAGAAATGAGAAATCAATTGTTAGAGGAGTTTCCACATCTTCAGCGTTAGTTTGCGCAATGGACCCTAATGGCCAATGATGGTGCACAGGATGCTCACACCTATTGTCAACCACCCCTGAAAAAGATGCACTACTTCGAGCTCCTAAACTCATAGCAAGTGCATCCCGAACTACTTCTCTGGGTAAGTCGCAAGGCACACCACCCAAAACACCAAGACCCAAATCAACAGAATGAGAGGAGTGGCTTCCCACAGAAAAAAGAGGAGGATTAACCACCAGGGCTGTAGGTTGGTCAATCATATCATTGAACCAAGAATAAGAAGTGGAAGGCGTATGAGTTGATGCCACAGAGGGAGAAGATAGCGCATAGGTTGAGGAAGAAGGATAAACACTTCTCACTATCTCATTCCTTGCTATAGGAGTAACACAAGCATCTCTCACTGGTAGCATGGGTGTGCCCATATAAAGCTGACTAGCGATATCTGCTTCCAGCCTTGCTGGATCAACGCACGCACCCTCATCAACTGAAGGAGAACTTGATGTAGGAGCTAACAAGGCAAGAGAGGCATCAGGGACTCCTTTTGCTACTGCCACCTCCACATTGGTAGTTGTGCCTCTGTTAGTTTCCTTCAAGGTTAACCCCAGGGAGCTCATACGAGCATAGACCTGATTAGGTTGACGTCTATAAACATGCCCAAGATGCTTGCCATTTCTCCTGGTTAACTTGGGAGCCTCACCATTCCCTTGAACCTCTAGAGTCGAGGATGGTTTCACTGAGGAACTTAACCCTAAGTTAGTAGTCAAAGTCGGAGATGATAAGACACCAGCATAGGAGCGGAGAAAGCTTGCTGTCTCACCAACGAAACCGCACTGAGGGCAACATCCTTGGGGTGGCGGCGGGGGGGCTGGGTCCACCCCAAAGCTCTTAGACTTCAGTGCTTGCAAGTTGCACCCTTTTAGTTGCAAAACTGGCTCGAGGGGAGTCTGACCTACAATTTCAGCTATTGAAACAAAGATTTTAACCCAGCCTTGTTCATTCCAACCGGCTGGGAGAATAACGAAAGTTCTAATAGCTTCCTTGATTATCGAAAGCTGCAAGAATTTCCCCGCATGATTGCTCTTGAATTCCAACATATAAATTCTGGAATGAAGTCTCATTTGATTACACCGAGAAGCTGATTTAGACTTCCTAAACCTACCCCAAGCTCTTAGCAGCCACAAGACAACTGGTTCAGGCAAAAAAATAGAAAATCTCCTCTCCCTCCCATTCTGTGAGATTTTCATTATGTCCTCTTTATTACCAATCACATTGAGATCAAATGACTTACTTTCAATTGCCACAAATTTCTTGCATCCCCCCCTCATAATACCGGCTAAAACCAGCTCTACAGCGCAGTACGAGCCAGAACCGGATGAAAAAGAGAGAGCAAGGTACCAATCCAGGGGGCAAATGGCTCACCGGAGATCAAAACGTCAGGACCAAGACCACCTTCGGGCTGTCCTCGAAACAGAGAGTCGGAACAGTCTGCCGGCGAAATTCCGGGGAGTTTCTTTTCGCCGGAAAAGTCGCCGGCGACTGATATGCCGGCGCCGAGGGAGCCGGCGGGGACAGACACGACCGACCAGCCCAGCCCTCACTTCAGCAGAGGAGAAACCCACCCCTCGGAGACAGATCTGAGAAAACTCACCTGATGCACTCGAAGATCCAGCAACGTGAGCAGCCGGCGACCAGTGAAGGGATATCGGCGGCTTTCGGAGACCTAAGACCCAGCAGGTCTTAGGTTAACCTCCGATGACCGCTTTCGAAACCCTAGACCACGAAGACCGGTGTGCGAACGGTTGCCTTTTTCTCTCTCTTTCTCGGCACTGTAGCTGACGGCGACGGCACGGCAGACGACGGCTACCCGCCGGACGGTAGCGCTGCCTGACAGCCACCGCGTCAACCAAGGCAACTTGTTGGGCTATGACTTCCGGCGGGAGGTGAGTTGCTTCTCTCTCTCTCTCTCTCTCTCTCTCTCCCCCCCCTGCTCTGCCATGATATCTATAGTAAAGAATTGAAGTTTAGGATCTTAAGGGCCTGTTCTTTTCGTTGGTAAATCCTCTCTCACCAACTTCTACCAATTCTTACAAAAAATATTGCAATCCTTTCCAACTCTAATCAATCTTTTCCAACTTCAACTAACTTCTATGAACTCTTACCAATCTCCTTCAAAATTTTACCCACTAATTGATATTTTTTACCAACATCTTCCAACTCTTTACCAGCTTCTACCAACTTCTTCCAATCTTTCCCAACCTTAACCAACTCTTACTAATCATCCCCCCCCCAAAAAAAAAAACCAACTCCTTCCAACTCTTATCCACTTCTACCAACCTTTACCAACTTCACCCATACCAAACTATATTTACCAACGAAAAGAACGCACCCTTACTAGCTTGATACCCCGTGTTGCAGGTTTATGAATTCAATCTCTATTATGGGCTAGCTTAGTCTATTTGAGATTATTTTAATTTTTGATATAGGACTTAGGAAGTCTAAAGTGTTAATTAATCATCTATATTTATATGGCCTATTTTTCAAGCACTAGATTTCCAAACCATGAGCACCTTGATTTGAATGTGATTGCACTATTAAAGAGCCATCAATACTACCTTCATCAACTCAGCTGATTGGTCTCGCTTCTTTTGTAGGTCTTTTGCTACTTATTTCACAATTTCCTTTTCCAGTCAAACACCTCTTTCTAGTATATATTTTTCCTCCTGATATTATGTCATAATTCTTATGTTCCACCCCTTTCTATAAGCATAATAAACCTCATTGGATATCCCTTTTACTTGGAAGTTTCTCCAAAAATAACATTTCAAATAATATGTAGATATCAATAAATTACGAAGACGATTAAAACTTTTTATATTCATGAACATCTGAGTGACCACATAAATCTCAGCATACCTAAGTTCCTATTTTCCTTGCATGGACCAATGACAATTGTCGAACTTGGCTTTAATCTCCATCTAAGCATGCCAAATATCAATCCACCATAAGTTAACTCAAACATAGTTATGTTTAGATGGATAGATTGCCTTTATCTAATGACTAGTGCTTGTCGTGCAATCCTGAATTGCTTCGTCTTCTGCAGAAACTTGAGTTACTTGTTCAGGAGTTTGGAGCTCTTGTAGTGAACATTCCGGATTTAAAACTACTACGACAATATCATGATGATACTATTTCGTGGATCTCCCGTTTTAATCAAATATTAGTGAACATTCATGAGCGGGAAGATCAAGAAACTGTTGTAGATGAATTGAAGTGCCTTCAGAGAGATGGCTCATTTCTAAGAGTTCGAGGTTGGCATTTCTTCCATGCAATATTCATTGTCTTCTCTCGATCAATTATTTTGAATGCATAGTATTTTCTGTTGGTAGAATCTTCTATTATGGGACTTGCCACTAATGTTTGTTTCCTCTTTGACCCAGTTACTGAGCTGGCTCTTGTTGAGGCTGAATTGAGCAGGGCATGCTGCAGAGCAAAGGCATTAAAGGTAAAAAAGATTTAAGGCTTTCTATCAGAGACGTACCTGTAAATGTGACTTGTTTATTACTACATGCAGTTTGAACGTTATGAAAGCATTTTAGCAGGTCTCAAAACTAATTATATGATCTTTTTCCAATTCCATTTTTCAAATTCAGTGATTTTTTTGTGAGTAATAAAAAAATGTGTATCGATTAGACACCAAGGGGATGTTGCTCATTCGTAAAAGGAGGCAATAACAAAATATTATTCCCTCAAGCTCTCTACAATAATCATATCAATGAAATCCGAAAAAAGTCAACTTGTGCCAGATTTGACCCCATCTATGCAATGTTCTTGAGAAATAATGTTTGAAATCCTGAATAGAGCTAGCCTTGTCCCCAAAAATCTGGCAATTCCTTTCCTCCAAAGTGCTCCACCAAATAGCTAAAGAAATTGGTTGAGCTTTCTTTCTTTCTTTCTCTTTTTTTTTTTTTTTTTTTTGAGAGTGAAAAGGTTAAACAATTGTTTAATTCAGTGAATCTGGCACCGCTTCTTAAGACTAATCATGTCATCTGTCTTGATCATTAACATTGCTGGAGCATGTGATTACAGGTGCATAGGACTAAAACGACACTTGATTTTGTCCAGCAAGTGCTATCTGAGGCAGCAGTGTATGATCTTTGACCTTCATGCTTGGTGCTCTATCCTTCTGGCATGGTTTTTGACAAAGATATTACTGTGGTCATGACTGTATTTGATCCCCCCATCTCTGATTCCCTTCTGTCAGGTTACAGATTGAAAAGGAGCAATTGTTTGTATCTGTCTCCAAAATGCGTGCAGCTGCCATTTCATGGGAAGAAAGAGCTATACAGATTCTGGCCGCTCAATCAAAATTGGAGGATTTTGAGAATGCCATAAGGTTACCTAGGTTCCTTTCGTTGGAAAATTCTTGGAGTAAGAAGTATCTACAAGATAATGGAAGTGCGCTATCTTTTCAGGGCTTCTGAGGAGATATTCATGACCCTGCCTTCACTTCCTGCTGTCAAGGATGCTGTCTCAGCAGCGAAATCCTGGCTAGAGAGTTCAAAGCCTTTTCTACAATCTTCTGGTGTCACTACATTCATCTCAAATCCTGGATTGTCATATGAGAAATTGAAGGTTAGTCCATTGCATCATACAGAAAACTGTATATGTAGGGTGAGTTAATTTTTGGTTCATATTTTCAGGAGCAAGTTTCGCGATCAAAGATTTTGGAAGTGTCACTAGCTGAACAAATGGCAATCAAAACTGTTATGAGGAACTGTGAGGAATGGAGATCCCAAGCCTGTTTTTTCCTAAATGATGTGGAGGAAATGATGAATCGAAAAGACACCTTCAAGAGAGTAAGAGCAGATGTCATTTCAGACATTGAGCAGCTAAGAATCAAAGTTGAAACTGTTGCAGCTGCTGGTCTCTCTCTGGGATATGATTTTTGTGAGATTTCCATGCTTCAAAATGCTTCTTCAATCTTGCAGTGGTGCTCGAAAGTCCTCTTCTTGTGCTCAGAAGCTCCTTCACTTGAGGTAACTTTGAAGAATCATCTCTTGGGTTTCTGTATTGGAATGTGCATTTATGTCATTTGAAATTTCTGTTTGTAATTGTGGTGCTCCGTCTGATCCCATGTCCTTGACTGAAGTGGCACACTACTATGCAGGATGTTGACAAGTTGATTAAAGAGATGAGCAATCTGCCAACTGGGTGCATTATTGGTTTTGTGTATATGTCTTTGAGTGATGGAATTTCTTGGCTCAAGAGGGCCATAGAGGTCCTATCTGTGTCTTACTGCAGAAGAGGAATAAGAAATTCTCACTTAACCGACGCTGAAGATATTCTGATGAAATCTCAGGTTTTCATTATTTACAACAATGATTGTTTAGGTTTTAATTCTCGACAAGTGAGTGTGAGTTTGTCTATAAAGTTGAATCCTGTGTTGCGCAAAAATTTCTGAGAACTGAGATTGTTATTGTTTGGCTCAACAGAATTTGTTGGTCTCCTTTCCCGCAATAGTCGGACAACTCGAGTGTGCTATCAAAAAACACAAGTGAGTTTTCGTATTGTTTTTTTATTCGCTTGTGCTTTCTGTCTTCTTACTCATTCTTAAATATGTCGTCAACGACATACTTCTGTTTAGAAGCTTTAGCAATGCTGTAAGGTCATTTGCGTGAAACCTTTATCTAGATGCGGCATGCGCAATTGCTTTATTTAATTTTCTCCATTCTTACTGCAGATGCTTAGTGAGTACATTTTTAATTAGGGAAAACTACCACGAAGTCCCTTTTCCCCGGAATTTTCGCATTTAAATTGATTGTTGTATGCAATTGCATAAAATCATGAAAACTGTTACATACTAACCTTCTGGACATACACGCCCTTACTATGCATTCACATACTCTTCAAGGACAAAATTGTCATTTTATTGCATAATTTCGCCTTCGCATTTTTAACTTGGAGTCCAACCTGCAATTTCAAAGTAATTTGGGAGGAAGGGGCCTCATGGTAGGGGTTTGATGTATGCCTTTGTGGTATTGTTCACTGATCTGGGCCAGGCTGTATGCCGCCCTGGCATTGGTGGTGGTGACTAGTGATTGTTGGCTGACTTATGCTATTTCTCTGTTTGTTTCATTTGTTTGTTGTTACTCAGAATGTTGCAGCCTGTATGCTTTTATTCTTCCGACAACATTCCATTCTTTGTGTGTTTTTTTTTTTTGGGGGGGGGGTTCTTTTCAACTAAATGGTGATGTTTGGCATCTTTGCTTATAGGCTTTGGCAAGAAAAAGCACGGGCCTTCTTCAGCCTTGATTCTAGTGAGCGGTCTTGGCCGTCATTATTACAACTTAAGGTGAAAATACTTACACTAGCATGTCCTTATAGAATGGCTGCATCTTCTTGTTTAGCTCTCTTTCTGTCCTTTCCAATGTTCCCTGTGCTCCATTTGAAGTCATAGAAAGAAAGAGAACTTCTTTTTCAATTTTTTGGGTTTAAAAAACTTGTGACACTGTGCATCAGCTTGATCACCAGAATTTGTCTGCATCTTAAATATTTTGTTTACATACTACGTTGATGATAATTTCATTTTCATTACTGTTTGATTGGGTATTTTGGAATTTCTTATTAATTTTCAGCTTTACAGTATTCGTCGTGGAGTTGTTTGACATGTTTCTTGTTTTCTGTTGATGCTTATAAAGTGTTTCCATCAGCTATTATTTGATTAAGTTGTTGGTTTAATTGTTTTCTAGATTCCAGTAATGGTTTTCCTGCATGATGATTGTTTATCTTGATGCCTAAGAATTACTTTGTCAACTTTGTTTTTTACATCAGTGTTGTTAAATTAGAATGTGTTACTGGTTGCTTAAGCAGGAGTCTTCGTCTGTTATATAGTGGAGTTAAGGAGTTGGATGCTATGAAATCAGATGTTTCTTCTCTGACTTCTTATTGGCCTCGCCAAATTTTTCTTCGAACCCCCTGGGGAAGGTTTGTAGTAGGTATCTGGCATTGTGGTCTAGTTTTCTTTTGCGGATCCCAGTCATTCTTTTGGGTTTGCAGAATCCATTCTAGCCGGCATGTCCTCCTTTGTACTAGATTGGCTTGGTGATCTGTCCTTGATACTCTGAGGGTAGCTTTTTCCCATTATGAGAGAAATGTGCATTTGTCCTGTTACTTTTTGTCTATCATGTTCCAATAGTTGTGAGTTCGATGAACTAAATTCTTGGGCTGAATGATATTCGTGTGAATTCTTTGCTGGTCTAGCGTTCTTTTTAGTATCGTACGCATGTTGACCCCCCCCCCCAAAAAAAAGAAAAATAGAGTCAAAACAAGGAGCTCGAGTATGGTCCAGCTGGAGAATGGTCTTGATCACTGCATTGTCCTTTGCGCAGCAACTAAGTTTTAGTCTGTTTGGAAGATGTTGCCACTAGGAATTCTTTGGAAGGCATATGTTTTAGGGAAAAGAAAGGATGGAATGGTTTGAGTGTCTGAGTGACTTAAATGCTTTCCGTCCACATTCTTATGACAAATTGGCCACAGCTGCCAAGTGTGCTTGTGATGCACTAATCCCAAGGCTGGGGTCTAGGGAGTTCAAGATTTGCAGAACTAGTCGAGTGTTGGAGAGAGGTTGCACATTTGATAGAGGCCCCTTTACTTTTTTTTTTTCTTTTCCTATTTTGAATCTCAAAGTGTCCATATCTTTACTAGCCTACGCTTTGAAATGTTCTATCTTGATGTCTGTATCAGCTTTGCATCTGTATATTTCTCATATGAAGCTTAACGCCAAGATTAAAATTGAGTTCCATATTCCATTCTTTTTTTTTTTGGGGGGGGGGGGGTTACTGACAACAAGATGTTAACGTTTCCTTCATAGTGGTGTCGCTCTTGTTGGTTTATAATTGGTTGCTATTAAGATCAAGAAGTCTATGTTTCAACATGTCTATTGTGATTCATTCCCCATTTCACTTGTTGATATCTGCTATGCTTTGTTTTGCTAAGACATGTGCTGATTACTAATTTCAGGAACTTGGGAATGGTGCTTTCCACTGTTCAGAGTTAGAAATGGTCATGTCTGAGTTTGAAACGGTACAAAATTGGATGCAACAAGGCAAGGAAGTTGTCGGGTGTTCAGCTGAGGATGCGACAGCCTTTTTGGGTTCCTTATTGAAGGTTCGGCTTCCTATTAACAACATATTACTGGATCCTTGCCCATGGCCCCCTCTCTGCCCTGGTCTCTGTGACCTCTATGATGTTCATTTCTTTGTCCTTTATTAATTATTTGATCCTTTCAGATCAAACAGTCTTTGCATAGATCATTGTATATATATGAGAAGTCTAAATGCTGGAAAGTGAGATATTTCTGCACTGGATGCTCCGGTAACTCTGAGGATCAAGAGTTCATAACTTGTTCATCATGTAAGGACTGGTAAGATATTTATTTTGATGTTGATGCATTGGCAGGAACAACTGCTCTTTAGGGCTAATTTCGCTCGTCATTTTCTCTTTTCATCTTTTCTTCTTTCTTTCTTCTTTTGGGAGGAGGGAGTGGGAAGATGCACAACATGTGATGACCAAGGGCCTTGAGCTCAATTGTTCCACTAGGTTTTGAATCCTACGGGGCTCAAATTTCCGTTGTGGAATTTGTGGATGCTAATAAGCCATGGTCTCTGTTGGGCCTTCGCCTTCTTGTGTGCTCCCTTCTGCCCCTAGCCCACAATGACCCCTACTTGGATTAGCCCAGTATTGGGCCCAAGTAGGGGGGCACTGCTTACCCTTCATAAAAAAATTAAAAATACAACATCTGAATTTTATTTTCTGATGTTTGTTTAAAATTTTTCCGGAAGATGTCTAGGTCTTAAGATCTCATTTTATTATATGCTTGTCAGATTGACCAGTGTATTCCGTACCTTATTTTGACCCTAAAAGAAACTCAGTTCTTTGACGAGCGTCAATTTGAGCTTTTACCCCTATAATTGAGTGTCAAATCCATGTTTATGTCTTTGTATGGTATTCAGAAAGTGACTAAAAGATATTCTTGTTCAAACAGCTATCATCTTAAATGCTTGGTGCCGAAATCAGTTGATGGTAATAATTCCAAAGAATTTGTGTGCCAATATTGTGCAATAGTTGACAGTGGCTCAATTTGTCGAAGTAAAGACAGCCCTCTGGTGAGCAGTTTTTCCTGGAACCTTCTCTGATGTTCACTTACAAACGACTTGAATTTGTGGATTACTCTGTTTGTGTGATGCAGAGATATAAAGGGAAATGTCCTCAATTAGAGACGCTTGTTGAACTATGTTCTGATGCTGAGAAGTTTACTATAAGGTAATGTGAACCGCATCATTGTTGTTAAGAGCCTTTGTGGTAAGATTATTTAATAATGTTCAAGACACTCGAATTCATGGGTTCCTCTTGTTATTAAGAGAGATAGATGAGAATGAACCCTGATGCTTATTTTTTCGAGACCCTGTCTTTTGTGAGAGTTGGGAAAGGATAGGATGACAGAATTAGACATTAGATGCCAGGTGCCTAGGGAGGTGGTGCTGCATGGTGATTATTTTCTGGTTTGGAACCTGGGTATATGAGGAAGCTGTGCTGTGCCCTTCAAATTATGTGGCCTTATCTTCCTTTTTCCATCCTAAGTTTAGAACAGAACTCCTGTTGTTAGCTTTAATTCATTGTGAGTCCTGTGCAGTACTTCATTGTGCACTCTATGATTAGAGCACCTCCCTGTGTAGACCCTTCTCCTCTGTGCTTTTCAATCCCTGCACCAGGCAAAAGCTTGGTGCAAGTCAACCGGCTCAGTAGCCTCACCCTTGCCTGCACTTAAACTTCAGGGCAATGTTTCCTTCGTCAATCTGCATTACCTCCATATTCTTGTGACATCGTGTTATCAGCCACTACCCAAATCCCTACCACTTACCTTCCGTAGAGGTGCTTGCTGTGCTGAGTTGCAGACATCACCTCTCAATGACTTACCCTGACCAAGAGAAGCACTGAGGGAATGGAATTGCTGCTCATCTCTTACCGTTGTTATCCTCCAGAACTTTGAGCGGTGTTGAACTTATTCTGGTGAGGTTTTTGTTTGTTAGTGGACTTGCGTCGTCTCTTTTATCTTCGTTCCCTTTTCCGTTTAATCATATACAAACAGAGCAAAACAAAAGCCCCAAAAACAGAAAATAGCTTTGCCGCTAGTGCATTTGTTCCAGTCTCATTTTCAGGTTGGGCCGCTGTCTTATTGGTTTTGTTGTTGCAGGATTGAAGAAAAAGACCTATTGCTTGAGATTGTCGACCAGGCTCTTGCATGCCGAGGCTGCTTGTCTGAAATTGTGGATTCATCATTATCCTTCTTTGAGAAGGATATCTTCTCCATCTCTAGGAAATTGACAATTGCTTTAAAGGTATTTTCAGCAAGTCAAATTACCTCTGCTCACTAGTTGTCTGGTGTAAAGCATGCTTGCTGACTACTGGTTGCAGGATGGTATCAATTGCTTTGGGGGAAATTTTTTGGTTTCCCACTCCTTCCTCCATCTGGTGCCCTCGCATTGAAAAAATCACATTAAAGAACTTGTTTATTATTACATACAGGCTCTAGACGTGGCAGGAGTGTATGATACACTTGTTAGCCGCAAGTTTGATCTAGCATTGGCTAGAAATTCTTGGAGAATCAGAGCTAGTGAATTGATTGAAGGTTCACAAAAGCCTGCCCTGCAGCAAATTCAACGCCATTTGAAAGAGGTTTGTGAAATCAGTAGAAGTGAACTACCATCTTGTCTTTTGCTATGTGACTTGTGAACATTGCGAACAGCTCATCTTTTGCTGTGCGAAATTGGTTAGCATTACAATCCACATGTTGCACATCTCTGTTTCTTTGCTCAATAATAAGCATAAACACTGGTTTGAACTAAGTTCCTGATAATGTCGCTGTGTGCAAGTTTTTATATTTCTTCACGTCATGTATCAGGGTTTGGCTATAAATGTACCTCCAGAAGATTACTTTAAGCAGAAGCTTGAAGAGGTTAAAGAAGCTGGAATGCAGTGGGCAGAACTAGCTAAGAAGGTCCGAACGATGAAAATTTTCTATTCATTCGTTCTAGAAAATACACCTTCCCTGTTGACGTCAAACGATGCAGGTTGTAGGCGATAATGGAAACCTCGAGCTGGATAAAGTTTTTGAACTCATTACGGAGGGGGAGAATTTGGCCATCCACTTTGAGAAGGAACTTAAGGTACTTAGGCTATGCAGCCCTTCTCTCTTCATTGGGTAGAGAAGTGTCATCTACCCATCGTTGTGTTTGTGTATGTCTGATAAATGGGTTGAGAAAATGCTTAGCTCTAAATCTCTTATTTATTAAGTGGATTGGGTCATGGATTCAGAACGATGCATTTCATGACAAAACAGCTGCACCGGAAATCTTTTTAGTTGAACGAACCGCAATTTTCAATGAGACAACCGTGATACTCTATGCAATTGACACGTTAGAGAAATTCTGCGATATTAATATTCATTGCTGAAACTGTGACCAAAACTGCATTTTGAATCCTTAGATTGCAGAAGTTGGCGCCAATCCAACCTATGCGATAAATGGGCCCCACTTTATCCATTTACCCAATTTCGAAAACCAACAAAATGTGGGAAAAGGACAAGAAATTGAAACGCAGATCTTGAAAATAATATTTTAGCAATATTTTACAGAAATAAGTGATTAATGGAATTTTTTATTTTTTGGCTTTTTAGGTGTCAATTATGTTGGTTAATAGACTGAGTTTACAATTATTTAATCTGTATAACTAGATGCATTGAATCCAATTATATTGCCGGGAAAAATCCAATCTTTTATCCCCATTTTCTTAAACGAGTGTCAAAGCTTATTGATTAAGCAAGTTGAAATTCTAAACCCCAAGCAATTTATTTTGTAATATGGTTTATGTCGTGTCAAAGTTTGCTAGCTTTATTGTTGGCTGCTCTCAATAATACGCTTATGATTTTGTACTTCCAGTTACTCCGAGCTCGAAGCGTTCTTTACTGTATTTGCCGAAAGCCTTACAATCAGCGGCCGATGATTGCTTGTGATGAGTGTGATGAGTGGTATCATTTTGATTGTATCAATTTGGTGACGCCTCCAAAGATCTACATCTGCCCTGCTTGTAAACCCCAGATAGACAGGAAGATCTCTGTCTCAACATCAGTTAAGGAAGACAGGTAAGCTTGGTGTGGACTGGATTTTAAGTCTTACTCAGTGGCAGCCTGTTTTATCTGTCGCCAGCATTTTATTTTTCTTTGCATGCTTCCCTTCGTTTTTGACTTCTTCGTAAGCTTGCGTTAGCAGATTAACTGAGACTACGGTAGTATAGTCCCGCTGCCACATACAAGGGGAACCATGGGAAGTCTGGGGGACGCAAAAGGTTTTTTTTCAATTAAAAAAACACTGTAGCTATCCATGAGGCCTTGACTACATTAGAATATGCACTGTTCATGTGGATGCTGCGCAGTCTAAGGCTGAGGGGAAGGAACAATGGTAACTGTGGATTCTCATTAGTATTGCATCTTTTGTTACCTGGACTCTACATTTCACTTCAGTTGTTCATGTCAAAGACTCGGCATTCAAACAAATGTGCAAAATTCCAGAATATGGGTAGCCATATCCATTCATTTTCTGAGATCCAACCAACCAAAAAAAATGCCATTTATGGACGTAGGGCAGGGAGCTGCTCTTGCTTCTTCTGGCTTTTCTTTCGTGTTCTATATTTATTTGTTTTCTTTTCCTGTCATCTGAAACAGATCTCCGAGCACCAAAGACAGCGAACCCCAAACACCATCTCCTCGGCCTCTAAAGTCACAATGGAGGAGGCCACAGAAGAAGTCGAAGCCCCGCAAGAAGCAGAAAGTGTCTTCAGTTGCAGATGGTTGTAGTAATAGTAGTAGTTGTGAACCCAGTGTATTGTTGTGGAGAAATAGGAAGCCTTTTAGAAGAACAGCCCAGAAGAGGGCTGACTTAGGAAACCTTTCCCCATTCTTTCTTCTAGAACACTAGGCAACAATTCTAAGTCCCAAATGTAATTCAATTCATTCATTTTTTTAAAACCCCACCAGCGCAATTTATTTCCATGCTGGTCAAGCCGTGTAATAAAACAGTTCTTTGGTGCATTCCATACGAATTCGAATGGAGGCAGCAAGCTCTGTTTCCTTGTTATTTTTATGACCTGCGTTGCCCCCTCCTCCCCCCAACCCAATCCCACCCTTCACCCCCCCCCCCAAAAAAATCCCCGAACACGAACGCCTCAAAAAAAAAAAAAAAAGAATGAAACCAAGTTAATGGGTCTCAGGCCAATGTTCTCTCAATCTCCAAATCATCAAGCTTTTCTACCGTTGGTGAGCTATCTAAAAGACTGGCGCGTGTGCACGTACGTTTCATGCATCTCAGCCGGGCAAGACTCTCAATTTGTATATTTGCTTATTTGGTTCTGCACAAACTAAGTTCTAGTTTCCAGGGGAGTGAGAGGACTGGAATAGGAATGACAAAACCTTTTAGTTCCGTTCGCGTTTGATCTGCATGAGGCATGGTTGAGGGTACATGGAAACATGAATCGGTAGTCCAGCAGTCTAAACCCATCCACCCACCCTCCCTACCTTCCAAATTGATTCTCACTAGACTAATGCTTATATATGGTCTATTTATTTCAGCATCTACGAGTATCAGTACAATGCCTACCACTTCTAACTACTCATAACTAATGCTTACTTGCTCTTTTACATAGGTCTTTGCCACTTACCATTCATTGTGCCTTTTTAATTGTTTATCACTAGTTTAACTGCTGCAACCAGACAACCTATGTGTCCCCAATATGTCTCCAGCGGTTATCACTAGTTTTCACTTGCATTAGAGCCTTGGAACAAGATATTCACTCTTATTTTACCCAAGTCATCTTAATCCCCTTTTTTTTTTTTGGGTGATCTTTCATCATCTGTTAATATAAGTCGAGTCATTGTTGTCATCAAGGACAGAACTCTTTCCTAAATTCAAACGCGAAAGCTATTTATAGGAAGTAGGATGCAACTATTTACAATGACCTATATTCATAAGGGTACCCAATGATTGTGAAGAATCGTGGGTACCCATAGTGCTCTCTCTCTTTCGATTCGTCTTTTAAACGTTCTGTCATTGTCGCCTTCATTTGGTTGGGTTCAGTCTACTGACTGCATAGAGGCCGTAAGAAATGGTCCCCGGATTGGGATCGGGTCCTACCTTTTTTTTTAACTCTTCTTGCCTTGTATCTCGACGCTGTCCTTGCATGTCGAATTCATATGTTAACGGCAACCTTGACATTGATATGCAATTATGCATTGAGGGGATCCATTTGAATAGCTTGTAAAATATTCAATTTTCACGTAAGAAGTCATGGATTCTTAATTTGTTCCATTATTCAAGATTGCCTTTATTTCCCTTTCTTATAAATGAGCTTCTTGTCCTCATTCGTAATTTCACATGGGGTTCTGTTTAGGATAAAAAAACATTGAAATATATCACAGTTCATATTTCCAACTTGATTACTTCGTAATTAGCGCTAGGAAAATTTTATTTGATCTGATTATTCGAATTTATTCGACTCAAAAAAAGGGATATGATGATTATTTTTTTTGTCCCAATTTTAAATTTGAACACAGCATTTTTTTAATTTCTATGGTCCGAACTCAATGTTGACTCAAATTTAGGCTTATTCGATCGTCCAACCCGAAAGAAATTGGGTATCAAACATCAATATGTGGTCTAAATTTAGATACTATTCAATCCGTCCGACCAAATTTGACTTAAACCTGAATCTTTGCTAACATTATTTCTAATTCAAAGTTAGATATTTGATAAAATGGTTAAATTAATGTCAATTTAGCTTCACACGTCAGGATTGAGATGAGGTTTCATTAGTGGCATTGAGATGAGGTTTCCCCGAACTTAGATATATTTAATAATAGAATATTAGATAAGTCATTTATTCTGCATAAATAAAAAGTAAATAACTTGGATATATATAGAGTTATCTTATTGCCTAAACTAGTAAAAGTTTTATCATAAAGTTATTAGAGTATCTCGACTTCAAGTTAATATTTATTTTCTTTTTTCGGTATTTGATTCTTTATTAATAAGAGTTGAATTACCATATTGATTCACAAAAATAGATCTCTCTGTGTTGAACTACCATTGTAGCGATCTTTTTTGAAATCAATTGTCGGAGTGCATTGTGTTTTATTCTGGAATTTTGAAGAAAAAGTGACAATTTTGATAAAGTTTGACTTCTAAAGTAGGTCAAGACTTACAACTTTGATAATATTATTAGTGTAGCAATTAGGCCTATTCGTTTTTTTAGGGAAGGAGTGGGATGAGATGAGAAAGGAAGGAAGGCAAATGGAATGAGTGGGAAAGTGTGGAATTTTATAATCATAATTTAGGGCACAAGAAAGAATGAGAAGAGAGGGGATTGTTCTAGAAGGAGTGAAAGGAAGCGAATGCATAATTTACCAGTGAAAAGAACAATTAGTGGGAAGCCCTTGTTATTATTGTTAAGTCAACAATCATGTACTGTTTTATTAATTATTTTGATTATATTTTACACATTATTGCATCTAATTTATTTTATTTTATATATTTTTCAGGATGGGCGTTAATAAAATAAAAATGAGAAGACAAGACGTTGAAGCTCTGATTTTACAAAATTTGCTGAAAAGACGGTCCAATAAATAATTCATGGAAAACATTATTTTCATAATTATTATATTGGGCTAGGGTTTCAAGAATTGGGTGAAGAGCTAGAAGTCTTGAGGAAGAAGAAATCTAAGGAAAAGAGGAAGAAAACCCTAATTTACTAAACCTAACCCCCTCACTTTCCATATAATAATCACCTCGTCACATATATAAACTCATGCCTAACACACATTAAATCATCCCATCTCATACCACGCCTAACCCTCCTTCATGATCACCATCACACTTCTTCAACCTCGCCATTAATCATCATTCACCACCATCATCTTTGATCTCCATCCTCAGCCATCCTCACGCATCACCATACTCCCCTCTTTCATCGCCATAATCATCATCATTCAACCCCAACATCTTCAATCACCACGGCAACCTCCTTCACCATACCTCACCATCACAACCCCTTCATCATCTCACCAACATCCGCATCACAATCACGATCATCACCATCAGGCCAAGTAGATTTCTATTATTTAAGTTCTATTTTTTTAATTTTATTTTTGTTTAGATTATTATTAAACATGAAGTACTTGGGTAATTTGTGTAATCTAATTTCTAATATGAGTGAGTAATTCGTTTTTGCTTAGTATAATCTTTTTGAAGCCATGCTAAATTTACTATTTTGAAACAAGTTTTATGCTTTAATGCCTAGTTGATTTATATTCATGATTCTTTAGCGATTAGCGTTTATCAGTTATGAAAATTGTATTAAATTAATTAGAATGCATGCTAGTTAGTTTAATACAATTTCGATCGATAGTTTAGAAGATTATAATACGTAAAAGTTATAACCTTTTAGACTTAGGTATCACCCTAATTAATCATGGATGGCTCAAACCCAATTTTTTAATTAGGTAATCGCTTTAGATCTTTGTTAAATCGATTTGCTGGTAAATTGGTTACAAAGTGTTAAATGATGTTTTTCTAATTCTTAATGCTCTAATTTGGTTAAATTTTTGCGCTGGTGTAAAAATTATCAAATTAGTAGGATTTATATTAGGGCTGGACCTAAGTAAACTAGAATCTAAGGAAAAACGGGGAAGAGCCGCTGGTGGATGTCTTCTACAGTTTAACTCATGAATGAATTTAACTTGTGTGTTGATGATAAATATTAATTTGCATGGTGGATTGAGATTATACTAAGTATTCTTCATAAATTTGACAACTTTTGATCATTATTTATTTTTTTTAGTTAATTTGATTAGTTTGATCAATTTTGTTCTATATTTATTAGTTTCAATATAAATTCAATCGACCACCCCCCCAAAAGTATAGTCTTTTAGGAGTGTTTAGGTAATTTTAGATAGCTTAGATTTTGATTTTTAGAGTGATTATAATTTTAGATTGATTTATATTCTCATTTAGTATTTAGTTGCTGATTTCTGAGAAATTAGATTAAAAATAGTTAATCTTGTTATTTTTCGATTTTTATCAGTTCCTAGGGTTTATAGAGTGTACAATTATTTACTCGAATAAAGTCTAGTGTTTTGTGGTATTGTCATTGTTTTTTAATAATTTCCTGTCATTTTTTAGGGTTAGATTTTCTCTACAGAATACATTTGTTCCTCACCTATTATGCAAGTTTATCTCATCTCCTATTGTGTGGGTTCTTACAAAGGACATGATTTATATTAAGAGTATGCTTTCGCATTTCTAATCAAAATTTTGATTGTGTGGGTTCCTCACCTTTATGTTCCAAATTTTGATTGGGGAATGATTTGAAATTCTAAACTCATGACGTTTTATTTATTCATAGTGATCTTTATTAACTATTTCAAACATAATATGTCAAATATGTACCTGCTACAAGAAGTTATGCATAACTTGCATATATTTAAGAAAGATGTATTTATGTCAATGGCGGCCA
The DNA here is from genome assembly GCA_029747015.1 of Carnegiea gigantea. NCBI lineage: Eukaryota > Viridiplantae > Streptophyta > Magnoliopsida > Caryophyllales > Cactaceae > Carnegiea > Carnegiea gigantea. Next base: position 759,693 of record JAKOGI010000220.1, read on the forward strand.
TTTGTGACTAAATTGATGTTGCAAGTTTAGAGTCGATTGGTAAGATGTAAACCTTATCTTTTTATAGATAAGTTTTATTGTTTTGAATTTATTTTTGTTGGATAGTTCTCAGTCTAATCTTGCACAACTTTTTATTAATGAATTGCGCGCTCTTACAAAATTAAATGAATTATTCTAACTATACGACATCCTTTCCCCCCCTTTATTCACTGCATTGGTTGTTATATTAGGTTTATCATTATGATTTGATCTTTCTAGCCCCCCTTCGGTTATTCATATAACTATTTCTAGATTTAAGATAATATGTAGAGATAAATAAATATAAGCCTTGAATTTGCCCTTACAATTCTTAGCGATCTTAATAGTTAAACTCCATGCATCAATTCATCTAGTCAACATTGACTTTAATTGTGCTTACTGATGGGATTTATAGAGGTTTTCTACAGTGGATCCTTGTTGTTTTGCAACTAATAAGACAATTTTTAGTAACAATGTTTTTCTTCTTTTACAGTATGTACGATGCTCAAGGCTCAAGGCTCAAGGCTGAGTACCTAGGAAAAATAACTACGTCCGCTAAATAGAAATATCATATATATATATATATATTAAAAATTGGATACAAACAATGTATGAATGACATGTGGCATCTTATGTGGCACAAAACAATGACTTGGTAAATTGTAATTGGTGGATGTTAGTTGAGATATGTTAATCAACATTAATGCTATTAATTAGATTTTATTATATGTTATTACCTTAATTATTTATTGCATGGTTTTAAAGTCCTAGCTTATTTTATTTTTTGAGTAAGTCCTCATACATTTAACTTGGTGTGCAATAATTGTTTTTTTTTTTTTTTGTATTTCAAATTGATTCATTTTATTTTTCATATTAAAACAATAGAATTAGATAAGAGAATCAAATTTTATCTTAATTTTATTGTTACTACTTATTAATTTATTAAGGTTAGATCTTGAGGTCGTTGTAAATCAGTAAGAGCTTATTACCATATAACAATTTAATCACATAGGACAATTTATGAATAATATATAGGACAACATTTATAAAGGTTGTGTTAGATTAGTTGCCTACATGAATATTCATCTATGATTGAAAAGTGGCCTTTTGTATATCTTATGTAGAGTAATCTATAAGATTGTAATGTAATTTTTATGTAATTTAGTTAAATTAAAATAAAGTCCATTTAACTACTAAATAATATCCATCACAAATTAATTAAACGTTTGACGTGTTCAAGAATCATAAAAAAATTGTAAATGGTAAATCATTATCATATGAAAACAAAAGTAATTTAGAGTGATTTTAAATAAAAACAAAAAGAAAATAATAATTATGTTATTATGGAATTGTTAATCTGATTTAACAATAATACATATGAAAACAAAAGCAATTTAGAGTGATTTTAAATGAAAACAAAAAGAAAACAATAATTATGTTATTATAGAATTGTTAATCTACTTTAACAATAATATATTTTTATTAATTATTTATACTAATAATATTAAAACAAAAATTGACTAATGTTTTTGCATCGCAAGGATATAACACTAGTTAAACTAAAGACCATACAAAACTGAGCACCTAGGAAAAATAGGTCATTTATAGATAATGAAGAACTATAAGATTGAATTATCTAAGATGCTTGTGCCCATGAAAGGAGGAAAGGAAGGGATATATATCCTTTTAATTCAATCACCAATAATATCTTGGATCAATTCACATGGTGGAATCTCACCCGGGTGTGTGTGCACCATTGACGGAAAATAAGCGCGAAAAATGGCATTTATTGGTGCTGATTTTGGCAGACGCATGCATTGATTCTCTAATTATAAGCCTTAATTCTCAGGACTAATTATTGAGCAGTTTGAGCGCCAAATGCCCCCAACTCCAATCACGTGCTTTCATTTGGGAAAAAAAAAAAGGAAATATCAACAGGACCTGTCTTTTGAGGTTTGTCCTAAAGTTAACGTGTCGCTAGCCGTGAATTTTATGGAGTGGATACTATTCTGGACACTGTAAACCTTGTTTTATGTCTTGGCACTCTCATGAGTATCAAACTTTTGTTGTCTCTTTGCTTAATAAATAAATGAATAAGAAGAACTATCTGATTGATAATTAGCAAATAAAATATCAACAAATTGACAAACTAAGGCCTTGTTCTTTTCGTTAGGGAATTGCAGGTGTGGGATGGATGACAGTGGGAAAGGGGAAGGAGTGGGTGGGAGGGGGAAGGAGTGGTATTTTTTTTTAAGGGTGGGAAAGGTGGGAAGGAGGGGGAAGGCGTGGGAAGGGGTGGGAAAGAGTTCAATGAAATATGAGAGTTGATGTAAATTACGTGTTTTGTTTTTTTAATGTAATCTTTTATTTGTGGTAGTAATTACCGATGATAAAAAAATTTTTAGATTGAAAAAAATATTTTTTGTGTTGACTCAGGAACGAAATATTATTTCGTGGCCGTTGTTACCCAAAAAAAATTGTAATTTTCGTTATTCATAAAATAAATTACGGATATATTTTTTTTCATATATTAACCAAATACGAACAATGAAAAAAATACACATATGTTCAAGCCTTGTTCTTTTCGTTGGTAAATCTAAATTTATCAACATCAATCCATTTCAACCCACATCAACTCACTTTACGAACTTCAATAAAAAATATCAACTTCAATCAATTTCAACCCACTTCGACTCACTTCAACCAACTTCAACCAACTTCAAACTATTTCTCACTATTTTAACCAACTTCTGCCCATCATACAAAAAAATTCGATCAATTTCAACCAACTTCAATCCACTTCAACCTATTTCAACCAACTTTAACTCATTTCAACAAAAAAAATACCTATTTCAACCCACTTCAACAAAAAAAATACCCACTTCAACCTACTTTCGTCCACTTCTACTAATCTCAATCAACTTTACCTATTTACCAACCCAGATTTCCCAACGAAAAGAACAGGCCCTTAGTATACGGAAAATAATCATTTGCAAATTGTGTGAAGAACTTCCAATATTTTATTACTGACATACACGGAAAAAAATATCTGCTCAAAATACACATGCAATACATATGCACTTCCTGTCACGAATTACAGACAACGCAAAAAAAACTTACACATTCCTTCATTATGACGGAAAAAATATCTGTAAATTTGGCCCCAAATTACGATGAATGAAAAATAAATTTGTTACACATACAGCAACAATCATTCATGCTTTGATGATCTATAACAAATATTTTGTAACCAATGCCAAAAAAAAAAAATAAACATCTCTTCCATATACAGAATCAAATCCAAAATATCTACCAATCACAAAAACCTAACATTTGTTTAACAAAGCAAAAAAAAAATATATTTCTTCAATATATATAACAAAAATTACGTCATCTACAATTTTCGACACGACTAACAAATATTTCCATAACATCCGCAAAATAAATAAAACTTTTCATAATTATTATCAGACTATTCATACACACAATTATATAAATTATAAAAGTTTTCAAAATATGAAAAATAATGGTTATATATAGGAGTGAGAAGGAGTGGGTGAAAGTCGGTTAGAGTGGGAAAGAGGGATATTTTTTTAAAAGTGTGGGAAGATGTGGAAAAAGGAGGGAGGAGTGGGTGGGAGTGGGAAGGAATAGATTGAGTCTATTAAACTACGAAAAGAACAGGGCCTAATGTTGATATCAAAAAAAAAAAAAAGGTCATAATTAGAGAAGACATTGTTGAACAAGTGGTCAAGTACTCACACGTTAAATCAAAAACATGTGATTCAGACCTCATTACTTGTAAAGTTTTCTTTCTTCTTTCCTCCTACAATGACGCTTTAATTTTACCTATGAAAAAAGAAAATTATCATAGTCACAGTTATATTCTCTATCTACTTTAAACTAAAATGTATTATTGCAGTTCAATTTTTTGACTTTAAACCATTTCAATTGTAATCCGAATATCTTGTCTAGGAGTTTAAAATTTTTACTAGCCTTTGACCAAGTGGATTTTTTGTCTAAGATCATCAAGGAACTAAAAAAAAAGGATAAAGCTTTTAATAGTGTATATAACATAATATTGGTCTATTCACTTCTTTGTTAGAATCTCTATCTAAAAACTATTTTAGAGATATCAACTTAATTCTACCAACTTATCATTAAGACAACATCTATTTAAAAATTAAAAAGAAAAGCTCAACTCCAAAAATTGAAAGATTTTTAAATAGATATAGCACAAAAAAATCTCCATCATAAAAGTAATTTAAAAAATTTCCAAAGTTCAACTTCAAACTTTTACATCAACCTTAAAAAAAAATAAAATTGTTGACCACTTTAATAAATGAATACTCTTTTTTGTGGTCTTTGGACCTTCGTTAGATCTAATTGTTGCAAAACCTTTAGATTGAATTGGTATAAAACATTAACAAATTCAGATTTTAAAATTTATCATTATAATTAATAATCTTTTGATAGTAGTTCCATGAGTTTAATATGACCCAGCGCCACTTGTTCTGCTTCCTCTCAACTCCCAACTTTGTAACTCACATGTCACCTTGTGTTTTACCATTTTGTCCTTCTGTATTTTTTTTTTTTTTTAATTGCCAGTTCTTCCAAACCCCATGGTCCCCATATCAGCCTTTTCCTTTTCTTTTGTATTATATTAGTGTTCTCTGTTTTCTTCTTTACTTTTATTGTGGGGAGGTGCGGTGTGTGTTTTGACAAGCCAAGAAGGTCAATTCAGTGCAATCTTGTAATCTTGTTTGATAAAGTAGATTTTTCGTCCAGCCCAAAATTATATGAATTAGGTTTTTTGTTGATTTGTCAGGGAAAAAAAGAAAAAAAAAAGGGGGGAAAGGAAATGGGTTTATAGATTGTGGTTTAGGTCTACTACGTGGAAACTCCAATTTGGAATCAAATAACAAAATTTTAATTTGGCACATGTGTTAGGAATTAGAGCAATCTAATAGCGGACGCGTTAGGTTGAATAATGATAAATAAAAGTAAACAATGATAACAAGAATAATAACAAACACCAAGATTTATATGGAAACCCAATGCGGGAAAAAACCACGAATGGTAACGAGTACAAACAATCCACTATGAGCAAGAAGAGTACAAATGATTACAATCACAATGAGTGATTTGATCAAGATTACAAACTCTCAAAGCTCTCTCTCACAAATCTACGATATTGGAAACATAATATTCTATAAATATTTCTTGCTGGTGTATTGAGAAGGTAGGAGGCGTGTCCTTTATAAAGGGGCAGGATGAGCGAGAAAAAATCTCATGTAAAACCCTAACCGCCAACGCCACAGGGTCGCCATCGACCGCGGCCGTGGGCTATGCCACTGGCTGCCCGTGGTCCTGTCTCCACAAAACCCAATGGTCTCCACCTTGGACCAACTTCCAACACCAACTCTGGAACACCGCCAAAGCACCTCGAAGGGTGAAGCCCCGAAGAGCAGAGTGGCAATCAAATGCTGTGAACACCAACTAGGTCCAAGCAATACTCGAACTTAGATATAGAAAGAGGCTTAGTAAGCATATCTGCAGGATTCTCCGAAATATGAACCTTCCTTACAACAATTTCCCCTGCAACAGCTGTATCTCTGATATAGTGATCCTTAACACTTATATGCTTGGTCTTGGAATGATTGGCATCATTCTTGGTCAAGTGAATAGTACTCTGACTATCCGAAAACATCACAGTAGTACCCTATGGAACTCCAACTTCAGCAACAAGGTCTCTCAACCAGGTAGCTTCCTTCACACCTTCTGTAGCAGCAACATACTCAGCCTCCGTAGTAGAAAGAGTAGCAATAGACTGAAGTGATGCTTTCCTTGAGATAGCATATGTACACATAGTGAAGATATACCCTGAAATAGGCCTCCTCCTGTTAAGATCACCAGCATAGTCAGAATCAACAAAGCCTGCAACATCCCATGTAGCAGCTTTGTTCCTGTCAAATACCAAACCTCTATCAATTGAACCCTTTGCATATCTAAAGATCCACTTCACAGTCTCCCAATGATCCCTACCAGGATTATACATATAAGGACTTACCACACTCACAGCATGTGACAAGCTAGGCCTAGTGCATACCATAGTATACATCAAACTACCAACTACACTAGAATAAGGAACATGAGACATGTTCTCAATGTCCTTCTTACATCATGGACAAGATTTAGCAAACAATTTAAAGTGAGTTGCAAAAGGTGTAGAAACTGCCTTGCAGTTTCCCATACTAAATCTCTCAAGTACTTTCTCCAGATATCGACTCTGAGACAAGTGCAGTTTACCGGTCTTTCGATCCCTCTGAATCTGGATGCCTAGTATCTTCTTTACAGCTCCCAAGTCCTTCATCTCAAACTCCCTACTGAGTTGATATTTCAACTTGCTAATCAAGGACTTATCCTTGGAAGTTATCAACATGTCATCAATATATAACAGCAAGTAAACAAGAGAACCATCAGAATATTGCTTGAAATACACACTATTATCATACCGAATGCATGTGTATCCTTGCCCAATCATAAAGGTATCAAACCTTTTATACCATTGTCTAGGAGCCTGCTTAAGTCCATACAAGGACTTTTTCAATCGGCATACATATTTTTCCTTCCAGGGAACAACAAAACCCTTAGGTTGCTTTATGTAAATCTCCCCCTCCAACGCCCCATGGAGGAATGCAGTCTTTACATCACGCTGCTCTAACTCTATATCAAACAGGGCAATAAAAGCAAGAAGCACTCTAATAGAGGTATAACAAACAATAGGAGAGAATAACTCATTGTAGTCAATACCTTCCTTTTGGTTGCATCGCCGAACAACCAGGCGTACTTTCCACTTTGCTTCTTCAACCCCAGGTATGCCTTCCTTTCTTTAATAAATCTACTTGGCAGTTAAGGCTCTCCAGCCTTTAGGTAGCTCACATAGATCCCAAGTTTGATTCTTGTACAGACTCTCTATTTCTTCTTGCATAGCTAGAATCCAATTAGATGAACTCAGGCAGGAGATGGCTTTAGTGTAAGTTAAAGGCTCAACACCTTCAGGAATCTCCTCTGCAACTGTAAGAGCATAAGCTAAAAGTCCCTCACTATCAGTATAGTGAACAGGCTTCCTGATATCCCTCCTTGGACAATCACGGGCTATGAAATAATCATCCTCCACATGAGGCTGATTAATACTAGAACTGGGGTCAATAGCCTAAACCTCCCTGCTGGAATGATCAGCAGCTCCACCTTGAGCTGCAACAGTCTTCACATCTATCTCCACGTTCTACTAGCATCCTCTCGATCACCTATACCAGTAGAAGAAACAACATATTCCTTCCGAGAAGATAAGATTGCATTTTCATTGAAGGTTACATCTCTACTCTGAATAACTTTCTTAGAGTCAGGACACCACATTCGATATCCCTTAAACTCAAGACACATAACCAAGGAACATGCATTTAACAGCCCTTGGTGCTAACTTCCCATCACTTACATGGGCAAACACAGGATATCCAAATATTCTTAGCATAGAATAATCAAGAAGATTACCTAACCAAACTTTTTCTAAAATCTGAAAATCAATGGAAGTATGTGGAGATCGATTCACCTGATAACAAGCTGTTGAAATAGCTTCAGCCCAGAAAGTTTTGTGATCCCAAAGCTCTGCATTAGAAAGCATACAACGAGCTTTCTCTAGTAGAGTTCGATTGATGCGTTCTATAACTCTGTTCTGTTGGGGCTTACCAACCAACGTTTTGTGCCCAGCTATGCCATTGACAGTGTAGAACTTAGTGAACTGCGACTCACAGAACTCAAAAACGTTATCGGTCCTGACCTTCTTGATCTTTCTCCCAGTCTGGTTCTCTACAAGAGCCTTGAACTTCTTGAATGTGGAAAACGTCTCATTTTTCTGTCTCAAGAAGCAAACCCAGACCTTTCGTGAGAAATCATCAACAAATGTTAGCATATAGTGCTTACCTCCAAATGAAGGAACCCTCAAAGAACCCCACAAATCTGAATGGATGTAATCAAGGATCCCCTACGTACGATGTTTAGCTGCGGAGAAACTAACCCTCTGCTGTTTTTCAAACACACAATGATTACATAACTCCAGCTTACCCATACCTGCACTGCACAGGTAACGTTTCTTACTCAGAATGGTCATCCTCTTCTCACTCATATGGCCCAATTGCATGTACCATAACTTCGTAGTATCAACATCTGTTGATGTTGTACAAACTGTTGCTGAACCTATAACTGTTGTACCCTACAGAAGATAGAGACTCCCCAGCCTGAGTCCTTTTATCAGCACCATGGCGCCCCTCATTACCTTCATGACACAATTCTCAGCTGAGTACTTACAACTATTAGCCTCAAGAGTACCCAAAGATATGAGATTATGAGTCATATCAGAAATATGATGAACCTTAGACAAGGTCCTAACTACACTATCATGGGTTTTAATCTACATTGTACCTGTTCCTGCAGCCTTAACACTCGGTTTCATTGCCCATAAGCAAAATCCCATTATCAATAGGCTCGTAAGTAACAAATCAGTCCATATGAGGACACATCTATATGATGCGTATAATCAGAATCTAAAACCCAATCATCGTCTATCCCCTTTCCAGAGGTAGTGGCAAGTAACACATTCCCATCAGACTTAGATTCAACAACACAATCAACCGTAGTAGGTTTCTTGGACTGATTCTTCTCTTCTTTCTCTTTCTTATTTTTTAGTTTTCAACAGTTAGTAACAATATGACCCAATTTGCCACAGTAATTGCAGGTCTTACCAGTATGAGGATTTCTAGACTTAGAACGGTTCTTTCTCCTGTTACTATTCCCCTTTTCAGTTGTTCTATCCCTTACTACTAAACCCTCAGTAGAATCAGCATGTATGTCATGATCAAACTTCTCCTTGGACAACAGGTTTGACTTAACATCCTCAAATGATATAGTATTAGAATTACTATATAGCATGATCTCCTTAAAGTGTTTATATGAAGGGGGTAGAGATACAACCAACAAAATAGTAGACCTGACAAAGCTGACTCGAGGCCCAAAACCTAAACCGAACGACCCGGACCTATACCTGACCCGAACTACCCGGACCTATACCCGACCCGACACGCTAAATATGTTCACCCGAAAGTGGAGCCGAAACCCAAATTGACCAGAATCGAACCATACCCGACTCGAAATTTTCTACAAAGTTACTTGTTTTGGCATGACGAGCGTATTTGACAAAAAATTGATTGATCCGAAATCAACCCGAACCAAGCTATACCCGACTCAAACTGAAAAGACCAAAAATGTCACTTAACCAGAACATGACCCGACCTGAACTTGACTCAACCTGTACCCGAACCGAATAACCCATTTGTCAGGTCTATAAAATAGTCTTATCCTCATCCTCAATTTTAACATCTAAACTTTCAAGATCAACAATAATCGAATTGAAATCATTTAGATGTTTTTGAACAGGAGTACCTTCTGCCATTCTGAAAATGTATAGCATTTCCCTCAATTGGTTCTTGTTGGCAAGACTCTGCATCATGTACAGTTCCTTCAGCCGAACCTAAAGACCCACTGCAGTTGTCTTATCAAGCACCTCTTACAAGACATATGGTGCCAAGCACAACTGTATGACAGAAAGTGCCTTTAGCTCTAGCTCCTGCCATTTGTTGTCCGTCAAAGAACCACGCTTCTTCTTCTGCTGTTCTGCCCATTGCTCGTCTATCATCATACTGGGTTTCATGTGAGGTCCTGAGAGAACCTTCCATAACCCATGCTGAATGAGAACTGCTCTCATCTGCATCATCCAAAGATTAAAACTAATCTCCCATCAAACTCCTGAATATCAACTTTCATGATTGAAGACATCCTAAACTAACGCTCTGATACCACTTGTTAGGAATTAGAGCAATCTAATAGCTGAAGCTTTAGGCTGAATAATGATAAACAAAAGTAAACAACAATAACAAGAACAATAAAGAACACAAATATTTATGTGGAAACCCAATGCAGGAAAAAGCCACGGACGGCGACGAGCACAAACAATCCATTATGAGCAGGAAGAGTACAAACAATCACAATCACAATGAGTGATTTGATCAAGATTGCAATCTCTCAAAGCACTCTCTCACAAATCTACAATAGTGGAAACAGAATACTCTCTGAGTATTTCTTGCTGGTGTGTTGAGAAGGTAGGAGGCGTGCCCTTTATAAAGGGGTAGGATGAGTGAGAGAATCCCATGTAAAACCTTAACCGCTAATGCCATAGCGCCGCTAACGACCACGGGCCGTGGGCTATGCCACGGTCTGCCTGTGGCACTGTCTGTCTGAGGGACAGTGGCATCGTTCCGGGGCCACGAAATACAACCTGACTTCCTCTCGTGGAGATGCCCGTGGAGTGAGGAATTGGGCCACAAAACCCAACAACATGATTGATTTCTTGATGCATGAGGATGAAGGATTTTGGGTTGATTTTGTTTCCAAGTTGTGTATATGATTGCTTGAGGTGGCAAGTCATTAGCTTAGCGGTAAATATTGATGGAAGAGGACATGCTAATACCCTGGTAGGACCCTATTATGAAAAAGCCTCTGAGTGTTGGTTGTTAATCATCTCAGAAAGTGAGAGATGGATCCTCATGACTTAATGTGGGGTCTTGAGTGATTGTATGAGATCTGAAATTTGTGGATGTATCCTGAGCACCCCAATTAGTGGTAGGGGTGACTCATACTAGTTAGAGGAGACCAAGAGTGTATAGTATTGTGAGTACACTTGGGTGTAATATATCTTTTATTTTTATAATGGATATTATCGACTGTCACCAATTATGGTTGTTCCCCTCAAGGTGGAAGGGTTTTTCACGCTAAATTTTGGTGTTCCTTTTCTTGTGGTCTGTTTGTGTTTGGTTGTATTTTATTTTATGCTGTTGCTAACAACAAGTGCTATTACAGTGGGGTTGAAGTCCAACAAAGTGGTATTCGAGTTAGCTGCGATCGGATGGTCGAGGAAGATATTTGTTGAAGGCATACACAGGAGAAGATGAAAGCTCGGTGATTCCTAGCTCGATCATTGATGGGTCAAGAAGATGGTTATGTTTCCTAAACATTGATAGATCGGGCGATGTTAGTTGACAGATTCAGAATTGTTGAAGCTGCCCGCAAATGGTGAGGTTGTTTTTTGGTCACTGATGGATTTTGAGGGAATATTGAAGAATTGAAATGGATGTCGTGTTTTGCTAGTTGATGGACCGAGTTGATTATTAGTAAATTAATTTTGTAAGCCAATGCAGTTGTTACTAGGAGCATGTGGTTGATATAAATTTGGGTTCGAGGGGAAGATTTATAGGTTTTTGGTCTAATTCAAAATTATATTAATCAAATTTTTTGTTGATTTTATGAGAGAAGGGAAAAAAGAAAACAAATGAGAGAAAAGGTTAAAAATTTTAAAAAAAGAAACAAAAAAAGGGAAAGGAAATAAGTTTTCCAAATTTTGATTTAGGTCTCCTACGTGTAGATCCCAATTTGGAATCAAATAGAATTGAACAATCTTGATTTAGCACATGATTGATTTCTTGATGCACGAGTACGAAGGAGTTTGGATTGATTTTGTTTCCAAATCGTGTGTGTGATTGCTTGAGTTGGTAAGTCATTAGGTTACAGTAGTAGGAGCCTATTATAAATAGGACTCTAGGAGTTGGTTGTTAATCATCCCGCAAAGTGAGTGAAGGATTCTCTTGACCCAATGCGGAGCCTTGAGTGATTGTATGAGGTTTGGGTATTTGTGGCGTGCATCCAAAGCAACCCAAGCCCCAATCGGGGGGGGGGGCGTGTTATAAAGAGAGATAGATTTGTAAGTATCAAGGGTGACTCAAACACTAGTAAGATAAGACTGAGAGTGCGTGGTGTTGTGAGGATACCCAATTGTAATATATCCTTTGTTGTTATAGTGGATGTTATTGGTTGTTGCAAATCATGGTTTTCCCCTCAATGTGGAGAGACCTTTCATGTTAAATTGTGGTTTTCTGTTTGCTTATGGTGTTTTCGTGTTTGGCTATGTTTTCTCTGATGCTTCCATTCACAACAACTGGTATTAGAGCAGGGTTTAATCCCAATAGATAGCATTAATTCTTTCTTGGGTGGAAACTGAAGCTTGCAAATTAGTATTAAATAACTTTAAAAAAATTTGTATTAGATAGAATTTATGTTCAAATTTATAGAGTTTTTGTTTGAATTTATGGTGTTATGTTATGAACGCTAATGCGTGTAATTTGTTTAAAATTCAAAACCGATATATCATATAGGTTTTTATTAGATTCTATGTAATGTTTTATTGTCAAGATCATTAAAATATGATTTCAAGAGCTTCTAATTGTGATATTATGTTTAGTAAGATTTTATCCAAACACTTAATTTGAGAATTAAAGATATAAAAAAAGATTTCCATTGATATAGTGGGGGATATCATATAATATGAACATATATATATTTTTTTATTCCTTTTAATCATACCCTTTTAAAGATATAAATGTATAATGATGCATTTTATTTGAATACAAAAATATATATCATATGGCACCTCTTGTAAATAACTCAAAACAATGATCTCTCATGATATCAAAACATTTTAATTATTGTGTAAAATAGAAGAGATTCATACTTCAAATTCAAAATACATTTAATGTATTAGTATACATAATTTACTGGAGTATCAAATGACTATAATCATTCTAATATTGTACTAGGAATATTTATGTATTTTTTTATTGTACAGCTTTCCATATAAATACAACTACAGGCTTCCAAGATGGATGAGTTAATTATTTTCTAGAACCGCACATGGTATTAGAGCCAGCCTCGTGCCTAAGCTATGTGTAACCATAGTCGTGCGTAACCCTAGCCATGAGTTGCATTCCTCTCAGGCAACAAACCCTAGCTGTATTTCCGTCTTCTCTCGCCATGGACAAACGTTCATCTTCTCCTGTAGCTTCTAATGGCTTACCCTATGACTCTAAGATTGTTCTTTCTCAGGCCTCTACTTCGCCGGTGTCTGAACCTATTACCCCACCTTAACCCTCTACTCAAGACTCCATTTTGCACACTTACGCCTTTTCGCCACCACTTCCCCCACCTCTTGTTTATCCTCTTTCCTTCTCAACCATGTCTTCTCTGGTTATCTCTTGGCTGTCAACACAACCTACTCTTCTTATGAGCTTTTTTAATTATATATCCACCCTAGTAAACCTATTCCCACAAGCAGTCCCTCGTACGCTATTTCTATGCCCCACTCCTTGTTTGGGTATGGGTTGGGTGGGACGTTTTGAGTCAGCCATTGCCCAACATGTTGCCAATCACTGATTTGAGGGTATTACGCCTTTGCAGCCATCGATTTTGATGGTTAATCTCATGAATTATGTGACCACTATTCTTACCTCTATTGATGATTATCTCTCTTGTCACACCGAATTCACCTTCTTCATCATATTACATCAACTTGTGACATGCTTGATGGTTCGATTGTTCAACTGCATCTTAAGCGCTTCTTATGCCTAGCTTGATGTGTACCAATCCAGCCTACTCATATTGGTTACATGTTGATCAACTTATCCATGCATGGCTTTTTTCCCTAATATCCAAGCGAACGTTGAGTGAAGTCCACAATATTAGTCATTCGTTCCAAGTCTGACAACACTTAGAGTCCTAGTTCAATACTGTTAGTCTTGCACATGCTTTTAACGTGAAGTACATGCTCAATCATGTGTCCAAAGCTAATGATCAATCTATAAGGATTATCTACGTGAAATTAAAACTATTATTGATTTACTGGCTACTATTTAGTCTCATGTGACTAACCTTGAGTTGATTCAGTATAATATTCCTTGTTTGCCTACTGAATGTCATGATTTTGTCACTGTTTATTCTTCGATGTTAGGACCTCATTCCTTTGATGATCTGTGTACGAGATTAATTTTTATCAACAACGGGTGAAGTTTCAGTAAGAACGCTACCCTCCTGTAACCCAAGCCCTCATGGCGCGTGTTACCTGTGGCAGTCCTGATTAAGAGGATCGTCAAACTAAAAATAATTTTTCCATCCACGATAATAAAGGCTATGAAGGTGCAAAAAATTATAATTGGAATGGACAAAACAATGGAGGGTGGTGCATTAAGAGGGGCAACAATAATCATAATAATGAGGAAAACAATCAGAACTAGCATCACTCTTTCAACAATAGGGTTGTGCCTATCCGTTCTATATTTTGTGATTATGTTGTTTCATCATTTGATACTTATTATGCCTCTGTTGTGGTAACTTTTTTTTCTGTAGGCAGTAACCATTTAAAAGAGATTTTAGGGTCCCATCTCACTACTGTATGTCAAATTTGTTGTGCTTTAAGTCATTCTGTTAATGTCTATCCCAGTAGGTGTTAGCCTCTTCAGCAACCAATGCTTTCTTCATATGCTATTTCAATCCAATTGATCCTAGTGAACAAATATGGGTGCCCTTACTTGGCTGCAGTATCCTATATGATACCATATGATGGTAAGCTTCTCTCAATTTATTTACTCTAGACTTGCTTAAGCTAAGGTTAGGAATGGAACCTTGTTTCCTATTTCTCATGTTAGCCATATTGTTGTTCATACTTTTCATAAGCCATTGCACCTAAAGTATGTACTTTATGTTCCTCATCTTCGTCATAATCTTCTATTCGTTAAATAACTTTGCTATGACAACTCTCGTTTAGTTTTTGACTCTACTTTTGTTTGTATAAAGGATAAAGCCACAGGTGAAGTCCTTGTGCAAGGATCTACTGCTCGTAGTGTCTACCCTGTTTATCTCCCAGTTGACCTTCCCTTTTTACTAATCTATCTTACCTTGAGTTCCTTCAGAGATTAGTGGCATTGCTGCTTAGAACATTGTGGTGCTTGAGTCTTAGATGTACTTACGAATTAGAGAGTTTTAAGTTTTACTTCCTCGTTTCATGATAATCGTACGACTTATCAAGTTTTACTTCCTCTTTTCATGATAATCGTACGACTTGTCATTTAGCCAAGTCTCATAGACTTCCTTTTGATTTAGTAGGACATTGTACTACTTCCTCTCTTGAGTTAATTCATTTTGATGTTTGGCACTCACCCGTTTTATCTTATAAGGGATACAAGTACTATGTTTTATTTATTCATGATTTTTCTCATTAAACTTTGATACATCCTATGAAAAAGAAATGTCAAGTCTGCCACATTTTTGGTAGTTTTAAAGTTTTGGTTACAAATCTTTTAATTGCAAAATAAAAATGTCTCAAAGTGATGGAGGAAGGTAATTTGATAAGTCTTCTATACATGACTATTTTATTAAGCATGGTATTTACTTTTGAAAATCTTGTCATGACGCTCAACACCAAGATGGGGTAGTTGAACACAAGCATAGACACATTATTAAAATGACTAGGTCATTTTTAATATAGGCTTCTGTGCTTGCAGTTTTTTGGTTATATGCAATTTATGCTTCCATCTTCACGGTCAATCGCTTGCCCACCCCTACACTCAATAGTAAATCTCCTTTTGAAATTTTGTTTGCTAAAGTGCCTGATTACTCTTTTTTGAAACCTTTTGATTGCTTGTTTTCCAGATTTTATGACTACTTTAGAAATAAATTATCTCCTCGATCTATTCATTGTGTGTTATTGGGTTATGTTAATAATTATAATGGGTATAAATGTTTGGATCCTCTTCTAAATCGTTTTTATATAAGTCATCATATATGTTTTCATGAAAATAATTTTGTATTTCAAGAACTCTCACACTGAGCACCCTCTTATCTTCAACTTCCTATGTTTAAAATTGATGAAATTTTTGTCCTTGCCACAACCTATCCTTATTTGCTTTCCCTTACTTCTTCATCACTCATTGCCCCTGCTCATTCCATCTACCCCAAGATCTTCTCTTCTAGCATTGACGCAATTCATTCCATAGATTGTAACGCATTGGGCCTGGCCTATAACCCCTATTTGGCACAACCCCTCACTCATGTCACCTCCTCTCTCATCTCCAACAAAATTGATGAAATTTTTGCCCTTGCCACAACCTAACCTTCTTTGGTTTTCCTTGCTTCTTCATCACTCATGACCCCCACTCATTGTATCCTCCCTACGGTCCTGTCTTCCCTAACGCAATTTGTTGCATGGACTCTAATGCCCTAGGCTTGGCCTACATACCCAGCTAGTGCCAGTATTCAACACAACCCCTTATCCATGTCACATCCTCTCTCTTGTTTTATTTCTCTGCCCAATGAGCCTCGAAGTCCTCTCAAATTTGCTTCATCTCATGGACCCATCACTTCCCCTAAACCCATTTCCACAGCTTGCCTGCTCCGCTTTCTCGCTCCAACCCTCAAGCCTAACCAATTCTCTCCACCACTGCTTTGACTTGTAGCTCCTTCCAGCCTGTCCCAATTTTTTCTATCCCCCTTAATTCTTATCCCATGAAGAAATGCTCCATGTATAGCATATTTAAGCCCAAACACATTCTTTCCTTGTCCATCTCTCTTGCTAAAGTTGAGCCTACCTTTTTGTCTCAAGATTGAAAACATGCTAGCTGGAAATGGACGATGGCTAAAGAATACAATGCTTTACTGGCCAACAACACTTGGGACTTGCTTCCTCTCCACTTTTCTTAAACTAGCAATAAATGGGTTTATCGGTCAAATATTGAGACGACGGTACTATGGAGAGACATAAGGCCATATTGGTGGCCTAGGGTTTGAACTAGTAAGTAGGTATTGATTACCATGAGACATTCAGTCCCGTTGTCAAACCCACCACCATTCATCTTATTCTTTCCTTAGCCATAACTCATAAGTTGTCCATTCGTCTTATTTTTTCCTTAGCCATTTATGGTCTTCAACAAGCCCTAAGGCCTTGGTTTCAGTATTTTGGTAATTTTTTACTATCTCATGGATTTGTTTGTAGGAGTGTTGATCCCTTCATGTGTTGCTCTTGACACTGATTGCCACACCTTGGTTCTTCTCTTATATGTGGATGTTATAATCTTGACATATGGTTCCTCTAATATGTGTAATTCTTTCATTTTTCGTCTCTCTAAAACCTTTTCTATGAAAGATTTTGGGGATGTAAATTACTTTCTTGGCATCCAAGTGGTTTGCAATACTTTAGGGATTTTTCTTTGGCAATAGAAATATGCCGATGATTTGCTTCACAAGTTTCACTTACCTACTTGCAAACCCCTTTTGCCGCAATAACCAGTTTGTTCTTTTTTATGGTGAACTGCTTCCAAATTCTACCGAGTACACAAGTATAGTTGGTGCTTTACAATACCATACTATGACAAGACCAGATATTGCTTATGTAGTCCATGTAGTTTTCCATTTTATACACCTGTACTACTCACCTCCATCCTATGAAGCGTATTTTCTGGTAGTTACGGGGCAGCCTAAATCATGGTCTTCGGCTTTGGCCTTTTACAGAGTCTGCCATTGTTGTTGCCTACTCTGATATTAACTAGGCTATTTGTAAAGACTCTTGTCATTCTACTATGGCCTATGTAGTCTATTGTGGCTCTGATCTCATCTCTTAGAGATCTAAGAAGCAATCCATTGTCTCCAAGTGCTATTTGTAAGGATTATTGTTATTCTACTATGTGTTATGCAGTCTATCTTGGCCCTCATCTCATCTCCTAGAGATCTAAAAAGCAATCCCCTGTCTACAAATCTTCTAGTGATCAAGCTATTGACTATACTATTGCCGAGACTATCTGGATTTGCAAACTTTAGTTCTTTCTAAGCATTATTGTGGCTACTCATGTGTGCCTATATTGTGACAATATTAGCGCCATGTGCATGATTGTTAATCCAATTTAGCACGATCGCATCAAGTATATTGATGCTGACCATTACTTTGTTTGTAACCGGATTGTTCCTAGTGATTTAGTTATATGTTATATACACACTAGGTTATAAATTATATACATTTTTACCAAAGGGTTGTCTTCCAAAAAGTATTTATTTTTGAAGTCTAAGTATGTCTATGCATCCCCCCAATCAGATTGAGGGGACTTAATAGTGTATTAGGGATATTTACAGATTTTTACATTATACAACTTCTCATATAGATATAACTCTAGACTCTGAAGACGGGTGAATCAATTATTTTCCAAAACCTCACACTTTCAACCATTAGGGTTAAACCACTTTTCAAGGAAATGGCTTGTGTAAAAATGTTTTCTCTGCTTTCATTGATGAACACTAGTAATAAGAAATTCAAAGTTCTATCAAGTCTCAATAGTTGAATATGGCAATTGCTTTGATTTTGTATAAGGAAAATTGTGTAGGTAACCTGATAAACCTCCATTTTACCTCTTCCAGACTTAATTTTAACCTCCTTTATGCAGTTTTTGGGTTGAACTTCAAAGTATAATGGTTGAATAGGCATTCTTTGCCCCGAAATTGCTTATATGATATGTTTTTATGCTTTTCAGAAGTTCGGTTGAAAGAAAGAGGGAAAACCCGCTAATGTCGCGCGAAAAGAGGGCTAGGAAGGCGGGTTTTGAGCTTAAGAGGAGGTTGTCAAGGCCTAGAGATGTGGCATGGTGACCCCATGCCGAGAAGCGCGACCGTGCCACACTGAAAACGCAGGAAAACGTTGGGCAGGGAAGTGGCATGGTGGCACGACCGTGCCACTCTAGTTAGCTGCGATTAATTGCGACAAGGGCGAGAATAGTAGTCTCTCGAAAGGAGGCAACTTTTAGTATTTTTAGGTTTTCAATATTCTCCTAGAATTTCAAACATTGGATTGAAGATTGATTGGATACGAATTTGTGGGTTGTTGCTATGATTAATTAAAGTACGTTCTTTACTTTCTTTCTTTTGCGTTCAAGTTCAAAGTTTGTACCTTTAATCATGATCTTAGCGTTTTTGATTGTGATTGTGATTGGCAGAATGATTAGGGGCTAAATTAGTTGTGTTGGATTGGGTGTAGCCCCTATTATGCAAAAGTGAATCATGTTTCAGGTTTATGTGAATCATGTATATGACTGTAATGTGAATTCCTGCTTAGTGCGCCAACTGTTCGTTGAATTGCTTGAGAGAGTTTTATTCACTACTTGTAATTAGGGTCTAGGAGATCAACGAAAGTTGAATCCTTTACCTAGTGCGACTTTGTCGGCTATTGATCTGCCTAGCGTGAAAACAGTTAGGGTTTCAATTGGTAATAATTGATTACGAAATCTTGTGGCTTTGATAATCTTAGTTTCATAAAAATAGATAATTAAGATTAGTTTAGCCAGTCTATTGACCTTTGAGAGAAGGCTTAGATGCACGCTAAATGCTATTCCTTTCCACTTCGATTTATTCATGGGCATGGCTTGCTTGACCTAATTGCGATTCATATAGCATAATAGTATGGTGAACCCCAATCTAGGACCCTTGTTAACATTGAATTAGATAATTCAGCAGAATAGTACTATTAGTCAGTAACGTTTACCTAAAGTGGACTTCTGCCTGACTCGAGTGTTAAAGTTGAATTCGGTAGTTGAAACTAAGTTCCCCGTTGACACGACCCGTACTTGTCATTGCTAGTTACAACTGGCACCGTGCACTTGTGGTAATACATTTTAAGATTAACATAACCATAACAACATGTAAAGAATAGGTCATGCTAATTCTCGCAAGCTAAGATAATGATTTTGACAATTCAACTTGTAAAAGCTAGTAAATTTAATCCTGTATGTATTTTGTTTTTTTACATTAATGTAAATATTGGTATTTAAATTTCTCTCTCTCACAAGTTAGAACTTAGGAACTCTATCAAAGTTCTAGAAATTGAATTGAATATAGTAAACAATTCAAACTTTGTAATTTAAATTGGAAATTAAATGAGCATAGCAACATAAATCCTATTTTGTAAAGCCATTTATCATATAGGTACTAGAACTCCATAAACTAGCTAGCCGGAGACATCAGAAGAGTACTTTTGTCAATGATGTCGATGGTGCGGAGTATTTTCAAAGGAAATAGGCAAAGGCTAGTTTCTTGTAAGTGTTCAGGAATAGCATCGTAAATTTTGCATGACAGATAGCTAAAAAAATGTTCTTAATTAATATTTTCAAGAACATAATGAATTCTGATGTTCTACAGTATTATAGTGTCATTCTTATTTTCTTATCTATAGAAAAATCTGACAAGTATTGCATGCTCATAAATCATAATTTGTCATATCATGTTAAAATCATTTAACATGGTGCTTGATTTGTGTAAGTCAAAAAGGACACTTGAACTGCAATTTTTCGCTAAGAAAACTTTGTTCAGCTTATGTATGTCAGTCTGCTTATCTTCTGTTTGTAGTTGGTAAGGTTTTGACCTAGCAGTTAATATTCAGCCATTCAGTACATTAGGCCCCTGATTGAGTTTTTCATCCTCAATTCTATTATATTGTACTGTGTGACTCATCTGAGCCAAAAAGAAAAATAATTTTTTCCTTTAAGAATCTCTAGAGATTATACTGCATACAATGTACTTGAGTTTGAATGTTACCCATTTCACAAATTCTCCTTGTTATCCAAAAAATAATAGATCATATTACAAAAGAATTAAATTCATCTCTCGTTACATTTTGTAACTATGTCAAAAAAAATTTGAAAATATATTACCTTTTTTCAACAAATTTTAAAGTTTTACCCAAAATCTTAATATCAAAAATGAGCATAAAAAGGATTCTCAAATTTTTAGTTTTGTTATTTATTGAAACCTTTTTTTAATAAAAAATGGGCATCATATTATATTGTTTTTTTCGGAACCTTATACTATGCATGCATTAAAGCTGCCACTTGATGATAAACTATAAGTCTAAAAAATAGAAAAGGTATCAAGATCAGCCCTATATCAGCTGTCGGATTATGTCGTCCTTAAGTGTGTGGCCTACATTTAGGGAGAAGACACGTAAAGGTTAGGGTTCAATAGAATGCTAAATAGCATCTCCAATGCTATTTTGCATGACAGCTTGAGTAATAAAATACCCAGATCACAGATACATTATCTCCAACAGAGAGCAAGCAGATCAACGTCTTTTTCAAGCAATCCGCAATTCCCTATTCAAACTTTATCATTGGCATAGTTAGGGAATCCAAACCCTAAGATTATGTCAAGCGAAATTAATAATAATTGCTTTGTTATTCCCAAAAAACCCACGTCTTAATTGATTGTGACAGTCACTGACCTATAAAATACTCCTCTACTTTCTCTTCATCCATGGATTTCCAATACTACCCTCCAGATCCGATATGAGTAGAGTTTAGGGTGAAGGGTAAAATTGTCATATAATGAAGTAAAGTTGCCACCTTCAGTAAGCGCTAGTAAGCAGCAAAGTGCCCAGATCAAAAAATGGCATCTTTGATTCTTGAAAGATGGAATTCCCAAATTAAAAGGAAAAAAGGAGCATGTAAGTGCCAAAAATTGCACTATTTGTAAGCAATATGATGGGCTGAATGAAGGGCATGGACATGAACTGAATGAATAGCAGCCCACACTCTCCCTCCCCCATTTTTCCCTGTCTACCTTGTACCACTTTCCCTTTAATTTCTTCATTATTACAAGGCAAGGCATGCTCTTTCTCTCTCTAGCTTTTTTGTTGCATTGCTATCTCTCTACAACTCCTCCGCTTTTTGGGTCACATTGCTTTGCCTAATCCTTTGCTGCTTGGCAGTGTCTTCTTGTAATTGTTTTGGAAGATGGCAACTTAAGCTGCCTTTTTGAGGCTCTGTTGATTGGATCTCAAGTGGGTTGTTTTTGCTTTTAAATTAATGGGGTTTAGTTTTGCCACATGGGCAGTTCTTAATTTTTAGAATGACTTGAAGCTCAAGAGATTTTTGGGAGTAATTTGCCTTCCTGGCAATTTCTGCATTTTCCATTGTTTCTCTTCGCTGAGATCTAAGCGGGGTATACCCACTTGTTAGAAGACTCATGCCATTTTCTAGCTTGGAGTGTAAGTGAAATTAAAGGTAAATTTTCAATGTTGTTCTTGCTTTTGGTCTTTAATCTTCCAGTTTTGAGTGTATTTAGATTTTGAGGGATTTGTGGATTTTGTTCCCACCCCCTGGTTCCATTTCTGAGATAGAGATCAAAAGTCTGTAGTTTTGTGTTACGAATTTGGTGCAACTCCAATAGATGTGTGGTTTTCTCCACCCTAAGTTGGAATTCTTATTGGGTTTTTCAAATGTCAAAGACGGGGGCAAAATTGGGTCTCTGGCATTTTTAACCTCCCCCCCCCCCCCCCCCGGTTTGAACAAATTGGTTCAAGTTCTTCAGCCAGATGGGTTTTGAGGTGCTTGTTCTGATAGTTGTCCTGCAAAAGGAGTATATGCCGGCACGTCATTTTTCAGCGGGAAGTTGTTTAAAGATGTTGGATTGTATAATGATGTGGTCTCCTAATTATGCTTGATTGGGATTTGTATATGTTATCTTCCATTAGTTAATGTGTTGCACTAGTGAAAATGGGTCCAGATTGAACTGTTTGTTCACGCCATTTACAGTGCTCGAGAGAGACATCTGTCAATTTTTTTGCATTTAAAGTCTGGACAATAGCCTTTCTTTTTATGGAAATGATTGATTCTGATTTTAGTTTATCAGTTGTTGTTTCTGCTTGCCCTCATTCTGGTCTTTGTTCCTTTCTTATTCAGAACTATATATGTATCAATTGGTGTAAATATGGAGTTGGAGTTTGATAAATACTGCAAAATTGGTTGGAGCCCAAGAACTGTTCTGCCTCCACACTCTCAAATGAAGGGTGAGAATAGGAGTAGAAAAGAAAAACCGACTTCTAGAAATGGTGAATGTGACTTGCTACCGTTAGAAGAAGAAGGTTTTACCAACATTAAATTTCGTAATTATCGAAGTGTTTCTTGTAAGAATCTTTCATCAGAAGCTGTTGAGTTGGAGTGCAACGAAGTGCATAGGCGTGGTTCAGTATATCAGAGCTCTAGGGAGAGAACATCAAGGAGACCAGCAATGAGTGGTGGGAGAAAGAAAATCGAGTTTTCATTGGGCAATGAAACCGCCTTTTCCTTCGGTATTCTTGATTCAATATGTGGTTCGGATGAGGAAGCTGAAGCTGAGGCTTTGGAGAAGGAGACGCCGTTGGTGAATCCCTTAAATTCAGACATGGTTTCTTCTGCTGGACCTCCCCCTAAACCATGTCCTCTCAATCTGAAAGATAGACGAAGTGATTCTGGAAAATCAGCTGAGAGGGACTTGATCGAAAATCAAAAGTTCAAATGTGATCAAGTTTGCAGTCCTTCCAATGATGCTAATGTACTCAAAGAGAGGGATACTTCAGGTTTGAACAAGTCTCTATATGCCAAGCTTGCATTACCCCATTCCCCTACTCATTCAGAGGGGGAGAGCTCCAAAGGTAGCCCGAAGCCCCGTTTTACCCCAATCAGAAAGATGTTTGATCCTCTGACAAAGTCTAAATCTTATCGAAATCCATCAAATGATGCTAAATCAGCTGGTTTAGCGGGTTCAGATGGGAATAAGACTCTTAAAAAATCTTTGTTACATGAATTTTCTAGTGCTGTGACAAATGTAGAATCTGCCCCTGAATCTGTCAAGAAAGACCCACAGCCAGTTGCCCCACCATGCTCACCAGTGCATCTCAATGGCAATCTCAAGATGGAACGGAAGCATGGAGTCCCATATTTTGAGTTCTCAATGACACACTCTGAAGATGTGTTTGTGGCAAAAACATGGAAAACGGAAGATGCACCCAATTGGGTGTATACTTTTCACACTATTCGGGGTAGAAAGAAAAATAATGTGACTGGGTGGGGAGTGAAGTACAATAATAAAGGTTCCCCCATGGTCGGGCAGATGCAAGTTTCGTGTTACCTATGTTCAGAGCTAAGAGGCCATGGAGCTTTTAGCAGTTCAATGGTGACAGAATTTGTATTATATGATATAGCGCATGCTAGAAACAGTATTACTGCTGAAGAAGAAGTCAGCTCTGCTGAGAGTTCCAAAGTTTCGGGTGATTCTAGTGAAGGGTTGGTTGAAGGGAATGTGCAATTAGATAACTTTTTTGGTCTTGTCAAGCCCAGAGTACCTACTACAAATGTCACTGACCACAACACTGCAGATGTCTCGACACCTTATCCATGGGCCCCTGCTGATTTGCATCCAAACTGGGAAATAGCGGCTGTTGTTGTGCAAGTTCCATTTGAGAAAAGGGGGAGCTTGAAATATAAAAGAGGAGATAAGCTTGGTAATCAAGATCATGCAAGCCTGTTAGATTTACCTTTAGGAGGGCTGAGGACAAAGAGTGTCCATGATGACGAGAGAACAGTAAAGGTGAATGTGGTAACCCCACTGGGGAACCATGGTCTGCCATGCTCTGATGAAAGCAGAGGACCGTCACCATTGCTGGATAGGTGGAGAGTTGGTGGAGGCTGTGATTGTGGTGGGTGGGACATGGCCTGTCCACTTATTGTTTTCAGCAATTCCACTACTCAATGCATGGAAGAGTATTCAATTTTGCAGCAGAATCAGCCATTGAATCTTTATGTTCAGGTAAGCTAGTTCTCCTATGAAAAAGCCTGTATCTGCTGGATTCTGAATATGTAGTAAATGTTTGTGAGAGGACATCAATAGGAAACCCTAATTGGATTCTGGATATGTGTAAATTTTTGTGACTGGACATCAATCGGAAACCCTAATTGTATTCGGATAAAATTGCAACCCCATTTTCTAGAGTCCTTCCCTTCTTTGAAACTTGTCTATTTTTAACTCATGGGAGGAAGGAGAGGGTTGGAGGGGGGGAGCATTGGCAGGAAAATAGGGTGCTTTTGGGATACCCCAAAGGCTAGTTAAATCAGATAAGAGAGCATTTAGCATAATAAACACCTCTCTGCAATTAGAAAGTAAGGCTAAGTAGATATGATCCCCACCCACCTGCTCCCTCATCCTGCCAGGCGGTCAGTCTTAGATGTAGCTCTGGTTCGTCGGCACTCGGCATATATATAATGCATATTATTCTAGGCGCAAAGAGGGACAGATGGTATTTTGCATGATCCACACCGGGTTGGTTGGTTGGATTGTTCTGGAAAGCAGAATTTGATAAAAAAGTGGTCCATACCATTTCACTTCTAACCATGTCACCATGCCATTGCGCTGCTAACTTTGTAGTCTCTTATTCTAAGAGACTCTTGTTTGCTCACATACTAATCTTGAAATTTCAGTGTATATAGTCTCCTAAGGAATCATTTAGTATGAAAAATTTCTCAGCTTCTCATAGTAGTCTTCCTTACTGTGCAAATGAGAGCTCTATGACGTTGGCTCACTCCCTATGATGACCCTCAAATTTCTTCCCCCGAATAAATTCCATCAAGACTGTGTCCCTGAATTTCTTGCATTTGATGAGAAATACTATTCTCATGATAATTTAATGTTCTTGGACCCACAAATTATGATACAGACCCCCTCCCCCCCCCCCCCTCCCCCCCAAAAAAAAGGGGGACTGGATTGCCATAAGCTCCATTGTGGGGTAGTTTGATTGGCCTTGCATGTTTCTCAAGAGCTTGCAAGGGGAAGACTACTCAGGTTGGAGTTGCTCTTTGTAGTGGTGGAGCATGTGGTTTAATTCGATGCAAAGCGAAGAATCTTATTAGGGCTTGACATGCCGGGAATCCTCTTGAAAGAGAACGGTGCCTTCGGGAATCCGGACACAGGTGATGCATGGTTGTTGTCAGCTGTAAGGTGTTGGACTGAGTACTCCAATGAGCGTAACCCTTGTATTTCGCTTCCAACATTGAGTTTGGAATCCTGAATAGACTCTCCAATAAGCCGGAGGAAGGTAAGGATGACTTCAAGTCATTATGCCCCTTATGCCATGGCCGACACACACGCTACAATGGCCGGGGCAAAGGGTCGCGATCTTGTGAGAGTTGCATGAAGCCAGAATCGCTAGTAATAGTCAGTCAGCTATACGGCGGTGAATCCGTTCCCGGGTCTTGTACACATCGCCCGTCACACTGTGGAAGCTGGTCATGGCTGAAGTCGTTACCTCAACTGCAACGAGGGGGATGCCTAAGACAATGACTGGATACAGTCCCATATTTAGTAATTCCCGAACTCTTTCTTCGGTATTGCGGATCATCAAAATAAGCAAAAATGCTATCTACGGAAAATACCATTAATGGCTATTTCAATCGAAATATAGCAAAGGAGCATTAATGTTTGTCTCGCTCTTGAGTCAATCGCCGTACGGCAGCTTAAGCTAAAACAGAATGCTAGTAACATCATAGAATGGATTGCACTGTAGAACTCCGGCTTTCTCTATCTTGGGAGCTGTCAAGGAGTTATCTTCATCTGTCAAGTTAGAGTTTGGCAGGCCATAGAGTGGAGATCTAAAAATGAAGAAAGAAAATAAGAAATTGCATATTGCTGAGCCGCTGATATTCAGCTCGCTTTTTTCTTTGTTTTTCAAGTTGGGGGTTTATTTCTGCACCACCATGGAGCCATTGCTAAAATGCATGCATGTACATGAGGACACCTCTGAATTATTACCTGCATCTTTTACAGGGAAGAAAAGAGAACATGCCAGCGTTGGCCATAACAATCAAAGAGAAGGGACAATATGCAGTACATTTCCATGCACAGCTATCTGCTTTACAAGCATTTGCTGCTTGTGTCGCGATCTTGCACACCACTGAAGCTTCCGGCTCAGCAGAACAAGAGAAAAATGAACAATTGCTACAGTGTAGCTCACTCAAGGTTCTTGTGGAGGATGAAGTGAAAGTTTTGGTTGAAGCAGTCACAGCAGAGGAAAGAAGGAAGGTCACAAAGAAAGCAGAAGAAAACCTGGCCTCTTTTGTGCTCAACCCACCCTTTTCTCCTTTTGCCCGTGTGTAGCTCATGCAGACCTACTGGTAATGTTGAAACTAATATCTGAAGTCTTGGAGCCAATATAATGACAGGATTCCTACCTGGATTCTGAGGATTAATTTCAAAGCAACAACCGGCAATAGTAGCCAGAAGTGTCCAAAATGGGTACATCAGATTCTCAACCTGAATAGTTCAGTGGTAACTTATCAGTTCAGTAGTAGAGAGATTCAGCAAGGAAATATACTTAATGTCCATATTTTGTAGTTCATAGGAGGGTCAAGGATTATTGGGATATTGAGTAGAGGTAGCTAGGTTTTGACAATTTTTATTTTATTTTCTTTTCCCTTTTCAAATTTCTTTGTCGGAATGTCATCTCGATTCAATGTTTGTGATTTAGATGGGGCATACAGGAGATGAAGCTGGTGTAAATGTTTCTAGAAAGATCAGAGCACAACAATGGTTGGAGCAAAGAACATGTTTTTGTAGTCTTTTAACATTTTATGTTACATATAGTACAATAAAACACTTGGAAAGCTTTCGCAAGGAGTTGTTTTCCTATCTTGCTCCGACTGTCGGCTGTTTTCTCTTTGCCTGCTTTATTAAAGAAGTAATTCCTTTATCCTTGCTACATAAGCAATGTGACCCAAACTAAGTCATATTCCTGTTTGAATATTGAGCATCCAATCCATAGATAGGTTTGGGTATAAAACTGCCCCTTGTGAACGAAGCACAGATTGTTAAAGCAATTAGAAAATTGTATATTTTAGATTATATTCTCTAGATTATATCTTGTAATT
This sequence comes from Carnegiea gigantea, assembly GCA_029747015.1. Taxonomy (NCBI): domain Eukaryota; kingdom Viridiplantae; phylum Streptophyta; class Magnoliopsida; order Caryophyllales; family Cactaceae; genus Carnegiea; species Carnegiea gigantea. Next base: position 787,409 of record JAKOGI010000220.1, read on the forward strand.
TTAGTTAAGAATTTGTGTATTTCCTAAACTCTAGTATCTTGCCCATCAAGCTAGGGTATCATGGGATTGCTATGTGTACATAATCAAGCCTTGTTATGCGTGGGAAAGCAAGAGAAATACACGGCAGAAGCTCTTTTGGGCAAATTCTCTTCTTGACAAAACCAATTTATTTCATTGGCAAACAAATTTATTTCAAGGTATCAGAGTCAGGTTGTTAGTTTCGTATTCTTAATTCATATTAATCATGGGTGATGGTGGGGAGAAAAAATTCGCTATCGAACCACACTCACCCTACTTTCTTCATCCCTCTGAAGGACCCGGGGTCATGATCACCACAGTGATGTTCAATGGACAAAACCATGACCTATGGGAGAGGGCCGTTACAATGGCATTGACGGCGAAAAACAAATTAGGTTTTATAAAAGGAATAATTACGAGACGAGAGGAACAAGCAGTTGAAGATTTTTGTCGAATGTCATGCATGGGACATGGTTAACTCGATGTTATGCTCATGATTGCTCAACATCATTGAATCGAGACTTCAACTGAGTATAGCATACTCAGAAACAGCGAAAACCATATGGGTGATTTGAAGAAGCGGTATGGCATGACTAATACCCCCAGAATTCACCAACTAAAGGCTAATATTGCAAATTGCAAGTAGGGAGACCTAACAATTGGATATTTTTATTCAAAACTGGTAAATGTATGGACCGAACTTGCTAACCTTGTGAAGGTGCTGGTGTGTACATGTAAAGGTTGCAAGTGCGGAGCCGCGGGTAAAATTGTTGCTATGTACGAAGAGGATTGAGCACATCAATTCCTAATGGGATTGAATGATGAGTTATATTCAACGATTCGTAGCCAGATCCTTGCGCTTAAACCCCTACCTCCTCTTAATAGAATATTCAATATCACCCCAGCAGGAACAACAACACAAACTGATTATGTGGACCTGAGACAGTAGAAGCGAGACGTCCATGGCCTTTACAACAAGGGAACAGCGTGGCATGATTGAGAAGAGTGGATGTAAGGTATGTGGACATTATAGGCATGACAAGGCAACATGCTATGAGGTGATCTGCTACCCACCAAGGTGGGGGTCACGAGGACGTGGAAGAGGAGGTTGCGGAGGACGTAACAGCAGGGGTGGACGAGGTGGAAGCAAAGGCCGAGGATTTGCTCGTGAAAGTGTAGTAGCAGCTGTCCATTATGATGGTGGATCAGGCCCAAGTACAACAATAGGCCCAGGTGCTGCAGCAGGGGTCGGAGTGGGCAGCAGTGCAGAACCAGCCCAAATAATGATACCTAGGCTAACCTCAGACCAGGTACAAAGGCTCATGAGCCTCATTGATACACCCAAAGCTGGCTATGCAAAATTATCAGGTAAAGTCTCTTGGATGTTGGATAGTGGAGCCTCGTACCATATGGTCGGAGATGCCTCAATAATTACTGAACTCGAAGAAGTATCTCCAGTGGCTATTGGACTACCCAATGGTACATATACCATGGCATGTGAAAAGGGCTCGGTAATTTTAAAGAAAGGATTGAAATTAGAAAATGTTTTGCTTGTGTCCGAATTAAATTGTAACCTTGTCTCAATTTCAAAATTATGCAAACAGTTAAATTGTGCTGTGACATACTTTGATGACTGTTGTTTGATACAAGACTGTACTTCGAGGATTCTGATTGGAGTGGGTGAGCAAATAGATGGGGTCTACTACTACAGAAGGTCATCAAATCAAGTAAATGCAGCTCAAGCATGATGTTTGTGGCATAAACGACTAGGGCACCCCTCCAATGAAGTTTTAACCTTCCTTCCTAACAATTTAGGAGTAGCTAGTGATTCAAATAAGGGAAAAGATGATGTTTGTGAAATTTGTCTTCGTGCGAAGCAAACCCGTAATTCATTTCCTACTAGCAAAAGTAATACAAAGGATGTTTTTGATTTGATTCATTGCGATATTTGGGGACCTTACTGTGTTCCTTCATTATGTGGTGCACATTACTTCCTTAGTATTGTTGATGACGCTAGCAAAGCCACTGGGGTGTACTTGATGGAAGACCGAACAGAAGCAAGTAAACTCTTGAAAGGGCTTATTGCTATGGTCAAAAACAATTTAATAAAAGTGTGAAGGTGGTTGGAAGTGACCATGGAGTAGAATTCACTTCAGGGCCTACGCAAAGCTTTTACTTTGAACATGGAATATTACGTGAAAGCATTTGTGTGGATCCTCCATAACAAAACGGAAGGGTAGAACGCAAACATTGTTATGTTCTAAATGTGGCAAGGGCTCTTAGATTCCAAGCTAACCTTCCAATTCAATATTGGGAAGAATGTGCACTCACAGCGGCCTATTTGATAAATAGGACCTTGATAAAATTACTAAAAGAACCATCACCATATGAAGTACTCTTTAAAAGCAAGCCCTTCTATAATGAGCTACTAGTTTTTGGCGTCTTATGCTTTGCAAGAAACGATTGAAGGACAAAGGATAAATTTGCCTTAAGGTGTAATAACCCAACCCTAACCCATGTTTACCAGACTAAGTTATTATAGTTTGTGCTATTTTAAACCAAGATATATCTCTCTTGACCTCAAACCTTTATTAGTTACTCAATTCAGAATGTATCAAATGTATTTATCAAGCCAATCTGGTGTACTCGCTGTTATCTTGAACCAAGCTATACATCAGCGAGCCTTAAACCCGTATCAGCAACCTATCTCAGAAAAGGCCACAACCGCTCCCTCATTTGTCACTATAAAGGCCTTTTCCTTGCAATCTCATTTATCTCACTGTTGTCCATTTTACTTCCATTTACTTTTTATCAAATTTAATTACTTTCACCAATTCAATTTTGAAGTTATATTGAAATATCCAAAAGTTATGTATACCATTTAATTACTCAATTTCTGTTACACATACTTTTGCTTACTCAATTATGTGAGTAAAGATCATTTACTGACTACATATACTTACAATGATATTTATGAAATAGAGTCGAGGCCTAGTTATCGTTCCCCATTATACATAAGTCTTATCAAGTCAGAACATATTTTTCAAGTCAGATATCATTTATGAAGCAGCTGACTTTTATCAAGTCAAATGAATTTTTAAAGACTCAAGGTATGTTCATTGCCTGTATCTTCAGAAAGTAGAACATATTTATCAAGTTACAACTCTTAATAAGTTTTTCAATGAATCAGTTCATACAGTGATTTGTCATTTAACTTGTGACCCCGTCAGTTATCATCTATAGAGTATCAGCTTATCATTTACCCGCGCAGCTTCAGGTAACTCTTGATCGGATTGGCAGGTGTACACCTATATATAGATCATATCATTGTAAGGGGTTCACATCCAGATAATAATGAGCAATTCAGTTTTATATTACTTTCATTTTCATTGTTATTCCCAACTAAATAAATTGCAAAGACGGAGACCCATCAACAGTGTTTCTATGCTCATTTTACAACACAGGAATGCATGTACTAAATTTTTGCTCACATTTTTAAATTGTTTTCATGTTTTCCATTTTAGATGATGAAGCATCACATGTTTCTTCTTTTAGCAAGCCCTTTTGAGAAGTCATCAGATGCTCACAGTGGATTCAGTATAGCATGAATGTTAGGATCGACTTTAGGGTCAAGTTGGGTCTATATTCAATATACTTGTGTAGTGTGGAGTGCGAGTTAGCACATGGTTTGATTAAGTCAATGGTATTGAAGTTGAACTATTATGGACTTTGGTCTTGAAATGTTTCAGTTTAATAGATTTTGTGATTGTGAACATGAATTGCAAGATTAAAGGGTTTCAGTGAGTCTTGTCCTTATCAAGACAGTGGTAGCAACTTCTATTATTAAATCTTCCGCTGCAGTTTTCTGTAAATCATGTCACTAGCATTTTGGGGGCGTTACAGATTTGGTATCAGAGTTAAAGTTTTAAGGACCACTGTGAGCTATCAAGTGTTTATGAGTTAGCTATCAAGGTGTGTATGAGTTATGTTAGACCATTTAAATAAGCTATTGACTATAAGTTCATATGTATGGGCATATATAGAGGAACCATTTTTATTTGTGTGACTCAATCATTTGGTAATATCCTGAGATTCAAGCATTAGCAAAGTGGAGTGTGGAACCATTTGGGACACCTATTAGTGAGGCATGCTCTCATTTATCTGGGAGTTATATTGTACGTTTCATTTCTCTCACTTGTTTAAATTTTTGCAATCGTGCACTCCAGGTGTGTGACCCATTGAGTTATGAACTCCGGCGTATGGCCGTTGAGCTATTAAAGTGCTTCTCTCCATTTCAGGTATCTATTGTAAGACTTTAAGCCTGGATTTTAGTCAGTTTTTAGGCAGAATTCTGTCCGTTTTACCCCAAGATTTGAGAGTCTTATTGAGGTGTGTTAATATATGGTTGAAACCCAATGTGAGGATGCCATGTGCAACTTCTTAAGGGATTAATATAGTGTCAAGTAAGATGTAAACCCTTAGATGAGGAAATGTCTTATGGGGCAATATCTTGGAGGTGAACTAGTATGAGATGGACACTACAATGAGTGCTTATGTATGGTGATAACAATTAGTATGTTAAGGTGTACTACTTGGCATTACATGTGTGGTACAAGTAAGATTAAGCTGTCATATATAGGAATTATCTGGTCTTGGCACTAAGACCTTACCTCATCAATGCTCCTATTGCTTTCTATCATTGACTTATTTCTACCCTAGTTACCTTGAATTGTTCAGAAGTATCATTTCTTTACCACTAATACTCTCTTGATTTGTAATGGAGTGTCTATGGATTTTCATATGTGGTATGTAGGGAGTTCTTCAAACACATCAGAGCAACCTTTCTTATAGGCGATTCAAACCCTGATAATCATAATCGTTTAATTCTCTGTTTCCATAATGGAGCCTATAATGACCACCGGTATGTGTTTAAATGGATCCATATTGTTCGTGTTTCTATAGCACCGTAAATTTGTGTTGGCATACTACTCTATGGCCGTGATTGTATGTCATTACTCAAGTTATTTTGGCAATCCTTTCTTTACTAGTACAGCCTATCTTATGAATGATAAACAATGATTTGTACTATTTTCATCTGCCAGCAGTTTTGAAGTTCATATGCCTACCCAAGACTTCATTTACTGCAAAATGTGTTATTGATGGATGTCATCATGTTCAATCATAAGACTGACTCCTTCATCTTGACCTATTGTCCTTTCAAACACCAGATGAATCCCTTATGGTAGTGTTGACCCTTATCTTCTTCATTTGACTCACATACGGATACCGTATGACTTTTCAAAAGCTGCTTTGGGAATCTGTCACATTTCTTCACCTTCATTACTTAATACTCTCTCTCAGCTTCATAACATCATTCATTTACTTTACTATCATGACCATCATAAATAAACTGCATGTCTTATATATGCAGGATATTTGTATGCCTTATCTCTTTCATTACGAATCTTCGTCCTTTCATTCATTCAGCTTACATGCCTATCCTTTATAACCAATAAAGAAATATCTTTGCAAGAGTTCATGGTGTGGTTGCATCGCTTTACACTTTAGATCGTCCCTCTATCTTTTAAATTCACTGAGACCAGTGGGCAGTTGAATGTGTTGTCTTATATAAATATGCCTCTATTAGTATTGCTGGAACCATATTCATGAGGCATTCAATCCAATTTGATTGGCATACCTTGTTATCATTATGGGGATAAACTGATTGTGTACTTATAGAAGATGACTTGTAAAGATCTTAAGGTTAGCTTGAGAAATGAGGAAAGACTAGACGTATGTTTCTATGGATCGAGGGCAGAAAAACCCTATTTAAGCCCTAATTACACTGTGCAAGCAAGTGAATTATCATGTCAGTAATGCATTGAATATTAGTGATATGCCGACCACACTCGGTATATACACATCCATAATTACAATTTGTGAATTTAGAGATGTTTCATCTGAGGACTTTTAGGACTGTTGTTGGGAAAAATTGAGAGTTTAAATAAAAGCCGCAAGCGTACGACTGACGTCGTAGTACTTGAGGGTCAAATCCTCAGGGACGATGGTCAAGATTATGGTCACAGAGAAGGGTGAGTTAACTAGTTAATCTATACTAGACTAATTTAAACTTTTCAAAGTGAACTAATGCCTTAATTTAACTGAACATTCAAGCAACCTACATGAACTAAAATGAACTAAAATGAACTATATCTAGGCAAACAAACAAAACCCTATGAATGAGTTTGCATATTCAATATCAGTTTACTAAAGCTAAAACCCACAACCTAAAATCAACCTTCAGCTAACACCTTCTATTAAGCTACCAGATTCGATTTCAGCATCAATTTATAACATTAATCGCAAGCCATTTGAACCGACTAAATCACGAGGAGAAAGGGAGAAAAATAGAGCAGGACTATCAACAATTCAGGCACAATCACCACCTCACCACCAACAATCAACTTTTCAAAACTCAATCTCCATAGTCGAATACCTAGCTAGAAACATTATCACCAACAACTAAACATAGCACAACTGTATCACCACAATCAATCAACAATAAACGATGCTAACTCATTAAATCAAAATCGAAATCATCATCATTCAACTATCAACAGTAACTTGTAAAATTAATAGAAGAGCTAAGGAACTGAAAGCAAACCGAAGCAGAACCCAGACCTCAGTGATGTACGAGCTTCAAAATTCTTCAAAAATGGAGGATTCACCATGGATGGTTGCACGAACATAAAAACAAGGGAGGGGAATTCGAATGAAATTTGACAAACTAACATTCAATTTTTGCAAAGTCGAACTAGTATTGTGAATTGCTACTGGAAAACTCGAAATTTTAGCATAATTACAAGAAATTCGAAGGCTGGAAACAACTGAAAAATCGAAACCCTAAACCGAATCAAAGCAATTTCGAATGACTCGAACGAAAACTGAAACTAAACCTAAATTAAACCTAACCTAAAACCCTAAAAATTACCTACTACTCTTCAATGGTGTCGCTGCTCTCATATATACCGAGCCCAACTTCAATCTCGACCCTTCGATTCGCAGCGTGCGTGGACGGTGGATGAAAGTGGTGTGCTGGTAGGCTACGTGGTTGAAGATGCTTGATGGTGGTCTGGTGATGGTGCGTCTGAGAGAGAGAGAGAGAGAGAGAGAGAGAGAGAGAGAGAGAGAGATGGAGATCGAAGAGAGAGAAAGGGGAGATGAGGATGAAGCAGGGATCGGGTTTTCTGGGCTTCTGCTTCTGGGAACCGAAATAAGGAGGAGGAGAGAGAAGATAAGTGAGGGGGTATATATTGGTGTCACGCGCTAGGCACGTGAGGGCGGGGGCTGGTAAACTGGATCGATCCGGTTCTTTTCCAGCATTTGGGCCGGTTCGAGTCAATTCGATCCATTTTTCAATTCCAGGCATTTTTCACCATTTTCTTCGCATTTTTCGGCATTTTTTCGAAATTATTCAAAACCTGCAAAGCAAAATAAAATCAAATAAAAATCTTAAAAATACAATTAAAACGAGCATAAAATAAGTGTAAAAGTACTTTAAAAATAGCTCATTTTTGGTACGAACAAGTACCCCCACACCAAGATTTTGCTCGTCCTCGAGTAAAATAACTAATTAACTAACCAAAAATGAAAAATAAGAGAAGAAAATCCTAACTCACTATCGTAGGAATCATGGTTGCATTTAGCATATGCAACAAGCCCTTTAAAGCCCTCGGTCTCCCAAGTGGACGAGTGAGGTCTTGTGAGGGTTTTCAAGTGAACTACCCACAAAATTATTTCACAAATAAAAGAAAATCTTTTTGGATTTTTCTCAAAACTAATTTGTACAAAATTTGGGAAAGATATGCACACGTTCTAATCAGCTAAATCATCCATGTACACAATTATTGACCTGTACATGTCCAGAATATACTTCAAAGCCCTCTACCTCCTAAATGACATCAGAGCACTAATTTTTCACCCCATTAAACATTAAGATTCTGAATCCATCCCGGTGCTCGTGTGCAAGTGTATCATCATCCCAGGGCTTAGATTTGCCAGAATTAGACTCAATCCCACTTGACTGACACAACTACATTATTATCACACTGACTTTAGAAGCAAACTTTCCCAGTAGTAATATTGCCTCAAAGGGTAACACCCAGTAGCACGTGCCTCAAAAGGTAACGCCCAGTATCGCATGCCTCAAAGGGATACTTGTCATTTCAAATTTTATTCCATCACTTTTTCTTTTCTTTATTTATTCATAATATACTTTTTTTTTAATTTTTTTAGAGTGATCATGTCACAAGCTAGTGGGAGAATCATTCATGGAAACCTAAGACCTAAAGACAATGATGAAGGAATAAGCAAGGACTAGATTACACAATCTATAATGAACACTGTGGTTAGAATTAGGACTTAGAATATCACATTTGAGGTTGAAGAACTATCATGCACATCCTACTTATATATAATCTAATAAATAAAGCACAGGGGATTCAAGCTAATCAGAAAAAGTGCACACGTCCCCAAAAACAACAAAAATCTTCAAAAATTTTCAAAAATGGGCACCTCACCCCCACACCAAAACTTCACAATATCCTCATTGTGGGAACTAAGGCGCTAAAAAGTAAGCACATCAGTTATACAACCGTAAAACCACAAATATATACAACTAGAACACCACCAAAAATAAAAAAAACAACACCAAAAACCAAACAAAACCAAACACACACATATTTACAAAAGCCAAGAAAAACAAAATCACAAAAGAAAGCCAAAATCAAAACTAAAACCAAAGCAAACACACATATTCACAAAAACCAAAACAAAACCCTCTAAAACAATCTAAACCACTACATAACCAAAACCAAAATATAAGCTAAACTAAAACAAAATAAGACCCAAACATACTTATTTACGAAAACCAAAGACCAAAATCACAAAAGAAACCGAATGAAAAACAAAAATCCAAAACCAAAAACAAAATCAAAACTAAACAAAACTGAACAAAACTAGACCAAAACACACATAATCACCAAAATAGAAACAAAATAAAACTAATGACCTACTAAATCCCAAACTAAATCAAAAGCAACCTAAAATGAGACAAATGGCAAAAGAAAAGACAAACAAAATGAAACACCAAAACAAAATCACTGAAACACCAAAAAGAGAACAAAAGGAAACTATTGAACAAAAACTAAACCAAAGAAAAACCAAAACTTGCTAAACTCAACAAAACACAAAACCAAGGAAACAAAACACAAAATCAAAGAAATCAAACAAAGGAACTAAACATGCACAAGAACAATCCTAGATATTCACAACTACTCACAATCCTAATATCAACAACTAACAAATATTCACATAATCATAACACAATCAAGGGTGATTATAGCCCACACGGCTCAATATTTCCCAAATTGCTCCTCAAGATTGATCACCCGTATATTCACAGTCCTAATTATCTACAAAAAAAGAAAGAAAAGAAAGGAAAAAGACAAGAAGGTTGGAACGATCATACCAGGTTGGATACAGATTGTACCCAAACTATGAGGCTTATAGAGCATCAGCCGCTCCATCACAACTCACAAGCAGCTACTCAGATCAAAACCAACCAACACTCGTAGTAGCTTATCAAATGATCGGGCACAATCCTCGCAGAAATGCAAATAGTAAGAAAAAGGAATTGCAACCCAAATAAGATGCATAAATTCAATGCAACTCAATGCTCTTTTGAGCTTATCAAAGCTCGTAGCCCAATCAGAAGAGAGATGTGTATATGTAAAATCAGAAGCACAAGTCAATGGTTTAATGAAGATATGACTATATGAATGCATAAACCATCTAAAGTGATCTGAATGATCTAAATGAAATCTCACATCTCTAAAAGGGGACAAGGGAGGACCAAAACCAGGCCAATCTAAGGAAATATGAAAATCAGAGTTCAAATGACAGCCTAAAGTCAAGTCCTGTATTTCAAAGTGATCCTTGAGTCTATCTATGCCATTATCATCAAGAGTCTGATCTAAACAAGGAATATCAAGCACAAAATTCTCAGGCTTTACAAAAGTAGACTCGGGAGGGTCTAAAGAAGAAGAAAGAAGAGGGGGAAGCAGAGAACTGCAATATTCAAGAAGGAGGTCAGTTTGGATAGGATCAACAGAAAATGATTCATATTCAGCATGGAGATCCTCATTCAAACTCATATCAACATCAAACCCACAAAAAGATTCACATTCTATATGCAGAATGTTATCATCTAATTTAAACCGAAGGTTAGGAATGATGGAATCAAAAGAGAATGTTTCATATTCAATATGAAAACCCAAATCAAGACCTTCAATAACATCAAACTCATATGAGAAAGATTCATATTCCGCACAAAGAATATCATCATCAAAGTCCAAAATAGTGGGTTCAGTTATCTCATCACATAACTCCTGTGAAATAGCTTTCGAATCATCTAAATCATGAAGCTCAACTGCAGGTGCGATGCTTATGTCTAACTCACTAACAGTATCAGATTGTTCACCCACCTCAAATTCACAAAAGTTGTTCAAAGTGGTGGGTAGGTCGACATAAACTAAGATATCTTCAATGACATCTTTGAGTGAGCTAGTGCAGGGTGCAAGGTCTGTTGATAGAGATATAGGGAGATCACTCTCTTGTTCTAGATTAGGCGAAGACATATTTTCATTCAAATCAGGCCTACCAAAATAAGAGGGTTCAAAATCATCATAGAGACTAATGTCAGATTTAGGAGATCCTAAACTAGCATTAATCTCACTATAAGTCTCCTTATTTTGGTTAAAACATGGAGAACAAGCAGCAATTCTCAGCTTCATAGTCTCTATCGTTTGATCAGTCATATCATTAATCTTCTTTTCAAAACTTGCGCATGTAGCATCAACATAAGCACGAAAAGGACAAATATAAGCATCATGATCAGGAGATTCACAATAGTCGCACAAAACAGGAGGCACACAAGAATAAGATGAGTCATATAAATTCACAAAGTGGCCTGAAGGGTAAAAATCAGCCTGAAAATCATACTCTCCATGAGTTGGGTATCTAAAAGTCTTATTAGCTTGTTCAAACGCATATGTTTCCCAAGCTAATTTTTCAAAAAAAAAATCCCAAACCTCATCAAGAGTCCTAGTGAATAAATAATCCAAACCCCCGGGGTATATAGTCTCAACATGACCCCTATATTCATCATTAAGATCCTCAAAGATCACTTGGCAAATTTCCCATTTCTCAAAACAATAATTAGCACATTGAGCACGAAATTTATTCAATCTACCCAAGTATCGTCAAAAGATTTCATGCTCAGACTGAGGAAAATAGAAACTTTCTATTTTGTTTTTGAAGTTTTTAAATTTTTCAATTTTTAGTGGTTTTTCAAGTTTTTCAAATTTTTTTTGGATTTTAGGTTTTTCTTATTTTTTTGACTTTTTAAATTTTTTCACGAAATGAAATAAATTGAGTAACAACTTAATGAAATGAACAAAGTAAAGTGTAATATATGTAACTAATACGAAAACAACAAAGAAAATGAAAACGTGACCTAATCTTACGCCGTCATCCCCGGCAACGGCGCCAAAAACTTATTGGGAAAGATTGAGAGTTTAAATAAAAGGCGCAAGCGTACGACTGACGTCGTAGTACTTGACGGTCGAATCCTCAGGGACGATGGTCAAGATTATGGTCACAGAGAAGGGTGAGTTAACTAGTTAATCTATACCAGACTAATTTAAACTTTTCAAAGTGAACTAATGCCTTAATTTAACTGAACATTCTAACAACATTCAAGCAGCCTACATGAACTAAAATGAACTAGACCTAGGCAAATAAACAAACCCTATGAATGAGTTTGCATATTCAACATCAGTTTACTAAAGCTAAAACGCACAATCTAAAATCAACCTTCAGCCAGCACCTTCTATCAAGCTACCAGATTCGATTCCAGCATCAATTTATAACATTAATCACAAGCTATTTGAACCGACTAAATCACGAGGAGAAGGGAAGAAAAATAGAGCAAGACTATCAACAATTCAGGCACAATCGCCACCTCACCACCAACAATCAACTTTTCAAAACTCAATCTCCATAGTCGAATACCCAGCTAGAACATTATCACCAACAACTAAACATAGCACAACTGTATCACCACAATCAATCAACTATAAACGATGCTAACTCATTAAATCAAAATCGAAATCATCATCATTCAACTATCAACAGTAACTTGTAAAATTAATAGAAGAGCTAGGAACTGAAAGCAAACCGAAGCAGAACCCAGACCTCAATGATGTACGAGCTTCAAAATTCTTTAAAAATGGCGGATTCACCATGGATGGTTGCACGAACATAAAAACAGGGGAGGGGGATTCGAATGAAATTTAACAAACTAACATTCAATTTTTGCAAAGTCGAACTAGTATTGTGAATTGCTACTGGGAAACTCGAAATTCTAGCATAATTGCAAGAAATTCGAAGGCTGGAAACAACTGAAAAATCGAAACCCTAAACCGAATTAAAGCAATTTCGAATGACTCGAACGAAAACTGAAACTAAACCTAAATTAAACCTAACCTAAAACCCTAAAAATTACCTACTACTCTTCAATGGTGTCGCTGCTCTCATATATACCGAGCCCAACTTCCATCTCGACCCTTCGATTCACAGCGTGCATGGACGCTGGATGAAAGTGGTGTACTGGCAGGCTACGTGGTTAAAGATGCTTGATGGTGGTCTGGTGATGGTGCGTTGAAGAGAGAGAGAGAGAGAGATGAAGATCAAAGAGAGAGAAAGGGGAGATGAGGATGAAGCAGGGATCGGGTTCTCGGGGCTTCTGCTTCTGGGAACCAAAATGAGGAGGAGGAGAGAGAAGATAAGTGGGGGGTATATATTGGTGTCACGCACCAGGCACATGAGGACGGGGGCTGGTAAACTGGACCTAGCATTTGGGCCGGTTCTTTTCTAGCATTTGGGCCGGTTCGAGTCAATTCGACCCATTTTTCAATTCCCGACATTTTTCACCATTTTCTTCGCATTTTTCGGCATTTTTTCGAAATTATTCAAAACCTGCAAAACAAAATAAAATCAAATAAAAACCTTAAAAATACAATTAAAACAAGTATAAAATAAGTGTAAAAGTACTTTAAAAATAGCTCATTTTTGGTACGAACAACTGTTTTCCCCTAAGAAATATTGATTTTCAAATCAACCTAGTTTTAGGTGCTCAATCCATTTTCAGAGCCCCTATCACATAACCCCCAGTAGAGTTCAACGAACTAAAAATTTAGTAAGAAGAGTTGTTACAGAAGGGAGTTATTTGACCAAGTGCCTCACCGTGGGAAATCCTAGTTTTAGATGTGTGAAGAAGGAAGGCAAAACCTTATGGTTGTGTACTGCGTACAGAGAGTTGAATAAGATCATTATAAAAAACAAGTGCCCTATACCTTGAACAAATAATTTATGGGATTAACTGCTACCAACAGAAGTCTTTGCTAGGAATGATTTAAGATCCGGATATCACACCTAAACCATGCAACCATAGTTTATCTTTTGCAAGAATTTCTTTTATAGTAATTCTTGAAATTGTTTGTTCGTCTCATCTTTAAAACTTGATACTATGCAATGTTGTTTAATCCCCCTTGCTTTTCAACCTGATATTTCCTATTAGCATGATCTTCCATGTCTTTACAAACCCGTTGTTACATGTGCAATACATTTTTTGTTGAACCTTATATGGTTGTCAACATTCCAGTGTTCTCAAACTTCACCATCTTTATTTCATGATCATGAGTTGTAGTTCATTCTGCTGAGAGCCGATTCACACATCTACCTTATATCTCATTTATTCATAATGATAAGCTTGTATAACTTGTTCTGAATTCATAATGTAATTCAACTCTCATTGGTGTGGGTGATTACGATTGTCACAATCTCCTTACTCTCTTTATTTTGAACTTCAACTCGCACACATATATCTTACATTCTGATAAATGAACTTATGTATTCTCTATTCAATCTTATTGTTGTACTCGAATTGACTTCATATGAGTAAAGGCATGTTCCCATTGTATCTGCTCAATCTATTTTTCTATCCATTGGCACTTTGCTGGTCCAATCCATTTATCCATCCATTACACTCTGCTTGTGCAATCTATTTGTCTATCTATTGCACTTTGCTTATCTAATCTATCTGTCTATTTATTGCATATTGCTTGTCCCATCTATCTATTGCACTTATCTCATTGCTTGTGGCTATAAAGTCACCTAGTTGAAGCTCAGTTGCTTGTCATCTTAGTTCCAATTCATCAGTTAAACTCGAGTGTAACCATGTCATCTTTCTCCTTGGTTGATTAATTATTGAACCCTTTATGATCCATATTTATAAATCATAATTCTTGTGGCATTATATTTCAGAATTCATGATGCACTTATGGTTATCTTTATTCTAACTACCCCATGATAATCTCTCCTTTATTAGCCTTTTCTAGTTCATTTTTCATTTCTTTTGCATGCAATGATTTACTTGGCTAAGAATTTCATCACTCCTATCCCTAACCATGGTCATTTCATTGCCTAGTATCGATTGGGAGCAGATCCTTGAGTAGTTTGATAAGGGGAGATCATGAGATGCATTAGGAATATCAGATGAGGATATTTTGATAAGGGCATAATATCGAACACTCTCTAATTATATTGGAGTGAGCCAGAAGAAACATTGAGTATAAGGTCAGAGCAAACCCAAGCAAGCATTAAGAGGGAAAATTCAAGTACATGTTGAGGTGATACAAGGTCGACAAATGAGTTGCGCTGGCAAAACAAAGAAATAGCCAAAGTCTCATATGAGTTATGAAGTATTTCAAAAGACTTTTCTAATCAAAGTAGTAAGAGAACGACTATCCAAGGACAAGTAGGGACTAGTTACATAGGGCCTTATGATTCATTGAAAGTTTAAATCCTATAACTTGTTGACTGCACCTATCTATTGAACCCGAACACGTACATGACGTGTTTTATTGCTCGTAATAGTATCAAAGTACTTATCAGGGTATACAACAGTTTCCATTAGTGGACAAGGTGATGAACCAGTAGTGAGCACCTCCTCACTAGTAACAAGGTTCTTTTCTTCCGAAGAGAATATCAATTTTGAATCATAGTAATTAAGTTCATTGCGGCTATTGTATGAGAAGTATCCGGATCTACTACTGAAACATGGGATTAAGCAGTTATACAATACGTAGATGCCCTTAGTCGGAGTACATTGGGCAAACTATACCTCTTCAGAGGGAAGCAATGGGAACCGATAACCCATGTGTTTTTAAAGCAGCATTGCATACATTTGGCAAGTGTCATAAGTTTCGAGGACGAAACTCTTTAAGAGGGGAAGGCTGTAATAACCCGACCCTAAATCATATTTATAAGACTAAGTTATTATAGTTTGTGCTATTTTGAACCAAGATATATCTCTCTTGGCCTCAAACCTTTATTACTTACTCAATTCAGAATGTACCAAATGTATTTATCAAGCCAATCTGGTGTACTTGCTGTTATCTTGAATTAAGTTATATATCAGCGAGCTTTAAATCCGTATCAGCAACCTATCTCAGAAAAGGCCATAACCACTCCATCATTTGTCACCATCAAGGCCTTTTCCTTTATAATCTCATTTATCTCATTGTTGTCTATTTTACTTTCATTTACTTTATATTTTGAAGTTATATCGAAATACCCAAGTTATCTATACCATTTAATTACTCAATTTCTATTAAACATATTTTTACGTACTCAATTATGTGAGTAAAGATCATGTACTGACTGCATATACTTACAATGACATTTACGAAATAGAGTCGAGGCCTAGTTATCGTTCCTCGTTATACATAAGTGTTATCAATTTTCAAGTCAGATGATATTATGAAACACCTGACTTTTATCAAGTCAGATGACATTTTTAAAGACTCAGGGTACGTCCATTACCTGTATCTTTAGAAAGCAAAACATGTTTATCAAGTTACAACTCTTAATGAGTTTACTAATGAATCAGTTTATATAGTGATTTGTCATTCAACTTGTGACCCCGTCAGTTATCATCTATAGGACGTCAGCCCATTATTTATCCACGCGACTTCAAGCAACTCTTGATTAGATTGGCAAGTGTACGCCTATGTATAGATCATATCATTGCAAGGGGTTCACATCCAGATAATAATGAGCAATTCAGTTTTATATTACTTTCATTTTCATTGTTATTGCCAACTACATGAATTGCAAAGACGGGTACCCATCAACAGTGTTTCTATGCTCATTTTACAATGCAGGAATGCATGTACTGAGGTTTTTGCTCACATTTTCGAATTGTTTTTATGTTTTCCATTTTAGGTGATGAAGCATCGCATGTTTCTCCTTTTAGCAAGCCCTTTTGGGAAGTTATTAGATGCTCACAGTGGATTCAGCATAGCATGAATGTTGGGATCGACCTCAAGGTCAAGTTGGGTCTATATTTAAATACTTGGGTAGTGTAGAGTGCGAGTTAGTACATGGTATGATTATGTCAATGGTATTGAAGTTGAACTATTATGGACTTTGGTCTTGAAGTGTTTCAGTTTAATAGATTTTATGATTGTGAATATGAGTTGCAAGATTAAATGGTTTCAGTGAGCCTTGCCCTTGTCAGGACGGCGGTAGCGCCTTCTATTATTAAGTCTTCCACTGTAGTTTTTTGTAAATCATGTCATTAGTATTTTGGGGTTGTTACACAAGGAGTAGGAGATGTGTATTTCTTGGATATCCGTTCAGCAAGAAAAGGTGGAAGGTATGTGATTTGGCCACCCAAGAAGTCTTCGTAAGTAGGAATGTGGTATTCTGTGAAGGCGAATTTTCCTTTCCTTCAAATACATCCTCTAATGAAGAAGCGGAAAATCAACACTCTTACTGGCAGCAAAAGGCTTTGGCAGATGACGACTTTAGGCTGTGAGATGATTAGACCTCGCAAATGGGTCATTTGATTCGGGTACGGATCAGGTCAAGTTCGGGTCGGGTCATGTTCGGGTTAAATGAGATTTTGGGTCGTTTTGATTTGGGTCGGGTATGGTTCGGTTCAGGTCAACTAATTTTTGGCCAAATATGCTTGTCATGCCGAAACAAGCAACCTTGTAGAAAATTTCAGGTCGAGTATAGTTCGATTCAGGTCAATTCGGATTTCGGGTCCACTTTCGGGTGAGCATATTTTGGGTGTCGGGTCAGGTATGGGTCCGGGTCGTTCGGTTCGGGTTTTGGTCTCGGGTTAGTTTTGCCAGGACTAGAGATGATGATGTGTCCAAGCCAACAGTTGGGCCAGTGACAATGGATAATCACTCAGGCCTAGTCGAGCACTATGACACGGAGGCCCGGTAAGAAAGGGGACCGCCAAAAGACAGGGGGAGCCGCATTGGTTCGGGCCCAGTAGATTGCCAGCCCAGTCCACTGCCACAGGATGAAAACACGGGTCCAACAACATTGTTGGGCCCAACCCAGCCAGGTGAGGAAATTTGTTCATGTGAGGAGCCCATTGTACAGGAGTGTGGCCCAATTAGCATGTGCAGCACCCGAAATCGAAAAGCTCCAACCCGTCTAAGTGATTATGTATGTTACAACACCACAGCTAAAGACCCCTTCTTGAGTGCACACCAGCCCCACAAAGAATCCTTAGGTACGCCTTATCCAATAGCTAATTATGTCACATGCACTAATTTTTCTATTTCTCACCAAAATTTTCTAGTTGCCATTATAAAGTGACGGAGCCCAAATATTACCATGAAGCCATTAAAGACTCACGATGAAGGGCTACCATGAAAGAAGAAATTCAGGCACTAGAGAAGAATGAAACTTGGGTTCTTGAAGATTTTCCCAAAGGAAAGAAATCCATCAGTTGCAAATGGGTGTATCAAGCTAAATACAAGTCAGATGGCACAATTGAGCGGTTCAAGGCCCACCTAGTCATACGTGGTGATCATCAACTGGAAGGCTTCGATTATATGAGACGTTTCGTCCAGTGGCCAAGATGATGAGTGTTCGCAGCTTCTTAACTATTGCAATTTCAAAAGGTTGGGAACTACATCAGTTGGATGTAAATATTACGTTCTTGCATGGTGACCTGGATGAGGAGATTGCCTCCTAGGTTCACCTGTAGCGCTCCCAACAAGGTTTGCAGGCTTTAGAAATCTCTCTACGGACTTTGTCGAGCACGCCATCAATGGTTCGCAAAGCTTTCTTCCAAACTTCGTGAGTATGGTTTTATACACTCCTATGCTGACGATTCACTCTTCGCTTATCGAAATGGGGACATTTTTATGGCTCTCGTAGTATATGTTGATGATATTGTCTTGGTTGGAAATGACTCACATGCCTGCACTGAGTTTAAAAACTATCTTAATGCCTGTTTTAGCATTACGGATCTTAGGCCCCTGAAATATTTTCTAGGAATTGAAGTGACTAGTGGGCCTAAGAGACTCTTCCTAGTCAACGCAAGTATGCACATAAGATAGTCGATGAATGTGGGCTCTTGGGTGCCAAGCCCAGTGACTTTCCAATGGAAGAAAGTCACAACTTGCATTTGCCACTGGATCTCATTTCAGTGATACTAGGAGATATCGTTGACTTGTGGTACAATTGATTTATCTCACTATTACACATCCGGACTTGTGTGATGCGGTACACATTCTTTCTCAGTTCATGCAGGCTGCTAGAGAAGAACAAATGAATGCTGCCTATCATGTTCTATGTTACATCAAAGGGACATCAGATTATGGGATATTACCCCGGGCTTGCAATGATCTCACTTTGTTTGCCTTTATGATTCTAATTGGGGTGCATGTCCCCTTACTAGAAGCTCCTTGACTGGGTATTTGGTAACTCTTGGAGGATCACCTATTTCATGGAAGACTAAAATGCAAGTAACTGTCTTAAGATCATCCACTAAAGCTAAGTATTGTTCTATGGCTACAGTTACCAGTGAGTTGGTTTGGTTGAAGTTTCTTCTAGCTTCCTTGGGCATATTTCATAAACCGCCCATGCACTTGTTTTGTGATAGTCAAGCTGCACTTCACATCGAGAGAAATTCTATCTTCCATGAGCGCACAAAGCACATTGAAATTGATTGGCACTTTGTTTGTGAAAGATATCATTCCAGCAAACTCGATCTTCAACACGTGCCCTCCAAAACACAGTCAGCAGATATTTTCACCAAGGCACTTGGGAAAGGCCAGTTTCAGTATTTAAGCAGCAAGTTGGGCATGACAAACTTGCATACACCAACTTGAGAGGGAGTGTTAAGGGAATTAGAAAATTGTATATCTTAGATTATATTCTCTAGAGTATATCTTGTAATTTTAGTTAAGAATTTGTGTATTTCCTAAACTTTAGTATCTTGCCCATCAAGCTAAGGTATCATGGGATTGTTATGTGTATATAATCAAGCCTTGTTATGCTTGGGAAAGAAAGAGAAATACATGGCAGAAGTTCTTTTGGGCAAATTCTCTTCTTGACAAAATCAATTTATTTCATTGGCAAACAAATTTATTTCACAGATGGGCTATCAAGAAAATGGAAGAGGTTGGATGGTGTTTTTGTTCATGTGGATTCAAACTCAAAACCAATTCATAATATGTGTAGCAATGCATTTAATTCATAAACTAGTACTTCATTTATTTGTCGATATGAGACATTTATCATGTAACATACAAGATCTTGCATAAACATGAGTAGGACCTGATGATTATTTTGCATTTTGTAAACTTCGATCCCCGAGTTGGAGTTCGAGATCAAGGAGATCAAGTTGGTCATTGCAAAGGCTACACACACTATCACCCTGCAACCCCCTGAACAAAATAAGGGTAAAAGAAGAGGACATGGATTGCGTTCATCTCCACTCAGTAAAAACTATTAGATAGTACAGAGGACACCTTTCGCATCTAGGTGTCAATTTAGAGCTACAAAATAGTATAGGTTGGGTTGGATTCATGTTCGTATCGAACTTAAATGGGTTGAGAATCTCTTGAGTTGAACATAACCTGTTTATTAAATGGATTGTAAAATCTTGAGTTGTACCCATTTAATTTTTAAACGCGTTGACCTGATTTTGATCCAATTAACCCTTTTAAGATAAACAAGTCGTGTTGATCACCTAATTACCCATTTACCTATTTAACATTTTCAATCACTATACAATTATATAGTATTCAAAATTAAGTTTACATTACCACATTAAGCAATTACTATCTAAAACTCCCCTGATTCATCATAATAGAAGGGCAAATTGATAAATAATGAATGGTAAATTGGTTGACCTATTTAATCCATTTCACTAAAGGAGTTAAATAGCTATTTTTTTCATGTCAAAAATCTTGATCTGAACTTAATCCATTTAATTAAATGCATTGATAATATGTATCTCGACTAATTACCTTCCTGTTGATTTCAAATCGGTAATCGTGTTGGATTAGCTTTGTTTAGCTCTAAGTGCCATTGATTGGCCATGGAACCATGTTCAATGTCACAGGTGCATTGCAGTAGTTGTGCACTCACCTTTTGTTTGGGTGTATGTGTGTGTGGGTGAGTGGGTGGGCGGGTGTGGGTGGATCCTATAGACAAGTAGTTGAGATAGTAATTACC
>JAKOGI010000220.1:813102-862274 GCA_029747015.1 Carnegiea gigantea
TTAATTTAATTTGTAATATATGTTGATTTTTATAAATGAAATAGTTGTAAGTAGATAAGCATGTATAATATGTTTTGTTTTGGTAAATAATTCAAGTATGTTAAGCATGTTATTTTTGTTGGATTTGTTTGTATGTTAATTTTTGGTAAGTATGTGAAGTATATTCTTTTTGGAGGTATGGTTAAATTGATTTCTAAAAGATATTTATTGAAATTAATTGCAGTATATATAACAATTAAGGCAATTAGATTAGTAACATTATTCATATGTCATAATTGTCGCCTTAGTATGTAATAGTCTTATTTTTGACAACTTTCAGGAGGAGCACCACAAGAAATGAGAGGAGTACACTCAAGCTGCAATTGTGGATGTCATAAATAATTTTTAATTTAACGCATTTAATTTTCAGACATGAAAATTCATATTTAGTAACCATAATATATGTTGTTTGTTTGTTTGTGGTAATTGTTTTATATTTAAGCAATATACAATTTTTTTTTTGGAGTCACTCCTAAATTCTACAGACCTAAAAACTGACCGACGAAATTTCCGACGGGTTATTCCGTCGGAAAAGCCGTCGGAGGCCGTCGGAATCCGTTGGAATATAATCTGCGACGAGCTAATTTCCGACGCGCGTCTGTCCGTCGTAATTTCCGTCGGAGATTGAATTTTCCGTCGGAATTTTCCAATTTTTCCGCCGGAGATTCCGTCGCAGATACCAAGTATTTTTGAAAAATGTGTACACGCGCACATGCTTGCGCGCGTGTGTGCGTTTGTGTTAATTTTATCCTACTTTAAAAAGGTTATATGATTTCCAAGCCTCGATCTCCTCGTTGCCTTCCGTGGTTTGTTTTGGTAAACCAATGGAATTAATATTATAAAGTGAAGTTATGAGTACAGTCTAACAAATATGACTTCGTAAGACGTAGACTAACAAAAAGCACAAACAATTAACTGAGCTAAAGTAAGCACAAATTGCAACAATAGAACTGGCCTCAGGATAGTTAACTAGTCTGGTGATACAATAGCCTTGTCACCTCCATCATTCAAAATCTGCCTGAGATCACTTAGATGCAGTAAAGAGCGCCAGATTCCAATTCAACTCAATTTTTGGAGGAGGTAGATATTGACGCTGGTAGTTAATGAGCTTAGCAAATGATATGATGATATTAGGTGTTTTGATGGCATATCGGTCTACAACAAGGAATTTTTTGATCTCATTTTCTTCCAATTCCACTAGAACAATGACCATAGTAATGGTGGAATCAAAAAGGGTAGACAAGGAAGGGGGAAATCGACATTGCATACTTGAAGAGCCAGGTAATAGGAGAGATACATCCACATGAAGCATAAGAAGAATGACATTCGAGGTTAGAAAAGAGTCATCTTCATCCCACCAACCAAAAAAAAAAAAAGGATTAACAGACCAACACGAATCAAACTGATAAATATGCCATGACTTGATGATACCAGTTGGGGGGGGGGAGAAGCCAAATAGAAAGAAAACACAGAAAGCTCCATAATTAGCAGAAAGGAGTGCATTTGTGTTTAGTTCTGGTGGTGAAAGAAGGGCATCATATACTATACACGACAAACAAAGCATATTCACTGCATTTTTCCAATAAAGAATATTAAGATAACTATTTAAAGTCAAAAGCAACAGTGTTTCACATTCAATAATCATCGTTGTATGTGATATTTATAATTTCACACCCATGGATTATAGCTTCATCACATTCAACTTTCTTCATTCTTTTTAGGAAAATCCTTTTCTTTTCTTTTTTTTCCCCCAACAACTTCTTCCCGATTTCGTAGAAGATACAGAGCATATCGGATTATACACAACTTTGAAAACTTTGCATTTATTATATAAATTCAACTGAATAAGTTCGACAGTCCATACGGAGGTAGTTTATAAGTAGTTAATACTATTGATACAACACCTTTAAGAAGAACATGTCAGCACATTGCGTGCAGGGATATAGGATATGGGCACTGGTTTGCTTATATGCAGCCCATAATTTGACAACACCTAGAAATGGGATAGTGGCAATCATAAACTCAGTTCCATTGCCAGAAAGGATTAACATGGGGGATACAGAAATCACAAAAAACCACACCTCCCTTGCGAGCTCTTTCAATTCGTTCAAACTATGTCAATCACGAAAGACTAGTACTCATGTGTGCATAAAGTAATTTCTTAGGAAGTACTTCCCAACCATCTCAATTTTCTTTAAATCACCTCTCATTTTGTTGTTTACGATAGTAAACCGTTCTCCGATTCACATTGTTACTCTACAACCCATAGATATCAGCTTATTCATATTGATTGCATTCATAGCGCCTTGAAACATAGAATCATAGTGAATTTCAAAATCAACATAGCTACTAGACCTGGCAAAAACTGACTTGACCCAAACCTGCCTGAAAGTTTTGGGTTTTGAATACGATTTTCTCGACCCGAACCCGAAATAAACCGAATCTGAAGAACCGATAAATTAATGGTTCAAACCCCCATCCAAACCCGAACCCGCCCATTTGACCCGATCATTACATCCTTATTTATGAATTATCTTTCATTTGTCCTGTTAGCAATAATGGTTATTCATTATATCAAATTGTTTAGAGATACATTATATAACTATCGCATCCCCTATTAGGGAAAAAATTTTAATATTTATAAATTCCAAGTGCAAGGTGATCGTTGAATACTCGAGGTGTCGTCCGCAGAGAGTTGGGTTTCCAAGTACTAGAACTAACTAAAGCGTCTCAAGTTAGGCAAAACTGAAGGAATAGAAAATAGAACTAAACTACTAAAATAACCAAAGGACTATGATTACGATTAAACCTGAGATAAACTAGCTGATCAAGTTAAACCCTCACCTTCCCAAGTTATGCTAGTATTCGAGGTTGATCGGTTGCGTCATTGAGGCCACCCAAGCCTTCTCTCAAGGGTCAATAGGCTAGTCTAGTTGTTCTAACCACCTATGTTTATGGGATTAATTCGACTAAACTACTAGGTTGACAATCCTTGACCTAGCTAGCGACGAGACTATTTTTATGTCTCAATCACAGCCATTTACTCTACCCACACTAGACAATGAACCTCATCTTTCAGTATAAGTCAATTGTCCCAAAACACGGATGAAAACTCTTTCAAGTATTTCATCGAACACATGGTGGGCGTGAGAGAAAACCTTAAATTCTAGCATGAACAAGAGGGGCAAAGGTCTAACAACAATCAATTGGCCATCACAAGGCTAATCACAATCCAAATTCACAACTATAATCTATAAACATTGCAAAAGCATATAAACTAAAACACGAACATAAACATACAAAATAAAGAGAGGAAAAGAAGAGAAAACTTATGTTGATTGAATGAACTTCAGAATTCACAAGTTTGAATCCAAACAACCAGAGACAAATCCTAATCTAATTTCCCAACGGGATTTTTATTAGCTAATCCTAATCTAAAAACTCCCAAAAAGTCGCTAAAGGAGAGCCCGAGGAGGTCCCGAACAAAAACGCCGAAGGAGACTTAAATAAAAAATCAGGCGAGCGAGCAACGGGGGAGGGGCACGGCCATGCCAAATGGCATGACCCCACTGTGCCAGGGTGGCACGGCCCCACCGTGCCACTTTTCTGGCCCAGTAGTTCGGCCCCCTGTCGCCCCTTTCTTGCTTGTTTTCACTGTTTTTGTTTGTGTTCACTCCTTTTCGTGATACTTGCTCCATTTGAACTTATTTCTTCTAAAACGTAAATAAAATAAGTAAAAATCCTAAAGATTAAGTTATTATATGAGCTAAAAGTGGGTGAAAGAGGCACGTAAAATATGACAATTTTCTCCTAACAAATACCCCCACACCTATCTTTTGCTCGTCCTCGAGCAAAACAAAAGAAAAACTAACTTAAGAACCTAACTCACTTTCGTAAGAATCACGATTGCATTTAGCGTATGTAATAAACCCTTTAAACCCCTTGGTTCCCCCAAATGGACGAATAAGATCTCGTGAGGGTTTGCAGAAGATATACCCACAAAATCTTGAAAAAGAAAAATAAGTGAAAAGGAAGAAAGGACAAACAAAGAAAACAAATTAGATATACAAACAAGGCGCAAATATATATACAAAGGGAAGAACTGTACATATTCTAATCAACCAAATCATCAATGAAACAAAGATATTAGCCTGTATATAAACAGAGTGTACATATCAAGACTTTCTATCCATATACATGACATTAAAGTACCAACTTTTCACCCCACCGTACATCAAAACTTGAAATCCATCCTAGTGCTTGGTGTATAAGTGTATCATCATCCTAGGAATTAAGCTTACTAAAATCAAACTCGTTCCCACCTAACTGACACATGCTACATTATTGACTTGTTAACATAGGAAGCAAACTTTCCCAGTAGCAGTATTGCCACAAAGGATAACACCCAGTAGCAGTATTGCTTCAAAGGGTAAAGCCCAGTAGCGCATGCCTAAAAGGGATACTTGCCATTCCTTGTTTTATGTTTTTCTTTTTCTCCTTTTTTTCATTTTTTTTAATGCAGATAATATTAAAGTAACCGTGTCAAAAACAGGTGGGAGAGTCATTAATCACGGAAGACTAAAACCCTAAGATAATAATCAAGTGTACACAAGAATTGGATTACACAACTACAACATACTATTGGGGTTAGAATTGGGACCAAGAATGACACACTTAGGACAAAGATCTATCATGAACAACTTACTTATGTATAAGCTAACAGTTATGGTACAAGGGATCAAAGTCAGTCAAAATAGTACAGGATTCTCCAAAAATAAGTCAGAAACAAAAAATTTTTTATTTTTTTATATTTTTTCGAAAATATTTCCTCTCTTTTCCTTTTTCAAAAGATTGAAGTGTAGCTTCCCCTCCCCCACATCTAGATCTCACAATGTCTTCATTGGGAGCCGAGAAGCTACCACAACAACAATAACAATAACAATACCTCCCAGTGTGGGTCCCGCTTTTGCGGGGTCTAGGGAGATCCAGCTGTAGGCAACCTTACCCCTACCGGCATTCCTATCTGTAGAGATGCTGATTCCAAGAGACCCACAAAAAAAAGGATTTTGTGAAAAATATTTAATAGAGGAAAGATTTCGTGAAAACATTAAAAGGGAAAATAAAGGACACATATCTAGGAAAGACCAAGATATAATAAAAGACAAGTAGCTGGAGCCATGTAGCATAAGAACAATCTATCCGAGGAAAGTATCACATCAACAAAATATATATGTACAATAAAAAACAAACTAAAATACACAAAAATCACAACTATGTGCAAAGGCACACAAAAGGTGATCGTAGCCATCAACTGGCTCAACAAATTCTCAAGTATCATCTCAAATTGATCACCACAAAAGTACAACCTAATATCTACAAGTACGTGACCTAATATCCGTAACTAAATAGAAGAAAAGAAATAAAATAAACAGAAAGGAGAAGAGTTAGAGCAATTATACCAGGTTGGGTACTGATTGTACCCAAACTAAGCTT
The DNA here is from genome assembly GCA_029747015.1 of Carnegiea gigantea. Lineage (NCBI taxonomy): Eukaryota > Viridiplantae > Streptophyta > Magnoliopsida > Caryophyllales > Cactaceae > Carnegiea > Carnegiea gigantea. The sequence goes on from JAKOGI010000220.1 coordinate 818,635, forward strand.
CACTAAAATGGTGCGATGGAAGGCTCGAGGAGCATCAGACACTCCTCACATCTCTCAAGATCCAAGCTACGAATTCGAATGCCATCAAAGCTCACAGGTGCTTATCGAACACCTGAGCATGTAACTCAGATGGATGTAAGTAAGAGCACCCAAACATACATCAAGGAATGATAGCAAGTACTCTTCTAAACGTATCAAATGCCTTAGAGAAATTAATAGAATAATTGAACGCAATAGTTAACATGATTTTTCTAGGCATGTCCTCTAGGTACAGACTATAAGGATCAAAGGAGGAGTCGTACCCCCTAAAAGTACCTAGAGACTCGAAACAGTCAACCTCATTCTCCTCAAGTACCACATGAGAATCAATAAGTAACATATTACAACACGCAAGGGAAGGGGAGGATGGTGAACATACAGGAGAAGCATGGAATAAATCAGGAGAGTTTGGGGATATATTATCAACAATATCAGGACGAGCTGACCCCGCAGCCACAACATCCACACATGACGTCCCTGTGGGAGTCCCATGAAGATCAGGCACGTTAATAAAAACATCGCCTGACTCAGAACAAGTATTATCCTCATCAACACTAGCGCTAATACCAAAGGTCTCACCTACCTCAAACTCCGTCGACTGAGTTAAAGGGGAAGGTATATTAAGAAAGGTCATGATGAACGCAGTGTTGTCCCTAAGGGTATTAGGAAAGGATGGAGCAGCTGTAAGTAAAGTAGTCAAGGGAGGGTCGAGTACTTCCTCTAGTCCGGACTCTAGAGGAGGGAAAGATACACAATCATCACACAGATTGACATCAAGTCGAGGAGAACTAAACCTAAGGTCAGTCTCAGGTGATAGGTCATACTCTGACATTTTATTAGCAAACTCAATTTGTTACTCATTCATTGTCTCTATCATATTGGTAAGTTTAGCAAAGCCCTCATCAGAAATATAATAGGGACAAGAATTATTGTCATGATCAGAACAATGATAAATTTTACACATAGGAGGAGCATAATCAGGAACGCAAAGGGGTGGGATGTATGAATTAGCGCAACTAAGCTCATATTCATAAGTATTCTGAGCTAATCAATCAAGAAAATCCCAAGTTTCCTCAACATTTTTAGCATAAAAATCCCAATACTCTAAAAGAGCACGGGTCTCACAATTGACACCCTCATAGACTGTATTCAAAATTTTCCACTTTTTTAAATAATAATCGCAATAAGTAAGAAAAGCATGTAATCTATCATAATATCTCTAAAACAATACATGCTCATATTAAGGAAAGTGGGAAAAAGATTTTTTTTTTTTTTTGAGTTTTTCTTCTCCTTTTTTTTTCAAAATAAAAGTCTAGTCTCAAATGCCTAAGTAAGCTCCAATATTGAAAAATGTCAACTCCCTGACAACGACGCCAAAAACTTGTTAGGGAAAAAGTTTTAATATTTATAAACCCAAATGCAAGGTGTATTGTTAAGTACTCGGAGTGTCGTCCGCAGAGAGTTGGGTTTCCAAGTACCAGAACTAACTAAAACATCTCAAGTTAGGCAAAACTGAAGGAATAGAAAATAGAACTAAACTACTAAAATAACTAAAAGACTGTGATTACGATTAAACTTGAGATAAACCAGCTGATCAAGTTACACTCTCACCTTCCCAAGTTATGCTAGTATTCTAGGTTGATCAGTTGCGTCATTAAGGTCACCCAAGCCCTCTCTCAAGGGTCAATAGGCTAATCTAGTTGTTCTATCACCTATTTTCATGGGATTAGTTCGACTAAACTACTAGGTTGACCCTCGACCTAACTAGCGACGAGACTATTTTCATGTCCCAATCCCAACCATTCACTCTACCCACACTAGACAATGAACCTCACCTTTCAGCATAAGTCAATTGTCCCAAAATACAGATGAAAGCTCTTTCAAGTATTTCATCGAACACATGGTGGGCGTGAGAGAAAACTTTAAATTCTAACATGAACAAAATGGGCAAAGGGCTACAACAATTAATTGGCCATCACATGGCTAATCACAATCCAAATTCACAACTATAATCTATAAACATTACAAAAGCATATAAACCAAAATATGAACATAAACATACAAAATAAAAAGAGGAAAAGAAGAGAAAACTTATGTTGATTGAATGAACTTCAGAATCCACAAGTTTGAATCCAAACAACCAGAGACAAATCCTAATCTAATTTCCCAATGGGATTTTTATTGGCTAATTCTAACCTAAAAATTCCTAAAAAGTTGCTAAAGGAGAGCCCGATGAGGTCCCGAACAAAAACGCTGAAGGAGGCTTAAATAGAAAATCGGGCGAGTGGGCGACGGGGGAGGGGCACGACCGTGCCAAGTGGCACGGCCCCACTATGCCACTTCTCTGGCGCGGTGGTTCGGCCCCCCATCGTCCCTTTCTTGCTTGCTTTCGCTATTTTTATCTGTCGTCGCTCCTTTTCATGGTACTTGCTCTATTTGAACTTATTTCCTACAAAACGTAAATAAAATAAGTAAAAATCCTAAAAATTAAGTTATTATACGAAGTAAAAGTGGGTGAAAGAGGCACATAAAATACGACAATTTATCGCCTAACATCCCCTCAGAAATTAAACGCTACTACCTTTAGTTTTCCAACTCCATCATCATAAAATAACATCATACGCAACTTAGAAATTGGACAACTTAAAAAAAAGGTATGAAACGATGTGAAGTAACGATTTACTCTTAAAAAAATCAAATAGAATAACGCAAATACTAAAAATCCGTAAGTTATGTCATTATATTTTTAGTGAAATGAATGTGTCTAATATTATTTTGGATAACTTACTTTGTAAAAATCTAAATTTTTGATGTTATAATTTAAAAAAAATAATATCTTGTACATCTCTAATTCCGTTTTGTTTTGCTTCCATTCTAATTCGCCTTTAGCTACAATGCTAGTGGGAGGAAATAGGCTGTTCATGTTGGTATCTCGACATCTTAATAAAGCATATCTAATTGGGCAATAGCAGGTTTGTTAACAAAGATATCGAATTATTCAATAGGTTATTTGCGGGCCAAACTGCTTCGACTCGTTAAGTTGTTCTAGACGAGTTGCTCATTAATGAATCGACCCATTATTGACTTTATTTTAATGGATGGGCTGACCCGCCCAACCAAAATGTGATCCAACTCTGTCCACTCATACATTGTTCATATATCATAATGAAAAGGTTTAATATTTTTAATATTATTTTAAGAAATTACAATTACCATATTTTTTCATAAAATACTGAAAATTTTAAGCAGTAAATATGCCTAATTTTTAATTTTGACAAAAGAAAAATAATTAATAAAAAAGGCGCTCTAAACCCGTTAGGTCAACCTGAAACCTGCAAAACCGAAAGACACATGCCCGTATTTTACCCGAATCCAAATACACCCAACCTGTATTTGACTCGCCCGCCCGAACTGACAGGTTTAATAGCTACACATATGCTGTTAGTATGGAAGCCTGCACTATAAACAGGTTAACAAGTGCCCTATGATTGTATGAAAAGGCATATCACAAGAAAAATGTAAATCAACAGTACCAAACGAATAAAACATGTCTATTTACTGGTCCACACATGAATGGACTGAGAAAAAGATGTGGACCAAAACATGAACAAATGATTTTTTCCCTTGCATAAAAAACAAAAAGAAAAGGAAAAACAAGCAAGTAAAAGAAGTAATGAGAAGCCAATATACGGATGCTTTGTCATTGAAGCAAATAGAAGTGCTCAAAATTTAAAGAAAACTTTCATTTTTGGCCAAACATTAGAGCCCAATGATGAAGAAAACCGAGGACAAATAGGTTGGTTGACTAAGACAAAGCACTGCTTCACTTAATCAGAAAACAAACACCCTTCTGTTATATGTAAAGTGTCAGGAAACACCCATTAAAACAGAACAAGCGATATTAAACTCCATTTCAATTATTTCAACCAGCACAAAAAAAAAAAAAAAAAAGATAGAGTGGCCTCTTTGATACATGGGCATAGACCGAAAGATGAATTGATTGTTCAAAATCACCTATATGTCTTTTCTTTTTTAAAAAGCGGCCCTTGTTACAACAAGGAGGCATGTCTCTTTTGTTTTTTAGGGGGTTCTCCATAGTTCGGTTTAACTAGGTTGGATTATGTAATCAAGATGCTTGTCTAAACATAATCGTTGAACCATGCATTGTCCCAAGACCATCATGTCACAACAATACTTTTTGTATAGCCTTCATTGTTATATATCACATGACAGATTACACCAACCCCCCCCCCCCAATGGCAAATTCTCAAGAAACCTGATTTTATATTTGCAATTACAGCATCCTCTCTGTTGGACTGAGTGTCCCACATCGGCAGGTGAGGCGAACGAAGACCTCTTTATAAGGGGCTGGATACTCCATCTGTATGACGTGTTTTAAAGCCGTGAGGGTTGAGGCCCAAAGCGGACAATATCATACGCAAGATTCGGTGTTGGGCACCAACATGGTATCAGAGCCAGGTTCGTGCCGGTGTGCCCTTCGTGGGGACGCCTCACCTGAGTGGGGGTGTTGGACTGAGTGTCCCACATCGGCAGGTGAGGCGAACGAAGGGCTCTTTATAAGGGGTTGGATACTTCATCCGTATGACGCGTTTTAAAGCCGTGAGGGTTGAGGCCCAAAGCGGACAATATCATAGTTGAGGCCCAAAGCGGACAATATCATACGCAGGGCTCGGTGCTGGGCACCAACATCTCAAAAAAAGGATCCCAAGCTCAACCAATCAACATTAATTATTCAGTAATCTTCCGTCAAATTGTTTTTTGGGGGGGCCAGAATGACCTTTCTTAATAAACAATTTAGAATCCTAGATTAAATTGAGTGAACAAAAGATAAATACTCAATTAGGTGAAATTAAAATTACGTGAGCTATGTGCATGCAACTAGATCGTTCAAACCCATCATAGCAAATAGGCTGGGCTTGCTCTTAGGAAGTTATAAAAGCTCATACTCTTGAAATACACTCCTTTTCAATACTCCTTACGATATGAAACCTCTCCTCCGAGGTCATCTTAATAATCCACAACCCAAAAGGTGGGAGACCCCATAAAAGATTAAATTCATATTTATGCAATTAAAGGAAATAGAGAGATGTAAAAGAGGAGTGACCCAGCACTAAGAGGAGCATCGTCGATGGAGACACGCTGGACAGTCTTAATTGGCTATTGCTCCTTAGCTTCCTTAGTCGCCATTGGAAGAGATGTACAGAAGGTGTTTGTAAAAATGCAGAAGAAAAGAGATTCAAGACCAATTGATTTCTGGCAAATAGTAAAAGAATTCTCTTGTGTGTGAGAAAGAGAGATACAACTCCAGAGAGAGTGAGAGAATATGTAAAGAGAGATGAACCTTTGCTGCCATGAATAAGCCTTCTTGACCCATCTTGGCCCCAACCTCTGCAGTCTAATCTCTTCAGTTTCTTTCTATTTGCCACAAAACCTTCCAGTTATGGTCTTTCCTACTCATTTCCTCCAGGATCTTATTCCTCGCCACAAAATATTTGAGATATTTGGCCTCCACCTTGCCTAGATGTAGCTTTTGAGCTGTCTGATCCATTCGGTTTCCCTTCAAATCTCATCCCCAAGAATACTGCCTTCAGCTTTCTTTGTAGCTTTTAGATCAAGGCCCATGTTGATCTCTTCTTCAAGCCTTGTACACGGTCTGAGTTTGATTGGGAGAACCACTGCTGTTGTTATTATTTCGATGGGGCTTTGCTTGTTGCCACTCTAGAGTTTTTCAAGGATTCATGGTAGAAAGTGTGTTGAGACAAGGCTGGTGCTCAAAGTTGCTCATCTTCACGGTAACTCAGATGTCGAGTTACTCAGACCTGGTACTCCTGAACCTCGTGTGGTAAGAGTCTTTAATTGTGGGTCCCTCTACCTTCAACCAAGGTGTGCTTTCCTCCTCCTTTTTCACTTTTCCCTCAATTTATACCCATGTTTTTTTAATCTGCCATCCTACGTCTTAGAATTACTATGCTCCTCAAGGTTCGTTTATCTGGTTTATTGGATCTTCGATTTCGATTTGTTAATGGAATTAGACCATTTCAAAGTCGTTAATAATGCTAGGATTATGATTTCCTTAAGCTGGACTCTAAGGGACACTACTTTTGATTATTACTATAATGTTATTGTTCATGATTCAAGTTTTGACAGTAAATTCAATATCTTTGTTTCATGGGCCTGTTGTAATTTTTGTGATTTTGATTGGCTTTCTGGGACTTTCCCCTAAATATTATTAGTTTGTATGGCTGCATGAATGCTACTAATGTTGCTAGCTTCTATCCTTTGAGGCGTTGGAGTCTGGTTCATTGCCATCTCAAATACCTGTCATACTAGTAAATTAGGCTAGAAATTATTGCATAGTACCTTTTTTCCCAAAGGAACCTTTATATCACCTTACTTTCGTGGTTTCTCCTAATGTTGGTGAAACCAGCTCTATGCCTTAACAGTGGATGGTATTTAATGTTTTCAACACGCACTCCTTGTGGTAAGGAATTGTGTTTTTCAACCCAGGAATATGCACAATGGACTCATTGTCATAGAAATCATGCATCTAGTTTGCTAACTCGCTCTACGTCTTGTCTTTATAGAGACTATTGTTGGGTAATTTCTCTATCTAGTTCAGTTAATCATGCTTCTCTTTGTGGCGAACAGTTTAACTCAATTGAATTCTGGCGTAATGCCCCTTTTGGTTAGTACTTTTTATGTTTACCCTGTCCCATATTGATTATTGTTTTCTTTTGGATTCTTAGAGAACAACCCATCACCATTACTCTGATTGGGGAAGTTAACAATGCTGTGTGGCTCGATTGTAGGGTGCCTAGGGTATCTTTTCTTAATTAACGGCTCCAAAACAGATGACTAGTCATAAAGCTTAGCTACAGTATATACATTACCTGCACACAGAATGGTATGACCTCCATGGTTTTGTTTATTTTCTTTATGGAGAGAAAAGTGCCTGAGGAGATTACTCCACATGGTGATTCCAAGGTCCGTTTCAAGACTGCCTTCGAGCCCAGAACACTTCCTGATTTTGTTTTAGTTATTAGTTTGAGTGCATTTGTTGGAAGTAGCGATATAATGGCTGCTGAGATGACAGTATGCACTGTGTCATGGATGGAACCACTGACCTGAAAACTAAATTTGCCCGACTGAGGTGCAAATCGTTAAGGTGAGGTAGCTCCCCAAGGTTTACCACAACAAGTCTCTCACTGGTGCGCTCGAGGGAGAAACTATGGAGTATGATAATCTGTTGCCCGGGAAGAGAAGAAGAGAAGAAGAATAGAGGAAGCTTGTGTGGTTTTTGTGTCCTTTAGAGTTGCAGAAAAGCTCTTTATATAATAGTCTGATGAAGCAAGGGAGTTGTTGAATAGCCATAATTAGAGGAGGAAAAAAGGGGCGGAAAAGCAGGAGGGAGAGAATCATGTAACTGAAGCAGTAATGGAGGAGAGGATCATGATGATTGCGGTAGAGATAGAGGAAGACTCAGTCAACTAGCCATTAGGATTACAACAGCTCATATGCAATCAGTTCAATGAGAATTCCTCAAAAAAATATAGTCAGTGAGGCTCGCTCGAACCAAACGTTCGGGCAGTTGTAGCGTGCGCATGCATATGGCAACCCAAGTCTCCTCAACCCCCTTAAAACATGGCCACTAGTTATTCAACAAGTGCAAGGAGAGTGGGATATATAAACTCTTCAAGTCATTTCCAAAAGTTCCTTGTGGGACAACAAAAGAGATAGAGAGAGTAAGTGAACACCCTTTTGGGGTGCCATTACTCTAACAGCATTAACTTACCATTTATGCTATTTCCTTGTATCGAATATGACTTGGTTTTTTGTATCATTATGCTTATTGATGGGAACCAATAGGATACAAGGGCATATTACTTGCCTATTATTTATGGTTTGGTGAACTGTAATGAACTGATACTATATTTCTTTTGTCTAAGCTATAACGTTAATTTAGGAATAGGCAAAACCCTCCCCATGCATGAGGTGATAATGTCTTCCTGTGAAGTTTCTAATTGGAGATATACCAGTCTCGTCCATTTGTTCTATAAACTAGTACATGTGCTTGTTAGCGCTGCGTTACCTTATGACACACTGAAGCGACACAATGTCCTCTCTATTATGTCTTGTTCATCACCGTTAGATATTCACGACCATTTCATGAGTTCTTTACTGATATTTTCATCATGGACCTTCACTTATTCCTGAAGTTCTTAATTGTACGGATTGGTATTTCATTATGCTTAGCCTACTTCGGTTGGAGGATAAGATCATTGCAATTAATCATGAATTATGTTAGCTACCTACTCATGCACTTTACATTAAGAATCACAGGATCTTTTGCTGCATGGTCCTCCACCGGTATTAAGATTCTGTGTATCGTTTTGCCTTTCACATATTCATATGAAGATAATTAGTTGGAACGTACAGCGTGCCAAGAAATCACAAATTATCCAGGAAGTGAAGTTCCTATCAAGAACACATAACGCTGATATGATTTTTTTTACTCGAAACTATGGTTAATGAAAAAAAAATAATACGAATATACTTCCCTTAATGGGTAATGATCACTTTGATTATGTATAACCTTCCAATCATGTAGGAGGTTTAGCAGTGCTTTGGAATAATCAGGATATCCACGCCTCAGTTCTCATTAAAGAACTAAGAGCAATTCACATGTTGGCTCCCGATCCTAAAAAAGTTCAAAACTCGGTAGGCTCAGGGGTCTATGCACCAGCTCAAAATTGTGATAAGGACCCTTTCGGGTTGTTTAACTTAACCATACCATCGACATGCCATAGTGCCTAATCGGAGATTTTAATGAACTAGCTTCTCCTAATGAGGAAAAAGGTGGGCAAGTCCTTTCTAAAATAAAAATCAAAGATTAAATTATTTTACCTCATTTATTAATGCAGAATCAGTACAGATCAACGGTCATATATTTACCTGGAAAAAAAAGAATTCATAGTCATCTTATCCATGAAAGATTTGATAGGACGATCTTTAGAGAAGATTGGTCTACTATTTACCCCAATGCTATTGAAACACATGGCAATTTTACCTGCTTTGACCACTACCCAATCATTGTAGCATCTAACTTCCAACAGATAAAACAAAAGGCATTTCTACTTCTATTTCAGAATTTCTGGTGCAAGTACCAACAACTTAATGATATTATTTCGAAAAGCTGGAAGACCAACATTAGAGGTACAAATATGTTCAAATTTTGCAAGAAATTAAGAGCTACCAAATATGAGTTTAAAGATTGGTCAAAAAAGGACTTCGGTAACCTGCATGAAAAACTTAATTAAAATGCCTAGAAAATTGATTACGTCGAACAAAGGCTCATCTCTGATCCCAAGAGTTACATATTTAACTCTTGGGTGTCACACCTTCTTAACAAAGGGAAAAATGATGTTACATAATCAGAAATACTAGGGAAAGCTCAGTAGGAAGGATTGACTAGTCAATGGATTCAGAAACACAAAGTTCTTTCAAAGAAGAGCAAATTCAAGAAGAAAAAAAATTGGTTGTTAAAGTTAAAGACGAGTGCGGCATCTGGATCGAAGACCAAAAAGCAATAGCAGAAAAATTTATCTCTTATTACAAACAAAGATTTAAATCTACCAACAATAACCATAGAACCCCATCTACAATAGGATTATCTAGATTGGTGTTAGACAATGATAATTTTGATCTCATACGCCTTCCTGACTTGGAAGAAGTGAAACAGGCTATTTTCAGTATTGACTCTAACAAAACTCCTAGATCGGAAGACTTTGGTGCAGGTTTCTTCAAACAATAGTGGCACATTATTAAAAAAGATTTATTCAACTGCGTATTAGAATTTTTCACAAATGAAAAAATTCTAAAAGAAATTAATCATACATTCATTACTTTAATACCCAAAGTAAGCAATCCTACACGGACCCATCAATTTAGACCTATCAGTCTGTGTTCTACGATCTACAAAATCATATCTAAGATTCTAGCTAGTTAGTAGGCTCCAACCTCTACTTGATAAATACATTAGTTTCACCCTTCCAAAGTTCATTCATCCCTGGAAGATCTATTCATGATAATATCCTTATGACTGATGAAGTCATGTATAAATTTAAGAACAAAAAAACCAAAACAACTTGGTTTGCTGTCAAACTAGATATGGAAAATGTATACGATAGATTAAGATGGGATTTCATATTAAAGTGTCTGCAAGAACTAGGATTTCATTCTCTTTGGAACAATTGGATTATGAAATGTATATCATCTGTCTCTTACTCCATTATAGTTAATGATGAACCTAGTGGGCTATTTGTATCAACAAGAGGGATAAGACAAGGAAATCCCTTGTCCCCTTACGTCTTTATCTTATGTACGGAAGCACTAAATCTTTCACTTTTTAATGAAGGCATGAACCGCAAATTAGGAATAGGAATTAAGATATGCCCAAAAGCTATGACTATCCCATGCTTGCTGTTTGCTAATGACTATTTACTCTTTTTTAAAACGAACAATGATAGTTGCTCTAAACTTAAGGATATTCTGGACCATTTTTGCATCATTTCAGGCCAATTAATTAACTATCATAAATCAGTACTTTCCTTCTCACGTAATTCTTCAACTACACAAAAACAAATAGTGAGGGGAATTCTGAATATTCTGCATAAAGAATCCTTAGGCAAATATTTAAGTTGCCTTGTTTTTCAAGGAATGTTTGCTAAGGTTACCTTCCAAGAAATAATTAGTAAGGCTACCTCTAATCTAGAGGAGTGGAAAGCTAACTGCCTATCCAAAGCAGGGAGAGCAAATTTGATACAATCACATTTAGAGTCACTACTAGCACATACGAGTCGTGCTTTCAAATTCAAAAAAGCACCAATAATCAGCTTGAAAAACTCAACATAGTTTTTTTTGGGAAAAAATCTAACACAAAAAAAGGACTACCACTCATAGTCTGGGACAAAGTTTGTTTGCCAAAAAATAAAGAAGGCCTGTGTCCTTGTAAAATAGAAGCTTCAACAAAGCATTTCAGTGTAAACTAGCTTAGAAAGTCCTCATAGATTCGGGTTCAATCCATCAGGGATAAATATCTGCAGAATGTTATGTTTTCTAGTTATAAGAGGGAAATCACTAGCTCACCAGTTTGAAAAAGTCTTCTTAACTGTAAAGAGTTGCTGAGAAAAGGCATGGTGTGGAAAATATGTAAAGAGAATATGATATCCTTTTGGCTTGACAATTGGATAGAAAATAATAATTTAACTACTATGGCGGAGTTGTCTGAAGAAAATATACCCAACCCTAATGCCAAAGTAAGCGACTTCATCCAACAAGATGTAAGTTGGGATATTACTAAGATTATGTAGACCCTTAACAACCACCAATTTATAAGGAAAATACAAGGCATTGCTATCACAGTCCATAACACTTCTGATTCTTTTAGTTGGGGTCTTACTAGCCTAGGAGAATTTAGCACAAAATCTGCAATGTGGATAGCTCAAGATCCCAATCTTAATGAAACTCCTGAATGGACCGATAAATGGATGTGAAAAATTGATACTATGCCAAAAATTAAAGGCTTTTTTTGGGGGGGGTAGTTGTCCCATAAAGTATTGCCAGTTAGAGGAACACTACTGAAAAGGGGCATCCAGATTGACCCCATCTACCCACTATGTTTTGATGATGTTGAGTGAACGGAACACCTCTTTAAGGAATGTTGTTCTATTAAAAAAGTTTGGGATCTTGTAGAAAATTACCAATGGCTTACCTATGATGCTTCCCCTCGAAGAGATCAATGCATCCGCCAATGTCTAAGCAGGATTAAACAATCCTGCAATCGACAATTATTACATAGGATTTCCTTCTTTCTCTGAAGCATTTGGAAAGCTAGAAATGCTACAATCTTCAGAAATGAAAATTTCAATCCATTATCGTGCCTAATTAAACCCAAAAAGGCAAGTATCAAATGGAGGAACCAAACTTGCATGTCGGTTGATACTTTTTCTAGGGGGTTTTCTTCCCCCATTCCACCTCTAACCACTTTGTGAAGTGGTCCCCTCCTTTTCCAGGATTCATCAAAACTAACTTTGATGGATCACTTATCAATTCTTCAGCAGTAGGTAGATTCATTATATGAGATTGGACATACAAATTAATTAAAGTAGAAGCAGCGTATTATGAACAAATTCATACTGGTGGCAGGAGTGAGAGCTCTCAGAGACGGAGTCTGATTAGCAACTCAAGCAGGTTACAACAAAATTGAAATAGAAGGCGATAATCTAATTGTGATTCAAACACTAAAAGGGAAATTCCATGTTTCGTGGAAAATATCCAGCATCATCAACGATGTTTGAAGCATGGTTGAAGCAAGCTATCCAGTATGTCAACGAACACATCTTTCGTGAGGCAAATATGCTAGTTGACGGGTTATCTAAATTTTGTCACTCCACTATTGATTATTTCTCTTCAGATTTCTGCTTTTCTCCTTCTCTTTGTTCTATTCTTGCGGATGATGTAGTTGGGTGCACTCTTATGGGAAGAAGTGCTTGACATTCAATCTTTACTATTTACCATTGTTTTTTTTAAAAAAAAAGACCAATTGATTTCTATAGGTTTTGAATTTCTAAGTAATGAATAATGCGTGTAATGGGTGCTTTATACAGAGGTTAGGGTTTCTTACTATCATATTCGTCATGTCTCGCACAGCACATGGAATTTCGCTCCATTCCCTTCCCTCTTTTGATTATCATAATTTTTTTGAAAAAAATAATAAACTTGATTTCTCTAAATACATAATTCCTCTATTAAGAAGGTCTCGATTTCATAAAGATAAGAATATAAATCAGTATACATTCATGTGTACAGTCCTTTTAACAAATCCTTAGTTATTGCCCTTAAATTTCTTTAAAAAGTGGTTTAGCACCCATTTCTAATGTCAAGAACACTTCTAATGGATAGATTTGGTTGGGTAGGTTTTTCCCTCATCTAATTGCATGGCGCATTTGAACCACTATGCTTAGTAGTTTCAAAGCGTATTTCACGCTTAAGTATTCTAAGTTACGTAATCGCCTATATATTAAAAATTATTTATATGACAAACATACATAAAAGTAAGAAATATATATGCAACAATTAGGTACTTACCAAAAAATATATATATATGCAATAATTAGGAGTACACACTCCCAAATATATCAGATGTACTGTGTAGGGAATTTTGCACCAGCATATAATTTGGATTGTTCGACTAATCATCAAGAAATGCATACCTAGAATGTGCCCTTTATAAAAATCTATTTCATAAAGAAAATGTTTTATTAAACTCGTACGGAAAATGGTGGGAGCTTAAGCGTTGAGATAGTTAGCAATTTGGACAAATTATGGATTTTTTTTTTTTTTTGGAAAATGCATTGGATTGGTAGAAGTTGATGTAGATAGGGAAGAAATAGTGATTGTAATAATTTAATTTTTACATGAATCCAAAATGAAGTTCTTTAATTTTTTAGATGATATTTATACATTCAGGTGGATTCAAAAATTTTAAATCTTAATATCTCAATTTATCTTTCACCAAATTTTGCTAGTATTGATAAGGTTTTATGACCGTCCCTTAATAGACCGAGTGTTGGGAATACATGTGACACTATATGGATGTGTCCTTGATATTATGAGTGGCAGAGCATTTCCATGGTGATATAACTATGCAATTGATAATATAGTGATGGAAAAAAAATTTCGTTTTGGTAAAATTCTTTTTAGTTAAAAAAAATTATCTTTCCTTTAAAAAATATTCAATTTAAATTTCATTAATAAGATTTAAATTCCATAAATATCCATTTTCAAAACATGTGCCAAATCTCATATTTTTATCCTATAATTTGATGAATTGGTATAGATAATCAAATCTCGATCACATTTGTGAGAGTAATTTTTGACAGAGCTGTTAAATTTTGGATTGTGAACAAATGTGTAAATGGGCCAGGCCTATTTTAATATGTGAACGCCCACATCTCCACATCTGGGGATGAAAAACCCGAAAAACAAAAAGGGGAAACAACAGGGTTAGAACAGGCGGGAACGTGGCTCCAAGTCTCCAAATCTAGAAGCGTGGGGCCCAAAAAAGAACGTCCCATTATGTTTTCTTTATTAGTTTTTGGGTAGATTTTCGAATATATTTCCGGTTTAAGTAAAAAGACCAAAAACTCCATGAATTATTCCTATAAATTTGGAAAAATGCTGAGCTCATTGCCTCTCCCCACTTCTTCAGGCAACCCAGAAAGAAGAGGACAGAGGAGAGAGAGGGGGGGTGGAGAGGGGAGGAGAGAGAGAGAGAGAGGGAGAGAAACGTTTCGAGGGGAGAGAGGAGGGAAGAGGGGGTTTGGTCCGACCCGATCTAAAGCCCTAACATTTCCTTCAATCTCTCCTTCAATTTTCTTCCGACCTCTCTCTCTCTTATCAGTGAGTATGATTCGTAATCTTCTACTACATTTTGTCCTATGATTTTGTTGTTTCTTTGTATTAGAATTTTTGCATTGTTCTTGCGGAAATTGGGGTTGTGAATTTCTCTTTGAATGTTTTTGGGCAGAGATACGCCGAATTAGAGTGAACTTGGTATCTTCCTTGATCACATGTCCTTTATTTTTCTTTTTTGTTTAAATGCTTTTGGTGGATACTAGGAAATAGAGTTTTTGTTGTTTTTGGTTAGAGCTGGAAAAGTAATGAGAATGCTTATTAGCTTGATCAGGGAAACGTGGGGTTGTATGCAATCAGTAATGTTTGATCACTTTACGGTGTTGCTGTGAATGGTTGTTCAACTAGTGCTACTCATACTTTGAGAGACAAAGAAATTCCATGATGATGAGATTTTCCCCAATCTGTAAGGGAATGCTGACTGTTATAAGTGCTTTGTTAGTAGCTGGAATCATTGCTTAAGTATACTGCAAATCTGCAACTTGATTTGCCAGCTGGGGTGGGAGGGTAAAACATATGTCATCTGGACTTTGAGTCTAGGTAACTGTGAATGGAGTCATTTATTTTCGTGGTTTTTGGTTCACCCAATGGGATACCTTCTGATTAGTCATCTCTCTGTCAGCTTTATCTACTACTAAGTAACCTTCATCTCTATTGAAGTGAATGAATTGTATGAAAACAAATGATGCTTAAAACAGTGAGATTTTTGATGTTGGTACGGGGTGTGTGATAGAAGAATTAGCAGGAAAATAGCTTCATTTCCCTTTTTTGGTTCAAGTGATTCTGATTTCAGCTTGAAAAGCTTGTTAAAAATCCTAAACTTCTGGCTTAGGGTGGGGCCAACTTTTGGTTGGTCTATCTACAACAATTTAGATATGCCTTTTATATTAGTAATAGTTAGTCAGCATAGGGTCTACCCAAAATAGTAAGTGGAGACTGCGGCGTCTATTGGTGATATTCTTGTGTATGGGGTCAATGGTTTGAATGTGGTTTTAGTTGTGTAAGCTGGCTAAGTTTTGGGTGTTGCATAGCCTTGTGCATGGGGTCAAGGGTTTGAATGTGGTTCTAGTTGCCTAAGCTCGCTAAGTTTGGGTGTTGCATGAATGAGATATCATGACAAGCACTAATTTTGGGTTGTTGTTGAAAGATATCCATGGTTTATGACTAATGAATTATATTAGTTAGATGTGAACACATGTCTTGGTGTGGGACTAACCCATTTTTCAGAGCCCCCCCCCCCCCTTCCAGCCTAGAGAATGAAGTGTAAGTGTGAATACCCTTATTGCAGTGTGGAGTGTCCAACACATGCACCTAAGGTGAGATGAGAAGTTAAAGTCATGTTGCTAATTAGTGAATACCGATTTTAAGAATGAACAGTAGGTAATCAAGTTTAGAAAAAGTGGCATAGGAGTATTAGCTGAAACATTCAGTATCATATTTTAATTTATAACTGTGCACTCTTCTTTTAGAAAGTTGTATACATTGTCGTATGCTAAAAACTAAGCAATAAAAAGTCCTTGTGAAAAATCTAGTTTATCAAGATTCAAGATGATAAAAAGACCAAGTATTCTTTTAACATACTAAGTATGCTCATGACATTTCTACAAATCATGTTGCTGTCTTGTGCAAGCAGAGTAACAGACTATAGAGTTAGAACAAAAGGGAAATTGGCCACATCTCTTTTCTGGAATGGCTAGTGGTTTTGTGATAAGGAAAGAAGAATGGTCTGTACCTTCCCTATTTTGATAATATCAGTGGATAGGGTGTTGAAATTTTTATGAGAAGGGCTTTTGTAGCCCTTGGCTCATAGTGTAGCAAGCTGGTTATTGTTTGAAGTCTGAAGGCAGGAAAGGGTTTATGTATGGAGGATTGGCTGGGTTTGCTTTAACCCAAGTGGAGAGTGGCAAAGGCTTTAGCTGAACAAATAGTTCACCTGGATTTGGGTTTGATTCAATTATCAATTAAATAAAGACCTATTGTTTATTTAGCAGTTTTAGTCAACTCAATTCTTTCAAATTGTGGCCAATAGATGGTGTGGTTATGCTGTTACCCTTTTTGATGTGTGTCATATTTTCCCCTTGAAAGGCTTTGAGTTCTAAGTATAGGTCTTTCCATATATCATATGCTGATAACCTGATAGTGTCCGCTTGTTTGAATTAAAGGCTCTCAAAATTCCGCAAGGCAGTGCGTGAAAAGGAAAACAAAACAGTTTTAGGCTGTAATACAGGAAAGCCGAGGTTGATTCAATGTATGGCGATGCTTTGCTGGAGTTTAGCTACTAGACATGTCAAAAAGTTCCTTTCATTTAAGCCCCAATGATGCTAAATTTGCAATGTTTTTCGTTTCTTGTGTAGGAACAAATGCATATGTATTCAAGTTAAGCTATTCTTTATGCCTTCATCTTGTTAATTGATTATAATATTTTTGGAGTTTATGAGTGGCTCAACTTTCTAATGGACAGAGCTGCTAATTTAGTGTTTCTGTTGTTCTGTGTTCGATTGGTCTTCCCAATTTAGTGTTCTGTTGTTCTGAGTTCGATTGGTGAATTTCTTCCCATGTTAGTTGTGTTCATCTCCTGCTTAGCTTCCGGAAATTATATTGCTTATAGTTATTACAATTTTGTCTTTAATGGGTACACATGCTGGTCTCAGATTCGCCATATGAAAATTTTTGCACTTTTATTCCAAAAAGAAATGCCACGTGTCCATATCCATGTCAGGGTGTGAAGACTCCGAGATGGTTAGTTCAGGTGGAATTTGGACTCAGGTGGGATTTGGACTGCAATTGACATGGAGTACAATACTGCTAATTAGTAATTATTAGGAACCTTTTGGTATTCTTTTCTAGATCTTCTACTTGTACCTAGTTGTGTGCACTTATAAACATTGATAGAATAGGCATGATTGTCTAAATTTTTCTGCAATAGATACTGTTTCTTCTCTTTTTTTAATTAGTGTCATTCATGACTAATTCTTGGCATTTGGGATAGTGAAGTAGATGTGGAGATCTTGGATAAGATGTCCTTTTGTACTTATCATGAAAACACATAGCTGTTTCAAGCTACCAAATTGAGTAATCAAAATGTTAGTAGTTTGTGTTCTGTGTGTGCCTTCCATAATTTATGAATGCTTATCTACTACTATATGTAGAAAGATTGACTAACATAAATATGTTTGCAAGAATTAACAGGACTGTTGCAGTATCTGTTAGTTATTACATGCAGCGCCTTTCCATGATCTTATTATGACGGTTGCAGTAGTCAGTGCAGAGTGATTCAGCTGTTCTAATGGATCTGCAAGCACAATTGCACTCAGGAGAAAACCGTGGATTAAACATCGATCATCAAGTGTCTAGGGGTGATGGAGCAGAGGGTCTGAGAGGCATGCTTAAAGGTAGGGCAGTTTTATTTGTCTTCTGACTCTTTCTTCTTTCTAGTTGTGTTGATATTACACCTCTCCATTTCATATTTACTGTGAATCTTGCTTCAGGCTTGATCGAGTGGTTGAATGAGCAACTGCCTAATCTGAATCTGCCGGCAGAGACTTCATTAGAAACTTTCAGAGCTTGCTTGCTGGGTGGACCCACCTTGGGTCATTTGTTGAACAGTCTTAGCCCTGGAGCAGTTGAAATGGTAGGATCATCATTCCATGTTCTTTTCTGCACCCTTTGCTGGGGTGACAATATGTTACTTTGATTGTTGTCCCCATGTGAGGTCCTAATTTTTGTCCCCCATTTTTTTTTTTTTTTGTTTGCTACTTTCTTTCGGAAACTCTTCTTTGGTTCAGGGAGTTCGTTCGGAGTATCATCTAGCGATTGTTGAAAGGTTCTTGTCAACTTTGGATAAAATGGGCTTGCCTGGATTTGAAGTTTCAGATTTAGAGCAGGTATTCTTCATTTCACCATTTCTTGTTCTTCATCCATCTTATTGAACTTGTCACTTAATTCTTTCTTTAAGGTGCCAGCTCCCACAATTTTGCAGGCCTTTTTGGTTTAGTTCCGTTAGCTACCACGAGATTACAGTTTTAACGAGGAGACACTACATCATAGGATGTTCTCTTAAGATGCATCGTTTTGAATTTTGACAAGTTTGTGCAAGTTCTCTAACTTGTGATGCTTGTACAAGGTGCAACTTGGACACAGGAATCCAAAAAAGCGATTAAAAATTAGAGTCTTTGAACCTGGTGTCATGGTTGTTTGTTTTGCATACAGCATTTACTGAAGTGCAATTTTGATTCTGATTCCACTGTCAAGGTCCGAGTTGCTGCTCAGTAGTCATCAATTATGACTTGATTTAATTGCTGGCTGTGTATGATACTGCTTTGTCTTCTGTTTTCTCCCCCCCATCCCCCTCTCTTCCCTTCCCTTTCCCTCTGCTCCCTTTTAGTTAAAAAATCTAGGGGGTATGCACTCTATAAGATATACAGTCCAAATGCAATAAATTGAACACTTGTCTTTTTCAGTTTTTCTTATAGTTTTTTCTTGGTCACCCATTGGTTATATGCCTCTCTATGGTAGTTGATAGTTCACTTAGAATCAATTTTAGTTTTTTTTTTAATAGTGAAACAAATGTCATCCTATGGAAGGATTCTGTGGAATGGTTCACTTAGTCATTATTAGGTGGTGATCTAAGTTAAATCAGCACACATTTGTATCATATGATGGTGAAGTTATCTATCTTTGTTTGCAAATTCTTGAGTAATATGCAGGGATCTATGGTCAAGGTTTTGGAGTGCCTACATGAGCTCAAAAGTTACTTCACCAGTGATGTTGATAGAGGGCCTGCTCATAATCGTGAAAGGAGCTGGAATCTTCCACAGATGGAATCGACTGATGGTTCTGATAGTTTCCAAGCGGATGAGCCGCAGTCTACAAAGTTTGGACCAGAGAAACGGAGGAATTCATGGGGTTCCAAATTTCAAACTGTTCTTCATAATACTGCTTTGTCAGGTACAGTGTATACATCTAGTTCATGTACATGGGCATATTTTGATGACCTTAACAAAATAAACATTATAAGGTATTGAAAAATGTTATAATTGATTTGATTGTAAATGATGGCATCATCTATGTGATAGGCATTGCTTTTTTCTGAAACCAATGTAAATCACTTTCCATATCTGTTTTCAGCCTTTCTATCATCTTCATTCATCATTGTTGCCTTTCCTCGTCCCATAGTTTTGGCTTAGAACTTGGCAAAGGCTACATGCTCCCATTCACTATTGTCCTAGTAATTGTCTCCTTTTGCCACATTTGTCGCGTCACTTGAAAAATTTGACAAAAGAGAAAGCAATTAGATTATGGAGCTATAAGAAGTTTCTGTCCTTTCTTTTCTGAGCTTCTTGCCGGCAATGAGGGAGATGTGAAGTAATAGTGAAGTTAACAAGAATCATTGCGATGCCATTTCTTTTGGTTGTGAACCCTATGGTAGGCTTTGCCTTGGGAGATGATGCTGGATACCAGGAAAGGTTTAGGTACTAAGTTTGAATGGAGGGTTTGTGAAGATCAAACTCAGTACTCTGTAGATCTAGATATTAGTACCTAGTAACGATTCGAAGTTACAAAGATAGAGAGGGGGTTAGGATCATGAAAGGGATAATAACAGCACACATGCAATGCGGTCATTGAGATGGAGTCGAAGATACATCACCTTAGCTAGTGAGCTTGGCAATGGTTTGCTATCGTTTTCTCTTTTTGCAATTTTCTTCTGAACGGGGGAAAGTGAAGTATCTTTATAGAACTCAAAGATAAGCATCCATAGGATTTGAGCACTTTGTGCTTTCTTGGAAACTAACTTCTTGTTGAACTCTGTGGGTAGAAATTCTTCCACTCAGATGAGATCCCTTTTTACTTTTGACTTCTTGTTTTAAAAGCAATTGGTGGATTTTGTTGATATGATTATGTAGAGAGCATGAGGGTATGATGTGATTTTCTAATGGCCCCCTTTTGTGCATGGGTGACATCCCCTTAATGTCTTCTTAATACATCTTTTGATTACTTATCACCCAAAAAAAAAAAAAAAAAAGCAATTGGTGTTTTTCTAGGCACAATGTTGTTAGATGACCACTAAGATTGGCCATTTGATTAACGTAATTCTTTTTGTAATAGCTGCATTCATGTAAGAAGCCTAATTCTTCAATGTTGGAATTTGATGCATATGCAATGTGATGATTTTAATACTTTCAGCTACTCAATAGAAGGGATCTTATCCTAAGGGCCTATTTGTTTTTTGCATGTTGAACCTGCTACCTACTTCAACCTGCTCCTACCTACTCTAACCTGCATCAGCATGCTCCGACACCTTCTCAAAAATGCTCTTAACATGCTCCAAAGTGCTCCAACCTACTCCAACCCATTTCAACCCCCGTCCAACCTACTCCACCCCGCTAACCGCTCCTAAAAATGCTCACAATGAACATGCAAGACAGCAAGAATGTCATCATATAGAATTGGCAAGTGATGTGTTCCATATGCCATGCACACGAAAAGAGGAAAGATAATTCACATCTAAGCCATCTGCTTATCTGACAGATTTGTTTGCATTATGGTCTGCTGTCTCTGCTCTTGTAATGAATCTGTCAATGAAACTGGCTACATATAGTGAAGTCCCTATTTTAAATTCTGAACATGAGGTCAAAAATTTTGGTTATTTACCACAGTCAATCAAAATTGTTCTGTGCCTTCTCCAATTACTTGATTACCGATAGAAATGTCTCTTTCCTCTGAGTCTCTGACTGCTAGTCAATTTTCCTAATTTGCACCATGCTAACTGACACTATACTCGTGCTATTGAACTTGTTGGCTTTGATCCCAGGCAACCTTGGTCCTGATGTTAAGATTTCAGACTTGGTCAAATGGAACAGCTTAGATGTAAGTTTCTGCATTATCTATGAAGCATGTGACTTTTGAAAATGTGATCAGCTCTCATTTTGTGTAGCTCTTTGTAATTGCAGAAAGCCCCTACACAGTTACTTTTTAGCATGATTGAAAGGGTCATGGATGAGAGTTTTGAAAGGAAAAGTGCAGATCTGTCTCATGTATAGATTCCTTCACTCTAAATACTAATACTGTGTGGTATTTTACTCTTCTATTTTGCTAGTGCCCTTTGTTTCATTTGCTCCACATTTGTTCTCAGCATGAGGCAAGCCTTTTGAGAAGAGTTGTTAGAGAGATAGAGCATCGAGTATCAAAGCAAGCAGATAAAATAAAAAATGTAAACTTCATAAACTTTGTTCTTTGTGATTATTCCCATTGGAAAGTTTTTTACATTTGGCATGCTTGCAGCAAAACAGTCTATACAAGTCCCGTGAAGGGAAGTACCAATCAAGAGTGAAAGCCCTTGAGACACTAGCAGTTGGGGCATCGGAAGAAAGTGAGGTAGATTTATTGATTGTTTATTGGTTTATTTTTTGCTATTTAAATGATTGTCTCAATATTTGACTTCTTTGCTAGGTTGCTGTGAACCATCTTTGGCAGATCAAGGTATGGTCTTATTCTTGTCAACCAGTGGTTTCTGAGGCTTGTGATAAATTATCGTATTTGGATATGGTTGTCCATTCTTATGTCCTCTTTCACTTGCCTTGCCTCGCTGCTTTCATTTCCCATGCTTAATTGGTTTTTTAAAACTCATGCTGTATGCATGTCCACTATGTATTTCTCTGCAAAATGTTTCTGTACCGTAGGTTTTGTAGTAAATGTAACTGTATAATCTTCAATAGGAAAAACATAGTAAAGCTCCAATGTTTTGATATGTTTGTGGAAGAATTTCCAAGTTCTCTAGCCTGCCTTTTTGTGCTTTGTTGCTACTTTTCTCCTCTTTTTTCATGGCTTAGTTGTTTATTTGGGGGTGTAACTCTGTGGAAATACATGCCTTTTATATAGTGGCAGTATTGCTATCAATATCATCTTCTGTGTTTGCAATGTTTGCATTTGCTTTTTTGATCCTTTGCTGATAGTTGGAGATGAGAATTCCGGTGGCGGTTCCCAAGCTTTTGATGGTTGTTTGACTACTAATAACCTCATCCTTTGTGACTTCACATATTACTTGTTTTCTCACTCCATTACCGTGACTTCAGAAGGTCCAACATGACATTGTCACTACGAAAAAGGAAGGGGGCAGGGGGGAAGTGTAAACGGGCCTTAGTTTTAAAAAGCGCAAGGCGCACTGAGGCGCATAAGGTCCCAAAGCATGAGGCGCAAGGCGCGAGGTGAAGGCGCACCGCGCACGCGTCATGGACGCAAAGCGCACTTCTATGCAAAAGTTTTTAAAAGTATTTCATATTTCACAAAGCATATTTTGTAAAAACAAGTTACATAAATGCATTAAAAAATGTGATTAGACATCAATATGACTACTAACATAGCAAATAACCTTAAGATGTGTTATCTTATCATCATAGTTCCCCAATGAATGTACTTACGGTACAAGTTTAGCTCACCTTTTAGCTCACAAGGAAGGAAAAGAAGAAAAAAGGTAAAGGCAAGGCTAAGAAAAAGAAGAAAAAGGGGGAAGATATAGTCTCGCATACTTGAGGCGCAACTCATCCCCTTCGAGACGCTGACCCGATAGCCTCACGCCGAGGCGTGCCTAGGCGTGCCTCAAGCGGGCTTTTTTAAACTAAGAAACGGGCTACATTTGATGTGGCACTGACCTGCACCCCTTTGTTTTATGTGATCCTGCTTCCCTTAACTTATTCGCTGGTCTCTTAGTTTTTGTTTGAGGTAGTTGAATGATATTAATAACATATAACCAATAGGCCATGATAGATACAAAAGTTAGAAACACTTCTCCTTGAAATTGCTAGGGTGCATATCTTTGACGGTGTTGGTGGTATGCAAGCATTGCTGCATTCTATTATTTCAGCAGAACTCTTGAAAACAAATATGTAGCTACAGTGATATGATATATATTGCAAAAGTGTGCCAGGCACATGGTAACTCATGCGCCGGGGGGGGGGGTAAACAGCTAAGTAGAATAAGTTTTGGAAATCCTAACAGCAATATATAAACTTGCTGTGCTCTTGCCTGTTTCATCTTCTTTCTTTTTTTAAGAAGGATTTCTCTTTTATCTGCTGTCAGCGCAGACTGATATCTCGTGGTTAGGCTGCTGGAATGAAATGCTGTTCTCTACTTCTTTCTCAAATTGCTGCTTTTATGGTTTTTGGTTTCGATTGCTTGACCTCTACATAGTCTGCAATTAGTTTCTTGCAACGTATCGGACTCCATATCCTTCTCCATACTTTTTAGGGCTTACTGGTACCGTGTATCAGCTTAAAAGAAATTTATTATAATGCAACATTTTTCTTGCTGCTTTGTTTCAGACAGAGAAGATAAAATTAGAAGAAAAGAAAGAACATGATGAGCAGAATGTCCTTAGGTTAATAGGAGAAAAAGATGAGCGTGATGCTGAGATTGGAGCATTGAGACAAGAACTAGAAGCGGCTAAAATATCGTATGGGAAACATTGCTTGCGATTGGAAAGTCAAGCCAAGGACACAAAAGCTGAGTTGGGAAAAAAGATTAAGGACCTTGAATGTCTCCTTGCGTTATCAACAAAGAAAATGAGAGAATTCGAGGAAATATCTGAGTATGAAATTCAGAAATTGAAAAACCGAGAGCTTCGTTACCATTGCTTTGTAGATTCCCATTTCGGTTTTCTGCAGGTTTGATGAATCTTTATTCTTTGTAATTTGATGGTTGTCCCATAGAACGTGGGAAAGTATCTTTAGTGATTATTATCAAAACTGTAATAAAACACAGGAGCTAAGGGAAGATTTAGATTCTGTAAGAAGAGAAGTCCTTAAGACACGAGAATGGTATCCTGTTGAATTTCAACACCTAGGTAATGTTTTTAATTTTAGGTACCACTTGTTGAAGTACTCCCAAAATTTTTCTTTTTCCTAAAGTATGTATTCGGCAGGCATGAAGCTTAAAGAACTGTTAGATGCTGCAGAAAATTATCATGTGGTTCTCGCGGAAAACCGGAAATTGTACAATGAGGTTCAGGATTTAAAAGGTACATTGGTCAGCATAGCTTCTTAGTGTAGGTTGTGTGCCTTTTAGCTAATCTGATGCCTTTTTTCTTTTGGTAGGGAACATAAGAGTCTATTGTCGTATAAGGCCATTTCTTCCTGGCCAAAATGAGAAGCATACGGCTATAGAGTACATCGGCGAGAATGGGGAGCTTGTTGTGGTGAATCCCCTTAAACAAGGAAAAGATAGCCGCCGGTTGTTCAAGTTCAACAAGGTCTTTGGTCCAACAGCTAACCAAGGTTAAGGGTCCGGGCATCTTAGGTTTATTGATTAGCTTAATTTCCATGTTATTGTTAGTGCTTCATGAGAATAGTCATTTATGTTTGAGATGATAAATAGCCTTGTTTCAACTTTTTTCTTTCAATACAAGAAATTCCTAAGTGACTTAGACTTGATGTTACAAAATATTCTCTTAATAGTACAAGAAATTCCCAAATGACGTGAAGCTTGTACATTTCTTGCCAGAGGATGTATTCAAAGACACGCAACCATTAATCCAATCTGTCCTTGATGGATACAATGTATGCATCTTTGCTTATGGCCAAACTGGTTCAGGCAAAACATATACGATGGTATGTTTTAATTGTCCAATTTGCTGGAACATGTACCTATTAGATTGATTATCTTAATCCTTCTGATAAATTTCCCCTTTCCTTACCCCTCATGTTTAGACTGGACCTGATATGGCCTTAGAGAAGGACTGGGGAGTGAATTATCGAGCTTTGCATGATCTTTTCCAGATCTCACAGAGTAGAAGAAGCTCCATTCTATATGAGGTTGGTCTTCAAATGGTTGAGATTTACAATGAACAAGTCCGTGATCTGCTTACATCTGATGGTTCTCAGAAAAAATATCCTTTTTTAAGATTTCTTGGATCTACTTATCATAACCAAGTTTGTTTTATATTGCTCTTTTGATTGTTTGTTTATAATGTCCTTCATTCTCTGTTCTTATTTCCCTTTTCCCTTTATTTCTTCTAGAAGATGAATACAAAATTTCATACTTCGAATGATTGAAGTAAAAGACAGACTTATAGGAGTTTTCCCATTAATGTATTTCCTTGAAAATTAATGGAAGAGTTTATTAAATGTCTTTGTGAAACTGGTATCTTTTTTGGATAATATACCTATTTATCATGTTTATCAACATTGAATTGTTCTGAGTAAAAACAATAGTCTTGCCTTGCTTTATTTGGTTCACGTTTCCTTTGACTTGCACACACTTGGGATTTGGAGTACTACTCAGCCAAATGGTTTGGCTGTTCCAGATGCAAGCATGCATCATGTGAATTCAACTTATGATGTGCTTGAGTTGATGAAAGTTGGCTTCATGAACAGAGCTATAGGTGCCACTGCCTTGAATGAAAGGAGTAGTAGATCACACAGGTTTTTTCCTGAATCTTCTACATTCGAGCACTGGTCTAACCATCTTGCTCCTAATACATGTTGCTCTCTCAATGCTATGTTGCAGCATCCTTACTGTTCATGTCCGTGGCACAGACCTGAAGAACGACTCTGTTTTGCGTGGTTGTCTTCATTTAGTGGATCTCGCCGGAAGTGAAAGAGTTGATCGATCTGAAGCAGCAGGTGATAGACTAAGGGAGGCCCAACATATCAACAAATCATTGTCAGCTCTTGGAGATGTGATCTTTGCATTAGCCCAGAAAAATTCCCATGTTCCATATAGAAATAGCAAACTCACGCAGGTTCTTCAGAGCTCTCTAGGTATTTTAACATCTAATAGTATTGCTAATCCTATGTCATTGACGGTAACTTGCATGATTGTATTAATTTGGTTTTATGATTTAATATTTTATGTTTTTATTTCATCGTCTTTCCTCCTGTTGAAATTCACTGTTAAAAATATTTATGATTTCAGGTGGTCAAGCAAAGACGATAATGTTCGTGCAGCTTAACCCAGATGTAGAGTCTTACTCTGAAACTATTAGCACTCTAAAGTTTGCTGAGAGGGTCTCTGGGGTAGAGTTGGGAGCAGCACACAGCAACAAAGAGGGAAGAGATGTTAGAGAACTCATGGACCAGGTCCACATCTATGGTGCCTCGTAATTCTAATTAAATTTGAAGTCCTTGGGGCAAAGTTTATCATAGCCTACACATAAATTTTGGCCCCGCTCTTTGTCAAAAGTTTGTCTTATATAAGTGGTGTCTTAAGAAATAGCCTCTGTGAGGGGTAAGGTTGCATTCATCTTGACCTTCCTAGATGCCACAATAGGGGGATTCACACTGGGGGATGAGTTTTTTTAATTTTTTTTTTTAACCTTTCTTGCTCTGACATGAATGGCTGGTGACTTATAAAAAACAGTGACAAAGTGGTTGCTACTTTCTCATCAAGACAGTGGTATGATGTTTATGGCAACAAGGATCCTAAACTTGCTCTTGCCAGTGTTGATCTGAAAGTGACTAGTGAACAGCAGATATGCTCATCAATTATGAATTTAGCATGGCACTGTTCCAGCTTTATTCTTTGAAGCTACTGACACTGGATATATGTTTTAGTACGGTTCCAGCTTTGTTTAATGACTTTATCAACCTGAGAGGAGACGTTTTTGACCCACATTCTGTTGAGGAAGGATGGGATCTAAATTCCATACGGGCTTAGGTGATTGATGTCCCCCTCCCCCCGCCCGGGTGGGTCTCCCTACCCTAACTTGAAAAAAGAGAGAGGCCCAAAAAAAAGAGGAGGAATCTCATGGAAACAGCCAAGTACAACTCTGAGTTTCTCTTTTAGCCTTAATTTCTCCAGACGAGGTTGGGCTACATTTGGATTTTGTAGCATTTGCTGTGTATATTAAAGCTATGAAGATGTCAAAATAACTTTGGCATAGATCTAGGTCTATTTCTGTAAACTTCGGATTTACTAAGCGTGACTCCTAGTGCTGGATTTCCCGGTAATGATGCCTGCTTGTCAATGCTTTGCTCACTTTGCACCTGTGTTGCATATCAGCTGTGATGCAGACTCCCCGTAAAGGCTATTGCGTATTTGCATGATGCTGATGTTCTTTTCCTAGTTCATGATCCATGAATGAGATTGATTGACTGATATCCGCGAAGTTTTCATTTGTGAAGCATGTGTTGGTCCCAGTAAGTTTCTATTGTATTCTGATTTTAAGGTGTTTTCAGGTGGCATCTTTGAAGGATACAATTGCGAAGAAAGATGAGGAGATCGAGCGCCTGCGTCTTATCAATGCTAACGTGAAAAGTGTGAAACGTGGTGTGAGCTCTTTAAGGCTTGGGGTTTCATCACCAAGGAGAAATTCCATTGGACCGATGCGACAGGCACGCAGACTGTCAGAGCACACTAGGAGAGCGACTTCTGATCAAGATAATTACTCTGAGCACAGTGATAAGCATTCGGAAGCTGGTTCTCAGCATTCTGTTGATGAAATAAAAAACAAGGACATCTTGAGGCGTTTAAACTTTCCTATACATGATGCAAGTCAAAACTTTGACGATGATATAGACCTCCTGGGGTTTGGGGATGTTGATTCTGAAGAGAGGTTAAGTGATATATCTGATAGTGGCCTTTCAATGGGGACGGAAACTGATGGTTCTATGTGCAGTGTTGTAGAGTACGCACTTTTTCCAGAAGTGACAAAACCTGCAGAGAACCCAGAAAAGTAGGTGTTCCATCCTTTTGGTTTTCCTTTTTTGTTTTATTTTTTCATGTTTTTCTTTAGTTTCAGTATCTATCTGTTCAATATACAATTTGATATACTGCTTGGCTGATGGATCTTTGCATTTTCAGTGCTGTTGCTCCTGCTGTTTTGTTCGAAATATTATTCATGTTCAAATTGGTTAGAATGTAAAGATACTTTTTTTTCCTTTTGTTTTTTAAAAATTACATAGGAAAAAAGAGAAAAGCATTCTTATTAACACTGATTGACGGAGATGCGGAAATATTGGGTAGTTGGCTATTTTAATTCTACAAACGTTGTCATATCTTTCGCCTTCCATTGTTGATAACCCTGTGGTTTGTGTTTTAATGTTAATGCTAGTAAGATCTTTCTGGACTCAAGTTG
The DNA here is from genome assembly GCA_029747015.1 of Carnegiea gigantea. Classification (NCBI taxonomy): domain Eukaryota; kingdom Viridiplantae; phylum Streptophyta; class Magnoliopsida; order Caryophyllales; family Cactaceae; genus Carnegiea; species Carnegiea gigantea. The sequence goes on from JAKOGI010000220.1 coordinate 847,235, forward strand.
TGATTTTGGACACCATGTTTGTTTGCTTCCTTTCCTTTGCTCTGGTCATGCTCATGCTTCAATGCTGAGATTCTTCTTTGGAGCATCTTGATTTTTATACTTGCATGACTATTAATTTTGCTCACTTGCTTGCTTCATTCAATGGTGTTAATGATACATTATGTGACTAACTTGTAACATATACATTACTGCAGTTCTCTGGCATTGCAAACTGTGATGCTCTGGAAAACAGATTGTGAAATCTGTGGTCTCAGTTATTCTAATAATCGCTTTTATTCTTATATGAAAAAGCTCCTTTGTCATGATATAGTTAAGTGGCACATCTGCTGAACTCCTTTTTTTGTTTTTTTTTTTTTTTTGGGGGGGGGGGGGGGGAGATTCGGTCAGCATGGTTGCTCTGTACAGTGTACATGAAAACTTAACTGATATGTGCTGGAGTATCATCTTTGCTCACTATTTGAAGCGTAATAGTCAATAATAATCTCATGAGGGTCTACAAATTAATGACACCTCATTATAAAGGTTTGACTGATAATATTTCAAACCTTGCAGGCCCTCTGTTCCTTCAAAACTTCCCAAACCTCCACAAAAGCAACAACCAGGGTCTTCTCAGTTGTCACTCAGCAAGACGCCATCTAAAGTGGCATCAGGTATGTCGAATTAGTTTTGGGTTTGCTATCGTTATTTGACGGGTTTATTGTAGTGCTGCATTCTCACTTCAGTATGATAGTTGACATGGTTTGTCTATGTACTGCTGCAATCTTTTACATTGTATCCTTCTCCTCTTCAGCTTCTGTTTTCTTGCTCTTCTGTATCATTTTTCCCGCATTTCCTTTTTTTGAAGAGGGGGGGGGGGTCATTAGCTTGTTTTGGGCCATAAGTGGGTGACTTTGATCTTGTGTGGTTTGAATAGTCGTCATTGACAAGTCATTTTTTCCCAGTTAAATTTAGAATTCCTAGATTACAATCATCTATGTCTGTATTATTTTCATCAAATTAACAGAAACAAATAGGAAAAAGTTGAAGCAAGGTCCCCCCCCCCCTTTTTCTCAGAACCAGTATAACTTTGTGATGATACAATACTGCCAGTCAAGATTCGTGGCAAGTTGGCAACTCTTGGTGCCAAGCCACAGTGTGCTAACTTTTCATTATTTCTTTTCGTGACGATCTCAATTTCACGTTGACTGTCACTTCTTTTGTATTTCCTGTGCTTTAGCAGGCTTAAAGAAAGGTGTCCCTGGCAACTCGTCTTCTCTGAAGCCCAAGTCTAAACCTCCCAAGCGATGGCAGTGAGCACGAATTAGGTCTGCTATGATCTTCAAATGCAGCAGGCAGTAGCTCAGCTTACATGATCTCTCTCACCCTTCTCACTGTCCCCCCCCCCCCCCCCCCCCGAAAAAAATAAATAAAAAAAGGACAACTGAATGCTAGTATAGGTGATCATGAACATAATTGGCCGGTAACATTTTATGCCGTCGTAGAGTCAGGCAGACTGGGATGGAGCTCCTCAGCAGTTGGAGGATGGCAATGTTGTGGTCCATCTATCCGACGGTTGAGATACGCTGAACGGATAGACTGCAAGACTACAGTCCTCCCTCCAACTGTAGAGGATCTCAGTCCGGGTGGAAGTTGAACGAATCGCTCCTGTTCAGAGGGTGCTGTTTCGGCTTACATTAGTTTGGGAGGGGGGGGGGAGCTGTTGGAAGTAACTACTTGGTTTGTTACATAGCAAAGACTGTTGGCTGATTGATTATAAATTACGTACAGCAAAGGCATGAAAGCATGCCTTCCCCAGTTTGTGATTCAGAATTGTAAGAAAAATTATGGCTGATATTCTGATAATATACAATTTATATGGGAAAAATTCAGGTGCTGCTTTAATGTTGGTGGCTTTGTGCTTTGCGCTATTCCACTGGTTGATTTGCTTTTTCAAAGTTCACAATTTGGCTTCAACTGGGTGTTTTTGGAGATTGATACCATTGTTGCGGGAGGTACAAGTGGTGTAAGTTTAATAATCAGCCAGTCATCGTGGAAGAGTATGAGTGTGAGTGTGAGTGTGAGTGTGAGTGACAGGGTTACCGAAGAGTGGAAGACGAAGAGTCATAGTAAGCTGAAGAGTTGGTGAAGAATTATATTGAGATGAATGCTTTTGGGTGACAAAATAACTTTTCTAAGCTGTCCCCCCCCCCCCCCCCCCCAAAAAAAACCCACCCAAAACCCCCCACCAAAAAAAGAAGCACTAATGATAATAATTTCTAAGGTATCCAATAAAATCCTCCTAAATATTTACTAATTATCAATCTAGCGAAAATCATCCTAAAATAATTAGTCATGCTCAAATTTATATTTAAATTGAAATCTATAGTTTGAGTGGATTGTCAATCTTGGATAGAGTGTCCAATATAGAAATCTTAGTCTTGAGTTGTAAAACTATGGAATAGCTGGTTCTATTACACATATTATTGCATACGATTGAGTGGATAAAAGTTATATCCACCCGATCTTTCCCTCATTATAAGTAATTCGCACTACATTACTAAAGCAAATGTAAGTGCTGTAGTGGTAGAGACCTCAACTTGTCATTCAACGGGTTGCAGATTTGAATCTTAGTGGGCATAAGGCCATTTTATTACATCATGCGTATAAATTGATTACTTTAGATGAAGAAGGTATAAGACAACTTGTACAAGGATTATGTGATATTCTATAAATTTAATATGGACAAATTGTCCAAAATCAACCTTTTGAGCTATTCATGAACCATGCATCTCATCATATCTTGTAAGTGACATGACAATTTCAAAATTGGGTTTTTTGTAAAAAAAAGTTTATAAATAAATGAGAGCAAACCTTAAAAGGCTGAAATTCTAAACCTTATAGGCAAGGATGAGAGAACCGACCCGATGATCGACCTGATCGATCGAGTGGGTCGATGGTTCAACCAGTCGGACTGTTTGGATCGGGGTTAGACCGGTTGAACCGGTTTGCCGTCAAATCGGGTTAAACCGGCACAACCCGGTGAATCCAGAAAAATTTTTTATATATATTTGTTATATTTTTTTTTCAAGTTTCATTACATCATTCTATACAAGACGATAAAGTGCGACATAAACATCAATTTAAGGCTCAAGTTTTCCATACATTCAATACACAAACACAATAACGAATAATTCGACAATTGATGTGTACAAGTACCACGAACAAACGTCTAACAAAGCTAATGAGACATACCGTATCGGTATCGTTTTCGGTACCGGACACGAATAAAAAAATAAAATATTCAATAAGTCGTTTCTACATTCATAAGTTGCTTGCACCTATAACTCCACCAGGATCACCATCTCAAAATTATGCTTATATGGCAATAAACCAGACCTTTAGAAATGACGTGGGACAGGAGAAATAAAAGCTAGCAAAAATAATTTCAAATGTGCCGAGCAAGGAGCCTTGGGTCCTGATTTCTTGAAGTCCCACATCGCTCGTGAAACTAAGATTGGCATTCTGAGAATCCTATATAAATGCTTCCAAGCAAACCTTTTTATCATCAAATTGGGCCTTGCACATAGCTGTGGGCTGGAACTTGTAACTTGGGACAAGTTGTTCCAACCACGGGTGGGCCGAGTTGACCGAGTCAGCTAGATCAACTGGAGTTGACCGGTTTTTTTGGTTTGATTTCAAAAATAGTTTAGTGCAGTTTTCGGTCGGTTGACCTAACTGGTTTCCTATTCATTAGTTGGACTGGCCGGTTAGGTCCGGTTTGCTTAACTATGGTTACAGGCACTCTTATCAACTGTGAATCTGTGACTGAAGTATTCGGTTTTCTTAACTATGGTTATAGGCACTCTTATCAACTGTGAGTCTGTGACTGAAGTATGGTGCCCAAAAGAAGGTAAAGATGATGAGAGTCTGTGACTGAAGTAGTGCCCAAAAGAAGGTATAGAAAGCCTTGAGCATGAGGAGGTCCTTGAAAATGACATTTTCATGTTCTCGAAAATGAGATCAAAATCGCCTAGGTAGAACTCTTGAAATCAAGTGTTAATTATATAGAATAGAGACTCAAATGATGTTTATGTGGCCTGGGAGAGTTGGGCCAACCAGAATCAATATATGTTACCTATATTTTGCAGTCTCTTAAGCTCACTAAGCGTGAGCTCTCCTCGTTTCCAATCACTTATGCCCGAGCACGGATCAAAGAACCCCCAGGGTCTTCTTTTTCAAGTTCCAATAGTATCATGGATCTTGCGCATAATCACGTCTACTAGCCTGTGGTGTGAGTTCGTAAAAACTAAACAACTTAGGATGAAAGCGTGTCGTTGCCATCACAACCATCAGAAATTAGATGAATGTCAACAAATAAAAGTCGCTTCCGCGTTTAAACCTCATGAAAAGGTAGGCGACCTTCGTGAGTGGCAAAATTCATGCTCATGCCATTTCAGCAGCTCATGTTTGCTAACGATAACTTTTGTGTTTACTTTCATTACTTTTTCTTGCAATGGCTTCATTGACTCACACTCATTAAATGTAACTCAACAATTCTTAGAGCACATCCAGCGGAGCTCGGGAGACCTTCACTCATGCCCTGAGCCACTCGCATCACCTGCAACGGTTGATTTTCTTGGCCCGGCGTCGCGGGGAGGCGCTCGTCCACGCCCCCGTTCGTCCTTTTCCTACTTTATGTTTTTATTTGCTTTCAATTTTTTGGGATGAAAGAAAATAATTTTGGGCTGTGCAACAAAGATAGGGCCTCTATTTTGGAATGTTGGATTGAGCCCATGTTGTCTTTTCGATTATTATGGGTGAATTTTTTAATAAAATTGGGCGAAGTTTTTTTCTTTATTGCTTAAAAAATGAGTATATGTAAACCATTATCTGATGGACTGATATTGCATACGAGTTTTAAATTTATTAATATTGTTAGTTGTACTTTCATTTGCTCATCATTTTTTTCGAAAACAAACAAATTATTTTTTATTAACTTAAATAACCATAAATTATTTTTCGAAGATAGGAAAAATATTTTATTAACTTCAACAATGCCACTTGATCCAAAAAAGAATAAAGTATGTTTAGTGATGGCTCTACGATTATTATTTTATGTGGTGAACCAAAATAATAAACCTCACATTAAAAGGAGGAAGACTTGTGAGCTAAAAAATCAAAAAGTTGATTCAAAAATTAATACAAAGATAATAAACATTCACTTATGAGCCAAGTTTTTTACTCGCAATTGCATGTGCTTTCGTAAGAGGTTATCCAAATTAATATTTTTGTTGGAACAAGTAATTATGTTTATTTCGCAAATTATTGTATGCAACTAGGTGGACATCTCATTTGTCCACTTGGGCCACAATTATGGTCATATTTCCCCTTTGTTTTTGTTTGCATGACTTTTTTTTTTTGGGGTTCATTTTGTCCACCTTTTTTATATATATATATTTTTTACTCGAAAGTTTGATATAATATGTTTGTCCTTTTCATCCTCTACTTTTTTTGCACATTAAAAGAATTTATATGTGTTAAATTCTTCCATTGAAATATTAAAACAAACACTTATATTTATAGTATGGATCTACGTTCACTATTTTTGTATAAAAACCTAATTTTTAAGATAAATATTAATTGAAAATTTATATATTTGTTCTCCATTTTTTTATTCAATAGAAGCATACAGATTTATTATAAAAATAAACAAAAATAAGAAAAAAAATTCACTACAAAGTTTTATATATATGGATACACCATTAGTGAGTAATATTGCATATGTTAGTGAGCTATATAATATATTTAATGAACAATAATACTTATATTATCTTTTATTATGACATAAGCGCATTCATATTATACATATTTAGTCAGTTTTATACATATTCAATCCGTATAATACAAATATAATCCAACTCACTAAAAACATGTCATAAATCACTAAATATAAGTTATAGTTCACTGAAAGGCAAATAAATCATACCTTAGAATATGAACAAAAAGTATATGTGCTATATTGTTTGTTTACTCATTTTTATTATGAATGATTAGTATTCCACGCTAAATCATATTAGTCACAAAATGTATTTTATATCTCACTAAATATCTATAATAACTCACTAAATAAACAGCATAGCATACTAAAAAGAATAGTACAGGTAGCCAGTAAATAATATTGTCAGATTCTTGTGTTATGTTACAGCTGAATCATTTTTTACTATGACATAAGGGTGTTTGTATTATATTTTGTGAGTATAATACAAATGTAGTGAACTAATTAAATATAGTCTAATTCATTAAATATATAGCATAGCTCATTAAATCTATGTCATAGCTCACTTAAAAAATATAGACAACTAGAATATAGTTTAGTGAGTTTCAGATGCACAATAATATTTTTTTAGTACTATAGCACATTTTAATAAGTTATATAACATTTTTACTGAGAGTAATCTGGGGGACATAAGATGCATTAGTTTTAATCTATCCGCTTATTAAAAGTATGTATTAGTTCACTAAAACTATGTCTCAACTTACCAAAATATTGTAGTGAGCTATGCATCATTTTTAGTGAGTTGAAATTCGATTGTATAATTATTTTTGTACAACAGGTTGTATGATATAACAACTCACTAAATAAATATCATAACTCACTAAAAAATATAGACAACTAGAATATAGTGTAATGAATTTCAAATGCACAATAACATTTTTTTTAGTACAATAGCACATTTTAATAAGTTATATAGCATTTTTACTAAGTGAAACTTAAACACATCAAATGCATTAGTTTAAGTGAAACTTAGGTACATAAAATGCTTTTGCCTCATCTCACTAAAATATTTTAATGAGCTATACATTAATTTTAGTGAGCGAAATGACGTGTACATCATCATATTTTAATGACCTATATGCTATTTTTAATTAGCTAAAATCTAATTGTACAATTACATCTATACAACCGATTATATGATATAACAACTGCATTACTCGGCCTTTTTTTATGATATGATGGTCTCTTTCCTATGTCTTACAACTTATTTAAGTGGGATTACCAAACTCTCACAGACAGCTTATTTCCCCCCTCACCCTCCCTAAAATATCAAATCTGACGATCTCAATGTGAGGTAAGAGAACGCAGCATAAGTGAGCCCGACCTCTTCCCGCAGGAGCTGAAAAATTTCTACTAATTCATAAAATTTTAAAAATTCTAATCACCCTAATTGTTTGTAAACGGTGATTAGCAATATGCTATCAAAGGTTTTTGTTTTTTTTCCCCCTTGCACAAAGCAAACATTTGGCTAAAGGAAAATCTAACATTATCATTCCCACTCTATTGTTGATGGAGGCTTAGATGTTATGTCTTGAACAATCCGGTTTACACCCCGGACACTATTGCAAATCTTCCTGGCAACATCGTCGAGGAACTTGTGCTCGAAGTTATACCTGAAAAATTGAACATTCACCACAGTTGCTCAGAAAATGATGAGATGCAAGATAAATAACAACAAAGCCACTGCAGCGACGTAGAAAAACCCAACAAAGACACCGCCCCAACCCAACCAAACCACAAAAAGATAAAAAAGCCTAATTTAAAATTTGTCAGAGAGAAGCAGAGCATGATAGTTCATATGTTTGACGCAAGGCCAGGCAGACTCATCAAACTAGGCAAACGGGCATGTTGAATTTGTCAGGTTACGTTTGGAATGTGCTCAGGTCATGTACAAGTTCACATCAGTTTGTCTAATAAACTTGTCAGCAAAATGCAATCAATATTAGTCAAAAAAAATATCAGCTCTGCCTCATCAAAATGGATTTCCCCGGACAGATATATCACTATGTCTTGGCATTTCTAGAATTAGAAAGTAGCCTCCAAGGATTAAGTGAAAAGGTAGCAGAAATAACAACTGATGCTCACCAATCTGCTGTCATTCCATCTTGACTTGTAACGGCTCTCAGAGCTACAACATGAGAATGAGTTCTCTGATCCCCTTGAACCCCGACTGACTTAATAGGCAAGAAAACAGCAAAGGCTTGCCAAATTGAATCATAAAGCCCTGCATCTTTTATTGATTGGATGAATATCTCGTCAACCTGAAAGGAAAACCACTCCATATTAGCCAAGGGAAATAAACAGAAATCAGATCAGCAACAGGAAGTGTTTGCTGACCATCCGCAAAATATCCAATGCATTTCCTTCTGTAACATCACCAAGAACACGCACAGCAAGCCCTGGTCCAGGGAATGGATGCCGCTTCAAAAACCCCTCTGGGACATTCAAAATCTTACCCAATGCACGAACCTTCAGGAAACCAAAAACAATAAAGCATTCATCAGAAACAAAGACACCAAAGACGTATTTTTCATGTCGGAGAGATAAGTTCGTCAAAATTCACACCTCGTCTTTGAATAAAAGCTTGAGAGGTTCAATGAGCTTCAACTTCATGTCCTTTGGGAGTCCACCAACATTATGATGGCTCTTAATAGTGCGAGAGTGGTTTCTTCCACTTCCCCAATTTTTGCTCCAACTCTTGGGCAAATTCATCAAAGATGCAGATGAATTCCCTTCCAATTATTTTCCTTTTCATCTCAGGATCCACAACACCTTTAAGTTTGCTTAGAAATTGCTCGGTTGCATCGACACAGGTCACAGGCAAGTGAAGATGCTTCTCAAATGTATCCATCACACGCTCTCTCTCCTTATACCTGCACAAACAAGTATAAACTAATTAACATTAGAGGGTCATGACAAAAGAAGAGCAGCTAGGTTCTAGTTTCTCCTCTTCGCTAAGTTTCCATGTGTAACTATCCTTGCGAGCTTTGCTATAAAACAGAAACAACCCTCACCTCAATAGGCCATTGTCGACAAAAATACAGTGAAGTCTGTCCCCAATTGCCTTATGAACAAGGGTAGCAGCAACAATGGAATCGACACCACCTGAAAGTGCACAAATGACATGATCATCAGGGCCCAAGGTACCCTGAATAACCTTTATTTCTTCATTCATCACATCTTCCATTTTCCAGTCAGCAGTGATCCCACAAATGTCAAACAGGAAATGCTGCAATGTCTCCATTCCTTGAGGAGAGTGTGTGACCTACACAACATTTTACAACTTCGTCATTCTCCAATCCAGAACTTGAAGACCAAAATGAATTGCATTCATGAAGTGAACATTGAATACCAATCCTACACTGGAAGAGACTAAACAATTTCTAGTCACAACCACAGTGCAATTTGTCCATTCTGTTGCTAATTTTTGAGCCAAAAAGGAAAAAAAAAAAAAAAAACCCAAGGCATCTAACACACCTACTTCATCCCTACATCGCAGAAATATTTAACAATAATAAATTAAAGCTTGTTTGGCTAGGAGAGAAATATAGAAAGAAAGACATTCAAAAGATTCATCTTCATCTCCTTTCTCTTCAAATTCCACCACATTGGAAGAAAACCAAAAGTGGGCATTGGCACAAAGGCTTTCACTTTTATTTCCTTCCCAATAAGCTGAGCATCAGACAGAGCTTCCCCTTGTTTTCACACTATTTGCTCCAATACCAGCACCGCACAAAATCATAAAACGCAAAAAACAAGCCAAAATGCAAACCAACACACAATCAGATATCCAAATGAAAACACCAAAACTGATTTAATCAAAACCAATCACACCTCAGGGTGATACTGAAGTCCATAGAATCTTCTAGCACGATTCTCAACGGCAGCAACCGCACCCTGCTGACTTCTGGCCACAACGTCAAACCCATCAGGCAGTTGAGCCACCTCATCACCATGGCTCATCCAAACAACCTGCTTATCCCCCTTTTCCCTGTTCCCAAACAACCCCTTAACGTCACCACCACCATTGTTGACGACCTCAATCTCCATCCTCCCATATTCCTGCTTCTCCCCAACTCTGACAACACCCCCAAGCTTGACCGTAATCAACTGCAACCCGTAACAAATTCCCAGAACATAAATCCCGTTCTTCCCAATATACTCAATGAACCCATCTGGAAAAGACGGCGCGTTGGGCGCGTGGACGGAGTGAGGCCCTCCAGAGAGAATGATTACGCGTGGGCTCAAGTCGGTGATGGATTTGAGAGGCGAGGTGCCAGAAACACAAAGGGAGAAGATGGAAAGTTGACGTATTCGGCGAGTTATGAGGTGGGTGTATTGAGAACCGTAGTCGAGGATTAACACTAGGTCCGATTTCACGCTCTGAGCATCCATCGGATTGGAGGAAGTACAAGAGGTGGACAGATGCAGACACTAGGAGGCGGGGGTTTAGGGGTGGCAGGGGGATGGAGGAATTAGGGTTTAAGGGTAAAGGTGGCAGGGGAACGGACGGAAACAGAATAATTTTAGGGTTTAGAAGGGTGGGCGGGAATATTGCCGCGGGAGTACCGTCAGCCTAGGTAAGTAAAGATAAAGACACGTTTGTTTTTTACCCACTTCTGATAGAAGAAAAAAAAAAAATATATATATATATATATATATATATACACACACACAATTGTATAATAGTAATGTTATAATGATGTAAATTTTTTCTAAATTCTCATAAATTAGAGTTTTTAGATCATTGGATGCAATCTCTCTCTTGATCTCAACCATTGCTTCAATTTTGCTTATTTAAATAAATTTCAAAACTTTCTAAATTACAATTGCTTTGTTGAGTGGTTTTTTGTCGGAAAAGGCAACTTCGTTAATTTTTTGTTAGTTTTCTCGATTTTATGTTATTCATAAAATAGACCTTCCAAAGATTTTTTTGGGGGCTTTTTAAAGAATGTTAATAGTTTTATTTTTTTATGTGACAAAGCACAGATAACAAATTTTCTAATTTGATAGGGTTCAGGCCTTCCAAAGATTGCACAGTTTGGACCGTCTACCATTTGCATAGTGGGTTGTTAGTTTTATAATTTTTTTTTTTTGGGGCTTCTTAAAGTATATTGATTTGTTTTGCTTTTAAAAGAATATTAATGGTTTTAGGCAAGTGCTTCGTAAAGAATATTGATCCCGAAATCTCAAAAAATATTATTCTTATAATATATCCAAATAATTAGGAAAAAACTTATCTAGATTATAATTTCCTTAAGCATAAATATTTTCGAATTTTACAGACAACTTGCTACTGTCCAAATTTCTGTGAATTATTAGAGTGGAGAAACTTTTGAAAATTTTACTGTGGGTTTACTACTATGATTTACAATTTTTTGGAAATTTTTAGTGAATTTTAGAGGTGTATTTTATGAGCTATGAATTTTAGAATAAAACTGCTCTGTTGGTTAGTGCACAATTTACCAACTGTTTTGATTATTGTAAGTTATTAGATTGGAAAAAATTATGAAAATTTTACTATAGAATCTACATGTTATTTGAAAATTTTTTAGTAAATTTTTATATATTTTGGATGTTTAATTTGTGAGTTATGAACTTCTTATTGGAATTGCCCTGATTTAGTGCATGATTTTATCTGCTATTTCAATTTCTACGAGTTATTTACTTGGAGAAAAATTATGAAAATTTTACTGTATATTATCTATGATACTTGGCTATTTTTTGTAAATTTGCATGAATTTTTGATGTGTATCTTATGATTTATGCAGATCTTACGACTTATGTATTTTTGATTGAAATCTCCCCTGTTCTAATGTATATCTTTGGGTGCTATTTCAATTTTTGTGGATGATTGGCTCAAGGGAAAATGATGAAAATTTTATGATGAATTTCTGATAATATTCTATATTTTTCTACAATTTTTTGTGGATGTAGAATGTGTGTTTTTTAAGTTACTTATTTTTGAGTGGAATGCTATGTTTGGTGTAATTAGGGGTTATTTGTATGCATAAATTATATATTGATCATGGTCGTGACGATTTTAGGTGTTAAAGTAGTAAGGTATTGTCTCCTATTTCATCTTCTTACTAGGATGTTTATATTTTTCTTGCACTCATTTTTCTTTTTATATTTTTGTAATTTGTAGGAATTAAAATACAATAAGGAATACCTCTTCATCGATGCCCTAGATACACTCTCATATTATTAATTCTTTTCTAACAAATTAAGGTATTTTTTAACTAACTTTTAAACCATTAATTTTATCTACTTGCGTGCATGTATGTGTATATGATTTTGATTCTTCCATTATTATTAGATGTTGTGCGATTTAATAAATATTTTTCTTACTTGAGTGTGTGTATGTGTGCGTGCACGCACGTGTGTAAATGCGTGTGTGTGTGTATATATATTCAAACTGTTTATTTTTTTTAATTTCTCCTTGCACAATGTTTAATCTCGCCAAAATACAACTCTCAAATTTATTCCCGCTCTTGTGTGTTATGTTCAAATTTCAAATATAATTAAATTAAGCAGCAGAAGATATAATAAAGGAATAGAATGAATTTAAAGTTAATTACCATATCATATAAGATTAATAGGATAGATTAATGCTATTCATTTTCCTTAATTATGCTTAAAATTCTTTCCAATTATCCTGCTTATTATCCCTGTGATTTACTATATGGATTATATATTTAATTAGGTATAAAATTCACTCATGACTACATATACAAAGCTTCATCCTTCCAACCAATGGGCTGCAATGTAGTAGTAGCTCACTTCGTCCCTTAATCAATTGGTCAGAGGTTTGATCGTTGATCTTTGGGAATGGAGAGCAATTCTTAGCCAGTCCTTTACTCTTAAGTAGAGCTCATGGTGCGAAGAGATTAATCACTGCGATCGACGGTGGATAGCTTTGGTTAAACCCAAAAAAAAGCTTCATCCTTCCCAAACAGTAGCTTTTGATCATTTGATGTTTGTAACTGGCTAGCAAGATAGCAGCTAATCACTTTTTCTTTTTCATTCTTATTTTTATTATTTATTTTTTTCTTTATTTTAAAAGTTTTTGGATGGTTGATGATCTTCGTCTTGGCATTGGCTATTGTTATGTATACATTAGCCATCATTATTGCACACAATAAATTGATAAATTTTTCCATGTATTTTCACTACTCTTGCATATGTTCTATTATTGTGTATGAATAACCTAAAAAGGTGTGTATTCACTTGTGCCCATAATAGCTTAAGCAATTGTAGGTACAAAATTGTAATAGATAATAGCCTATATGCCTTTGCCACTGTAGTGGTTAGGCTGCCATGAAACTACAAACTATTGTATATAGCACGCATTCACTTATGAGTTATGACCTAAAGGCTAAGAACAAATACAAATGTCAATGATTTCTTCACCAAAAATATGTGTTTATATCTCAACACTATAATTCCCTATTGAAATTTAATTATATTCATAGTCTAAAAGAATTATTAACATTATTATATCTTAGTAATAGAAGCATATGCATAGCAACATAGGAATAGGATTGTACAACCCCGTTCATGTTTGGGCTATTTTTCATTTTTGTTGTCTTTTTTTAAGAAAACTTCATATACATACAAAGTAATAAATTGTTAAATACATGCTCAATTATACAATAACCACACGTCTATAATATAACTACAATGTTTTTTTTCAAAGGAATACTAAGTCCATGTGATATCCCATCCAAATAATCATCCTCAAATTTATTCTATCCAATTTCACTCTTTTTAAAATTCAAATGAAAGAAAACTATCAAACATATTTAACCTATTGATAAATAGAGAATATCAATTTCGCTCTTTTCGTAATGGAATATTTTATTCAAGCTAATTTACATTAACTATTGATAAATAGAGAATATCAATTCTACCAAATTTATCAATCAGCTAGACAAAAATAATTATATATAAAAAATATTTTTCAGATTTATCTATCAATGACCAAAGAAAAAAAAAAATAACAGCACATTTATAATTACTCATCCTCAGCTCACCCCAAAGTATCCATAATTTCATAATCTTCCACCCCCAGGCCAAACAGCCCTAAAAAGATAAACATAATAGCCATTATAAATGCACAATGAATGCAATGGTTTTCAAACAAGCCAATCTCTTTTCCCTTTTTCTCTTTTGGAGACAAAGGGATGCAAAGTTTTTAGGTACACCTTATTTGTACCATCTATCTATTTCTTAATTAATTTTTCTTTGTTTAAATACAAAAGTTTTATGTAAACTAATTTGCGCCCATGCTATTGCACTGATATTTACAAATAAAAATTTTATTGCACAATAAAAAAATTTTATTCTTTGTGATTCAAAAAAAAGGATGCATGTTAATAGTAGATTTGTATGAATGCCCTTCCCAAAATAATAATAATAATAATAATAATAATAATAATAATAATAATTAAAAAAAATGAAAACACAAATTATGTTTTCTTAGCTAACAAAAGTATTTCCTGGTGATGGTAGTCATTAAGACTTGAATTATATTTTGATGAGAAATCATGAAAATTTATACTGTAGTTTATCAACATAAGTATCTCATGCACCTAACAAATGTAACAAGGCATTCGAAATTCAAACCATATGAGCCAACTTCATTTATCCGAAAGTGGTACCTACCTGATCCTAACTCGATTTTTCCTCCAAATTTTTTTATTAGCAAGAAAATCTTATTGAAGAAAGCCAATAAAATCCCACACAAACTATAAGCAAATCGAGCCACGTCAATTAAAAATATGATTTTATATCATGCAATGTATATGTAAACATTTATGTATTCTTTTTTTTTTTTTTGGGGCACAGGAATTTTTTGTAAAAAATATATCTTATAGCTTCCTTATAATTATAGAGTACTGAAACCTTCCCAACTAAAATACATTACGTACACTTATGCAAATGGGATTGTCTGATAACAAAACAAATATTTAAACATGATGAAACATTATATGCACGTTTTCTTGATTTATTGTAAGATATAGAAATGCCAATTTACAACATTGTGGTAGGGGGTTTTTATTTATTTATCAATTGTGTTATGCTTTTCATAAACAGTATGGAGGTTCATATTCTTTGACGATGCCTAAGACATGCGAACATATAGTAACTAATTTTTTCAATATTGTTTGATTTTATAATCCTCCTAGATGGTGGAAACTAAATGTATATATATAACGTATA